>JAFBJW010000117.1:4425552-4802636 GCA_016785235.1 Pseudorhombus dupliciocellatus
TTGACGGCGGCGGCGGCTTCTGGGAGTTGGACTTTCAGTCATCTTGGTTGTATGTGAGTGAACGGTGCGCGGGTGTGTCAGGAGAAGACGTCGTCAATAACACACTGTTTCCGTAGCCACCAAACAGATTCAAGCACACTTGATACCATCTGCATTAAGATGTGAAATTGTCTTTTTTTTTTCCTTTTTTTTAAGAAAATCGAAGAAAAAAAACTGTTTATTTGAAAAAAAAATATTTTTATGTATTTTCACAAAATAGCTTTTAAATAAACTTGCTTACATACTGGTTGGATATAAACATATTAATGTGTGAGTGTAAAAACAGAAAAAATACTAAACAGCTTCTAGTTCCATATTTTCAAAGCCAAAAACATCACGTGTGGGTGTGAGATGTTAAATCATGTAATTAATTCCTCTTCTAAACTTTCCTGTATATTTTATTCTTTAACATTTGGTGTTGATATAAAAATACATGTCAATGCTTGACATTTGGAAATGATTTTTCTCTTATTATTTTCTTGTTGGGAGTCAGTGCAGCGATTTTTCTAATTGAGTTTTTTTTTTTTAATATATATATATTTCTTTCCTCTTTCTGTCTCTGTTGGCTTCAGTGCTTTTGCTGTTTGTTCTTTTCCGATGAGGTCCAGGGTAGATGTTCTACTTCCAACAACAGGAAATAAAATCTGTTTACACGCGATGAATGGGACGGGAAGACGAAAATGAAAAATTTTAAAAAGACAAAAAAAAAGTCTTAGGTATTTATCGCATCACACTTTTGAAGTGACATCAAAAAGAGGCATCAGCATCCACATGGTTCAGCGTGGCGGTTTTTAAAAATGCCAAATAAGTGAGAGTGCCAAATTCTAGTGCCGGTAGATATGAATATAGTCTTTAATATAATCGATCACTGTCATCTCAGTGAATGTAAATGAGACATTCTGTAACTTTTGTATCTAGATGTACAGTCAGTGGCCATGACAGTGCTAATACAATAGCCTTTGTTTCCGCTTTGTTTTCCAGTCTCCATGTATTTTCGCATTGATCTGACGATGAAGTAGCACCAGTTGCATGTTGTTGCCGCAAATACTACATGAGTTTATTCCATTACTGCCAAACATGCAGGTTCCTTTCATTTTCAATGTTCAAGTTGTGAGGTTAACTGTTTGAAGTTGGAAATACAATGTTAGACATATATACAGTATATACATATATTTTATATAAAAAAGTTTAAATATGAAAAATGATAGCCCCTTTGAATTGAAGCGTCAGAAAACTAAATTTGATTTCTACTTAGTCAGAAAATACTATTTGTTTTTTGTTATATATACAGTCCTATGATCTCACAGTTCAAACTGTGCTGTTTTTAATTTTCTTTTTCCTAAAATTTGACCTGTAAAGAGCCCTCCACTGTGAGGGAGTGAAACTGATCTACTATCACCACTGCTGTGTTTTGTTATCAACAATAGAAACGTATTGCGTCGTTTCATCGCATATTCAGGCTATTCTCACTGACATTTTGTAAATGGAATGTGTGCTAACTTGTTTATTTTTTGGGACTCTTTCTAAATAAAAGTGGCTGATGGCTTGTTATTGTTTGGTGTGTGTCGTTTTTTTTTCGACCAGTCCATGACCAGACTGTTTCTTTGTTGGTTTTTAATTTCAAATTGTTAACTAGACACCAGATTTGGTAAACGATGGGCCTGACCCCGGAAGGAACTCATTACATGTTGGTGCATATTAGAGTGCCATTTCTTTAACAGTTTTATGTTGTTATGTTATGTTTTTATGTTGTGTTGTATAAATCATTTAACCACTTCCTTTGTCCTTTTATATTTCACCTATAATATCCAGATCCTTGTTTATTTTATTTGTATGGGCTTCTTGGTCTTCATTATCATTAGAGAGAGCAGGGAAAACAACCTGCAGCCTGGAATCAAACCCATGCTGCAGTTCCACCAGGTGAGCTTTGCACTGAGGCGGTTTACATAAGAAGGTGATCAGCTCATGGACTCAGTCTCACACATTTTCCAAGACAAATCCATGTTTCCAAACTCACCTCAGTGATGAGCAAGCTGATGATGATGTCACTGCTCCAGCTGCAGCCAAGTGGTGATCAGCACAGCTGAGTCCAGTCAGCTCGTCACTCCCCCTGCTTTAAATGTGGCTGCGAGCCGCCGCCGCCGCCCTCAGAGAGAGCAGCATGAGAGGAGCTGTGGGTTGTGTGGTCTGTGTTTGATTCTTTGCCTTGACTGAATGAATGGTACTGGGCAGTGTTGTCGCAAATCAAACCCACCCTATAAAAACAAGATGGTTAGACGGAAGAATGGGATTAAAATAAAGTTATTGAATCATCAGCCTGTGTGTTCGACTCCAGAGTATGAATCTGATGGTTATGAGTTAACAAGTGATGAGACTCTGTGAGTGCACCCTCCTTCTGCTGAGTGTTAATGAATGTCTCACGTTTCTGTGAAGACGCTTGACTTTGCTCTGCCCTGTCAAGATAATCTCTCTTCCCTCCTAATCAGGACATGTTTTATTTTCCACTCCTTCATGTTCGGTTTCTATCAAACCTGCAAACAGCACTGAAAGATGACCAAATGAAACTATGATGTAGTCTCATGCTCTTCTTCACTCTTGTATTTGCACTGAATGAGTCTCCATTTCGGTAAAGAATGGTTTAGCTTTTTCTATCTTTCCCCCTGAAATAAGACATTTGCCTAACCTTAATGAGTTTTCCTCGGAGCCTTAACTTCCTGTGGCCTGAGCCTTCACGAGAAGACCACGACATTCTCAAAGGTTACGAATGTCTCGTGGCCACGGTGCAAACATTCCCTCTCTCAGTGAAATCTGCAGCCTGAGCGTCTACAGCTTTATGGGCACTGATGCAACTCTTCTTTTGTTGATGTAATAAAACTGAATCCACCTTTCGATGCTTTTTTTTTTTTTTTTTCCTTCAATGTGGAAACGATTTATCGAGTTACATCCTCCCCTCCATCCCTTATCCACTATGCGTAATCGGGTGCACCAATGGGGTCGTTACTTCTGGTTAACCAAAGTGAATCCATGTGAGCAATCCCTACCTCCCTTCCCATGTCTCACATCAGCGGGCGTGGATGGATATTCTGATGGGATCCTGCTCGCGCTGAGGTTAATGATGACGGAGGGGACGTGGGCATCGTCCTGAATCTGCCACCTCGCGGAGGCCTGTCTGTCGCCCTGGTCTCGTTAAAATGCTGCGAGAGATCCTCCATCAATAATCTTAATTTGTTTGAGATGGAAACGCAACTTTTGAGAGTTTGTGTCAGTAAACTGACAGAATAGATTTTTTTTGGGAGGGTCAACCGTCTCTATTTTCAACCAACTGCCTTTTCAGTGCCACTTGTAGTTTTCTGTCAATCTGCCAGCTAAAGGTAATGAAGGTGACACGACCTACAAGTCACCAGAACGCAATCAAGGTGACCTTTTACCCCAAATGACTATTGACTGGTTCTCCCGTTTAAGACACTAATTGAGGACTGAGGACGTTAGTCAAACGACGTCTCTGAAGCTATTGGGTTTGAAAATGTCTGCAGATGAAAAGACAAAGTGGACTCACACAGCTCTTCATCATTCAGGGGATGAAGGGTGAGATGAGCTGAGTTTAAATGACAGTGACGCTGATCCGGGGTCAGATTCATTTACATCACACTCATTAAGACAATATCTCGGTAGTCATTGTATCTCGCTTAATTGTTCAGCCTCATTAATTATGATGTGGCAGAGATAAGTGAAAACTATTAACATGATAGATGATTAGAGAATTAATCACATCATCAGGTCTCGAGTTCCGACCTGAGCTAAGGGGGAGGTACTTTGTTTGTTTGTGAACAATAATTGAAACGATTTAAAATTCTTTTGCGTCTCCATGACAGCACTTAATTTTTTGAATGGTTGAGGTGGATGATAATTAATTGATTGACATGCTGAGTTAATTAACTCAAAATGTTGTTGATGGCCAATCAATGAACTTGTGGTCAGGGAAAATCTGAACACTCGCTCATGTTGTGACAAAAGGAGGGATGATATCAGGAGCACGTATTCAATCTGCACACACGTAGAAGCAGAAAAATAACGATTATCGCTGTTGTTTGCACGCTTGATGTTGTGTGGTCGGTGAGTTAAGAGATTGAGCGCCACAACAAGTCAGCACGACTGTGAGGAGCAGCATACTTCTAAAGCAGCTGAGCTGGTGGGCGTCGGCGTTCGCTGTAAAACAGTTATCCTCTGGCTGCGTCGTCATGGCAACAGTGTTAGCCGGGCTTCTGGCTGCTCCAGTACAGCGTGTCATTCCTGTAGCCGCATGTTGGCGTGCACGGATGGGGGGGGGGGTGACTGGGAGAGATGGGGGAGGGGCTGCTCTATGGATGCATACCACCATTTTAAGTCGCTCGGGAGAGTAAGACAAACAGCTGTTGTGTTCTGTCTGGGGAGCAGCGCATTGCATGATCACACCTGGGAGAGTGAGAGGCTAAACCGAACCCGCGAGCTCCCGCTGCAGAACCAGGCCGGATGCATTTCCATGGTAACGCGTGGTGGCGAGCTGTTGTTATGTTGTTGTCTCGCTGCTCCGAGCACGTCGAAGGTGCAGGAGCCGCTCAGAGGTGGCATTTCTTCTGCAAATGTCACAGATGCCACTTAGCCGACGCAGCAGCTGCAGGTTTAATAGCAGTGACATTCAGAGTAATGCAATGTGAGGATTTGCACGTTGATCAAATTTGTCTTATTTATGAGTTTCCCCTGCAAAGTGACAGGTTAAGGGTGCGTTTCAGTGGCAGATATCCACACTTCCTCCATCATCTCTATCTCCTCCTCTGTTCTGTCAACGTTCAAACAACCGCAACTGAATAAAACGTCGGTTTCAGAAACAAAGAGGTTTATCGGTGAGGAACGTTTCCCTCTCCCCCTTTAGGTCCTCACATTGTTCACGCTCACTTGGTCGCCAGTGCTGGCTGAGCAATAAACTAATGGTCTGTCTTATAACATCGTGGGATATATGGCGATATAAGGATGGGCCCTCGTCAGACACGGCCTGGGAGCACTCAGGAAAATGGATCATGCTAACAGACACAGTTCTGCATGGAGGACGCAGAGAGCAGATGAAGTGTCCTGGATGTATTTCTTCCCTTTTAATCCTGGGGGACACACTTGTATGAATCAATACACACTGTTTTATGTGTCATGCAAACGGCTGAAAAAAAAAAAAAAAAAAAAAACGCCTCCATGTAAAGGACCTCGCAAATTGAATGTTTTCCAGAGCTAGAATGTTCTGTATGGATGTTTTGGGTCAGAAAATAAAGACATTTGAATTAGAAAGTCAGTCGAGCTCAAACCTATACCAAGGACAAACAATGCCGCACATGACGATGACAGAAATATAAGAGGAAAATCAAAATAAATCTGTTTACTTATGATGAAATCAAAGTGTTCTTCCAGAGCTAACGAGGCTGTGTTGCCATCCGACTGCAGTCACTCATCCTCTGCTCTTCTTTACAGACACAATATCAGGACAGGAGTGGGTTTATTATTCTGTTAAACTCGGCAACGCGAGCAAGAATATTTCCATCCTCCAGATGAGACGTCTCTGACACACAGTATTTACGCCTCGTCCCTCTCTGTGAAGAGCGACATAAATTCCCTGCAAAAAAAAAAAAAAATGAAAGCAGAAAATCCTAATTCAGCAAAAAGCCTCCACGAGTTGATGCAGCATAAATGATTTGTGAAGGAAGCTTCAAAATAAAGACGATGTGATCAGGTAACGAGAGAGAGAGAGAGAGGGAGAGAGCTGCAGTCCGTCTGACGAAGGGAAATTCACGCAGCAGATGTTTGGGGCGTGGCGCAGAGAGCTGCCATCTGTGCAGAAAGTTGTGAGGTGTGAGTCTCCTGCAATTTCCACTCACACCTTAATTCAAAGACTCTCAACTGATAATCACACACAATTACTGTACATGTTTTTCAATTTACAATGGATTGTTTGCAATCTATACAGAGGAAATATTCCGGTGAAGGAGAAAATTAAAATTAAAATTAAACACATGGAAAGCTTTCAGAAATGAGACTGCCTTGGTTTCCAAAGGAAGAATCCTCTCTCAGACCGACACCATCTGCCACCCAGCGTTTCCCTTCCCTCAGATCTGGCATTGTCAGCGGCGTCAGGGGAGATGGACCTCTCATGTGGGAAGATGGATCTTCCATGTCCACCGAAGACCACCGAGATTAAATCTTTTATCTGGCTTGCCCTGATTTATGGGGCCTATGTAGATTGCAATGCTATTCACATGGGCACAGTGCCTCTCGGCTATGCATGAGCAAAGACTCATACTGCTGCTGATTGCCAGCTGTGTGTGTGTAGGGGGTAGTATAGAAAGGCCTCATGTTTGTTTGTGCATGCACTCCACTTGTATATTTCTGACTGTGCGGGGAACCGCATGCAACTAAAGCTGCGTCCAAATCAACCAGACTTTGAGATGACAAATTTGACAATGTTATGTGCTTATGAACTGCACAGGGTTGCTCTGAGGGCAACACAGTTTCATATCTGGGTGTGGAAATTTTAGCTGGGGGCACCGTCACATCAGAAAGTGGCCCAATTGAATTTACCGTGGTGCGTTCACTGAATGAGTTGTTCTGTATTTATCACCTAACGACTCGTCACACGAATAGTTGTTAAATGACTTCAGCTGCCGATTAGCTGCTGCTAACTTAATCCTGCAAGAACATTAGAGTGCTGTTGTACTGGTGCGGCGGATTTCCTGCTGAATCACTGAACACACAAAGAATGGGAGATTAACATAAAAGGTTTTATTGACCAACAGGGGATCCAGCTCCATCACGTTGGTGAGAATCAATTTAATCCCAGCTAATATGGAGATGTAGCCGGCAGTGTTCTGGGGTAGAGGGGATGGGCTGACCTGTGAGACCCAGGAGTGTCTATCCTTTAAAACTAGAACCACACACACGAGGGGGAAAACCAGTAAATGGAGATGCCAGTCTTAACATATGATATCCAAAACGCTTTTCGATTATTAAATCGAGTAAATGCATCGTATACTGTCATACTTTTCATCATCCTGGGTGGAGCGGTGGAGAGCTCCTGACATATGGATCGTGACAGGCTGAACAGAAGGCCGACACTTGGCAGGGGAGGAGAACGGAGTGTGTCCATGGATGGATAATCAGTTGTACAGTCTCCTCTCTGGGATCCCATCTCTGTGTGCGCCCTCATAAACACCTCCGCACAGGGAGGTCCATTGATTTTCTTTCAGGAGGATCTAATTCTTTGAGGGAGGAGGCCTGCATGCAACACTGACGTGATTCCAGAGAACATTCCACCAGCTGGATGATCTCAGCGAGCGGGCGTCCATTCAACCCCATATTTAATTAGACTGCGTTTAACTACCTGAAATAACTGCAGTTAATATCCTGCTCAGGAAACTAGATCAATGTTAGTGGAATGGAAAAAAGAAAAAGAGATTTAACGGGGTTTGAAAATGACAATCATCCAAAGGGTGATGGTTCTTAGGAAAAGTATTATTATTATATATCACGGAATGTAAAAGAAAGTTTTAAAAACATGTCCCTGAAGCACTTTCCATCTCGTTGTGCAATAAATCATACAGAGGAAGAAAAATGTAAGTTGCTGGACAAACTGTCCATCCACTAAATCAGAGCTCCACCCTCAGCTCCGAACTCCCCTGAAGACACAGCTGGGTATAAAGGCAGAGACAGGACAAACAACATAAATTAATAGACTGGGGATGAGGTCCCAAAGCCCCGTAGTCTAAAAACTCATAAACTGCTTGTCACCGGATGAAAAACAGCTCCGGTGGGACGGCCCCTGCAGCTACGCACTGGTTCTACCCATCTGGAGTTCCCCCACTGGATTTACAGCTCCTCTTGTACCCAGTGGCACTCGGCAGGGCCGCGTAACATGGTGGCTCCCTGTGCCGGGCACACCGTGGGCATAATGCGATGGTAATCTGAAAATAAGAAGTGTCACACCGGAGGCGATGGAAGAGGCTTCTGCTTCTTGTGTTCGATTCTTCTGCTCGCTTCAGCCACAAGACAAAGTCCCCTCAACATACCTGGATGATTACATCTGAATCAAATGACTGACAGTTCTTTATCATGATGATACTAATTTTACATCCAGTCTTGAAGCTTTCTTACATTTCTAATCCGGCTCCCCCTATTAAATGATGCTAATATAGGAAGAGGGATCGTGTCCACAGAGACGCAGCTAAAAGCCAGAAAAACAGACAGAGAGACATTCACACAGTGTTTGAAAGAGTTCTGTACTTCACGCAGCCTTCAGTCCAACATGTGCACCGGGGGAGTCTGGGAACTGAGGCACCGACCTTTCCGATTACCCTCCGACCGAGCCGCAACTCCAACCTCGCCTGGCAGCATTGGCCTGGGGAGCCAACCTCCTCTCACCTGTCAGCATGGACTTCAGTGAGAGGGCTGTAATGAGGGTGGATGTTCATTCTGTCTCCCCCCAGACAACACAGGAAGTGAGAAGAACACACTTTGTTCCCCTGGGTGCGGGTGAAAAAGGACAAAATGTGACCTGTCGCTGTTCAGTCGGATGAGTCCCATCAGTGAGGGGCAAGGCAGAGCGTTCTGTTTTTTAGCCAGTGCAGCAGTCACCAGTTTCTCAGTTTCGCTGGCCATTACCAGTCACTGCTGGAGCCAGGACTTGGCAACTTTCTTTCCCTTTAGCAGCAGCCAAGTTCGTCTCTCTTTCCTGACGATGAAACAGACTCTGGCTCTTCTTTTTCAGTAGCAGTCAACACAGAACAAGATCTCCCTTTTCCAAGTGTTGGACGGTTATGCCACTCTCCAGAGAGTCATGGCTTTTCTCCTCGATGGCAGGAAAAATCTCAACGTGACTTGGACAAGATGAAATTCAACAGCAGAGAGGTCTAAGAGCAGCGCCAGATTTTTGGCATCATCACTGATTCTGATGGCAGGAAGAATACCCTGGCGTGGTGGGATCGCCTTTGTGTCGAGGAAACAAACACAGGTGTGACCCACTTCTGTTGGCCGTTGTGTTGGCCAACGACAATATCAGACTAGAGCCCTGAATCAATCATGATCGGAGTCAGTCCCATCCTGAAGGTTCCATTCCTTCCATGGTTCGATCCATCCTGGGCCGAACTACCCCAGGAAGCGTTCGCTTGTGGCAAAGCTGTGACTGTTTAACTAAACCTTAACTAAACCAGAACAAGCAGTAAACATGTAATCCCACTTTCACATTAATTAATTTGGACGCAACGGAACATGGTCTGCACTGGATTGTGCAGATGAAGGGGTACACGGCTCCTGCAGAATTCTGACATGTGACCTTTTAACAACAGGAGGGTCCCTCACACTGCTCGGCCGCCTGTTATCCAACATTACATCCAACTGTGTCCCAGGAAGCCTCTGTGTTGCCAGGGCTCCACTCCCTGTGGGACCACTGCTCCTCTCGCTGTGCAGAGCAGAGCTCTCCTTATTTATTGATGGGCGACATTATTATTCTGCATGTTGAGGGTTTGATGCTGACGGCAGCTTGCTGTGCATGCAGGTCCACTGTGTAAGACTTTATTTACCAAATACACGACTAGATTAAAATACTTTAACATCTGAATAGTTGGGGTTAGATTGTTTGTGTTGATCAAACAATCGACAGACAACAGAAAATTATGGTGGGTCCCAGTCCACGTGTTTCAGGAGAGCTTCATTCAAACACAGGACTTCACGAAAAGTATTTCCACCATGGTTATGTTTTCCCACTTGTCCTTGTTGTTTTGATTTCTTTGATTCAAAACAGTTGTAATGTTGATAATTATTTGACATTTTCCATCTTCTCAAATCTGCCTCCAGTCCGTCCAGATAACAATGAAACACCTCTGAGCCCTGAGGGTTCAGCTGTGAAGCTTCTCTGAGACAAACCACCACATTGCATATTCGCACTCGTCCAGGGGGCAGAAACTGAGCCTCACCTCGTGTGCTTGTGCAACGCTTGGCACTCTGTAGATTTCCATTTGCCAGCAATGTCCTCTGCACACACAAACCCACACACACACACACACACAGCTTCTGTAACTCTGCAAACATACATGTGCACAGCTCCCCAGAGGGTGATGGCTCTCCACAGGGACTCTCCTCCGTCAGGCTGTAATAAGGCTTCCGTGCCTGCAGCCTTCGTCTATTTGGCGACTGATCTATCAAGTCCATGCTGGGGTGTAAGGGCCTATTAACCAGGGGACCCAGGGGCCACTGCCATTAATATTATGTTTAGGCTCATTGCTCTGGATAAACTCCATCCATCTTCATGACATGTCATGACAGAGCAGAAGGCATGGCGACCACAGGTGAAGACACTTTGATGATGTTTCCTTGAAAATGACACAAACAAGTTCATATCTGTTGCTGGAGTGTCTTCCCATTGGTGATGATGAAGGAGTGAGACACACATGTCCTTGTTGTCTCAAGAGACAGTAGGGCATGAAGTTGCTTATTGTTCTGGTAAAATGAAGAAATGCAGTTGTCAAAATGCACAGATGAGAATCCCCAGGTCTGAAGCAGCCTCAGAGCTTCACTGAGGTGAACAGATTGTGAGGACAGGTGCTCCTCAGCAGTTTTCTGTTTATAAATTGAATTGCACACCAACTCCCCACCCACCACTTTATTCTTTAATCTGACCCAGCACCTCAATTTCACTTCCCTGAATCTCTGTGGTCAACCAAATTGATAACCAACATGCAGATGCAATCACCTCTGCTTAGAATTTGCTCAACAACAATCACAAGTTAAAAAAAACAACCAGCTGCAGGTAAATGTAAATATGCAAGGGTAGAGTGGGGGAGCATTCAGCTGCAACATGACACTTCACCACTAGAGGTCACTAAATTCTGCACCCTGCACCTTTAAACATACAGTATGTGATGTCACATGACCGTCATTGTTCTGCTCTACAACCCTGCATTTCTTGCATTATTGAATTGTTGTGTTCTTCTCGCCTCAGCCACAGACCGCTGGTCGTCTTCAAGTCACCGCTGTCATTTTACAGTTGAACGGGCTCAGATTGGCCCGGTGGTTAGAACCTGATATTGAACCGAAGCCCTCAGTGTTTGAAGGGAGAAGAGAAGGGAGAAGAGACAGATCAGTGACTTGAAGTCCAATATATGTTCACATCACATCTCAAACCAGCATCAGTCTCCAGTGCATTACTGGAATTTAATAAGTGGAGGACAGGATTTTTTTCATCAGTTAGTCTTCAGCTAAGACACAAGGAGAAACACTGAGGAATTGAATTGGATTGTTTTCATTTAATTTAATTAGTAAAGTCATTGTGTTATAAATAAACAATTCCCTTGTTCAAGTACAATTATATTAACATGTATTTATTCATCTCCTTGATGTTTAATTACCTCTGTCACCAAATAAATGAGGTTAAATGAGGTTTTAACATTAAACAGTGACTGGACCATTTTGAAACACCACAAATGTGACCACACTGAAAAAAAATATATTGAGATCGTCTTCCTCTCTCTGTAGTTTCTCCAGGTGACTTGAAGCACAATAGCATTGTTGGACTTTTGTCGTCCTCACATCTTACTGGGAGTTATGGCTGCTACATTAGCATGTTTGCTCGATGCAGAAATGTGCATGCGTTGTTAAGGTCCACTGTTGGGCTGAGATGATGGACGGGTATGGTTAATGGTATTAATATTGTAAACTGCAGTCCATGCTTTAAGTACCCATTGTAGGTGTGTGTAAATAATTTAACGCAGTAGAGCAATATTGTGTTGCGGAAAATACACTTTCCAAAAACAATGATGTCTCTCAACACTAATACACTGTCCATGCTCAGTTACCTAATTTATATCTATTAATTATCATTTTAAGTCTTTTAACTTTCATTATTTTGTGCTATCAGACCGGTTCATAAGAAGAAAGCAGGTCGATTAACATTCACAACAGCATTGGGTGACCACATTTAAACGATGGCTGACTGGCTTTAGACCAGGAGCAGATAAATCAGGGTTATATGAGGACAGGAACTGGTGTCTTATTAGGAGAGGGTTGTGCTGTAATTTAAAACCCATCATATAAAATGTATCTGGGCCGAGGAATGTTTTAAACTGAGGATCCCTCTGACGTACAAAGGGTCCTTATTGACGGAGGGGGGGAAATGAAGGTGACGTCAACACAGGCACATTGCGGATCTTTAAATTAAATAATAAATGTATTCCTAGCTGGTAACTTCAATTTCAAATGCATGTATGAATATTAAAGTTGAACTCTCTGGACCTCTGGAATATTATAGGAGCTCTTACTGCCATTATTGAAGATAGTATAAAGTAAAATTTTAACATATGAATGTTGGAGATAAAGAATGTTGCTGGGAAAAATAGGATCCAGGTTATAAAGGGGAGGGAATCAGTTTTTAATATATTGAAAATAAGAAAATAAAAAATTCCTGAAGTGGGTTCCAGTCCAATACCGAAACTTAAAAAAGCAGAAATTAAATGTGATTTGAGTCTTTTCCACCTTTCAGCCAGTGACAGGTTGATATTTCTTCTCCCTACTCAGTTTTAATGAAAAAATAAACAAAAAATAAACAAATGTAAAATCAATCAGCAGCAAACACAGTCGCTTTGACTCCGCCCGGTCAAGGACACTTGTTTCTGATATTCACTCCCACATGATTAAATAAAATAACCTTTGTTTTCCATCTACCTTTCATTTGTTGTTGCTGCTGTTTCCAACCTTGCACCTCTCCATCAAACCTCAATTATGAACCAGCACAAATAAAACACCAAAGCCCGGAGCCATTCCCCTGATATGTCTGATTGCGTTTACTGTGTGTGACCCAAGAAATGCATTAGTGCACTTAATGTGAGTAACTCTGCATATGTCACCTAAACAGAGGGCAATTACCACGTGAGTCGCGTAAACGGTGGCGGACACAGAAGATTCCAGCGCTCTTTGCAAAGCGAGCAGCTCAGATCGAGGCGAGCTGCTGCTGCGGCTCCAGTGAAGGGGGAGGGTTTGTAAACAGCCCTCAGGCTCCCGCAGATCTAAAAATCCTGATCACTGTACGGCCGTGTGTGTTTTACTCTGAGACTGTAAAGGAGTATAATAGTCTGCCTGGTGTAAATACAGAAACTCCTGCAATTAGTGTCATGATCTGCACCTTAAAGATGGACTACATTCTCTGTGTTTTGTTGGATATTCAACTTCCTCATCTTTGTTCATTTTCAACTTTTACAAATGTATGAATCTATAATCGAATCTACAATTTCAACCCAATAGGTTTTCTGTGAATCATGAATCTGCTGATCAGGAACCAACACCAAGACTTTTTTTTTTTTTTCTACCAATTTCTTTCATTTCACTGTCTGACATGAGGCCGGTGAGGAGTCGCCGCTCTGTCTTCAGGGTCAGTGCAAATTATTTGCATTGAAAGTGCGTCATGTGACCCATTATCCCCGAGGGGCAACAACCCGAGCGTCCTTGATACGCCTCTTCATGTTCCCTCAGAGGGATTCCTGCTGACTTATGTCCCAGACACACAGTTTATTACAATAAGAACAACATCAGCGCTGACCTCAGGGACCATGGCCATGAAGGTCAACCGGAGAAAAATAATAAACAATAAATTGGTTTATTCGTGATGTTCTGTTTGGCGTTGCTGCACACTGGAGGTGCATGTTTGTACCGTGGTGTGTGCTGGATACACCTCAGCCTCATTGTGAGGATATGAATACATATTAAGAAGATCTCAGTGGCAGAGCGGAATATTTAATTTCATTCCCGCGCTGTGCTTCAACACACTCTTTTGTTGATCTGTTAATTGCTTATTTCTTCATTTCCCACTGGAATACATCAGAGGTGCCGTGGTTGGCAGAGGAGGTGGTGCTGGCCCTAATTTAGAAATACAATCTTTGATAATGGCCCTTATGAAACCCCGAGATTGGTCCTAAATCCAGGAAACACAGTAAAATGTGTCAAGGAGCTGTGACTCCAGGTGACAAACAAAGCAGGCCTTAAACAAGGCATGAGTCACGCATGATGCCAAACATAGAAACACGGATGAGGAAGGGTCTTTGTGTTTGTGCTATTAAAATTTAACAAACGCGTTGAGAGTGCTTGGCTAGCTCAGCAATGAGTGATGCACTTAATGCTGGAGAGAACCTGCTCCTTCAGCACAACTGACATCGTTATTCACGTGGACATTTCTCCGCCGTTTCTTTTCCCTTTAAAGCCTCATTTGCCTTTGAAAAGAATGTCTTTAATTTAGCATGTCGACGTGCTCCTGGCTGGACCTGAACTGAGTGATGTTAGAGAGAGACTATCCCAAACTGGGTGTCTGATGTAATGTGATGCAAGAAAAGATGTAATATAACGTGGATCATCCCTGTGAAGCACAAAGTGAATTCTTTTGTTCCTCTGATTTCATGAATGTTCCAAATATTATATTATACTATATGACTCGCCTTAGCAGCAGAAGAAATTTTTTTTTTTTTCTTTGTAATTGTAATATTCTTTATTTGCAAAAGTGTGGAGCATTTTCGCCTCCACACAACTTCCTCCTGGTTCTGCGGATCTTTCTTTCAAGCCAAATTTCTCTTAGTCAGCCTTGACACTAATGATAATGTGCAGCAGATGTGACAGAAAATTGAGTATTTCATCATTTGTGTGCTGAAGAATCGCTGCTCCACGTTCCTCGGGTAACTCAGACCACAGACCCATCCTCTGACATCCCTGCTCTAAAATCACACACTGGAAATATTGTGATTTTTGCTCATAAACACAATTTTCACTTTATCCTGAAGATCAGGACAATTGTTTTCCCCGTAAGTGACCCTCGGGCTCCGTCATGAATTATTCCATCACTGGAGAACGTGCCCCTTTCTAAAATCCCACCTGTTAAAATCCGAGGAGCAGGTGCCACTGACGGGAGGCAGAATCTCATCTTGAATCCATCTCCTCACTTCTTTACCTTCACAGTCACAGGCGGCCAGCCCCTCCTCCCTCCTCTCTCCCCCTGGATGGACAGAATTTTGGTCATTAAAAAAGTATGAGCAACGAAACACCCCCCCCAGGCCACAATATGGAACTGAATCACTCTGATTTCCAGCCGGCGGATTAAAAATAAATTGTGTCTAAAATATTCAGGGGGACGTTATTAGTGCGGCTTTGCAGTTTCTTCCCATCGCCAAAGCGCGCCACGGTCGAGCTGCTCCGCCTGCCTCGGGTTCTGGGTTCATCCAGGCACCAATAAACGCTTGGCGACAAAAGAAGTGAGGAAAACAGGATGAAGGTTACGGCTACCGCCGCTGTTCAGAACCAAGGTGATGTGTTCGGGTCATATTTGCGCAGCATTTTATTTTATTTTGGGGGAGATCATCTGAGCAATGTTAAAGAAGAGGACGACTGGGTGGTAAAATGTGATGAAGACAACAGGATCGATAATCACCCTGAGCCACAGAGGCGAGCAGAGAGGTCTCCGAGACAAACGGATGTTCCTCCTGTTCAAAGTGACGGCGCTGTTACTCTCCGACTGGAAGCGGCGCGTCGCGCGGCATGAACCTTCCTGCCTAATTTGACACGAGTTACCGTGAAGGGGCTTTTATCTCTCGTGCTCCAGCTGCAGCGTGAACTTTATAGGCTGCATCGAGCGAGACGGACAACTTGGCTCCGGGAAATAAAGTTAGCAAATTAACAAAACAAATCTGGATGATTTAGATTCCTGCTAGTGGGCATGACCAAGACACTCCTCGCTTTGATGATAAATAAAAATAATGCTGCATATTCACAAACACAAATAGTCCTCAGTCTCAACGTGAAACTGATTAAATAAAATAAAGCTTATTCATTTCATGTGACAATAAAGAGTGCGCGTTAACGCATTGCTTTGGTAAAACACCCCCCACCCCACCCGCTCTGTCCCCGCAGCATCTCCACCCACTCCCCATCTGCGTGCACCACCGCCGCAGCTCAGACACCTCAGACTTTAAACAACGGCGTTCTCTTGTCTTTTATTTTTTTGACGCTCTGAACCAAGTGTTGTGCCAGTCACAGCAATGGAATTGTCAACAGACCTTTTGGCTTTTGACGCAATTATTCTTCATCTCGACACATAGGAAACACTCCCATCCCCTCGTCTGTTGCTCACAGTATTGTGTCGCCCTTCACCCACAGCCCCGCTGCTGTGTAAGCCTGTCTTGTAATTGGACGGGAGGGGCGAGCAACAGTCATCACTTTCTACATCAAACCTAATCAGGCATTGAAAATGGCCTCGTGCCTCCGTGTAGCCTGCAGCCAAACACCGTGCACTGATTAATGTCACCCTGCAACGCCGTCCGTCCAGTTCACCGTCCCCCAGCAGCTCCACCTGAGCCGACTTCCACCCTTTTAGACGAGAAGACAAACAAGTGTGTGTGTGTGTGTGTGTGTGTGTGTGTGTGTGTGAGTGTGTGCACACCATCTGCTCTGGCTGTGCACGTCATCCGTGGATACTTGGAGGAGCTGGTTGACACCATCTGGAATCAGAGCAGAGGTGATCCAACTCACTTGTTAACAAATAAACATCGTTTGTACACTTTAATGTATTTTCCTCTCACGTTTGAAAGTACGGCAAGTTTGGCATCACCTCCAAAATAATGGTCCGGCCCCCAGACTCAGACTTGTGCACTGGTGACTAAGGTGTTTCTGTCCATGCGGGATATTTAAAACATGATTACTTCTTCCAGCAGGTTGGAGTCAACACCGTCAGGGTGAGTCCAAAAAATGTCAGAGGAACGGAAGGTGCTGGGGAATACGACCTTTCGGCTCCGGTTTATTATTTCAGCGATGAAACTAAGGTGAAACTTCAATTACCCTCCTGTCTGCCGAGGCTGAGGCCGGCTGAGCTGCAGGTGAAAATGTTTAATCAGCTTCCGTACTCGCCACGAGATAAAGCCTCCGCGGTGGAGGAGGCAGGCGAGGAGCGGGCCGCTCCAATCAATGATTGTTCTGTTCGCCGAGGCCGATGTTATCAGGGCGCTCCGGGTCTCCCCTCGTCTCGCTCATTGTGGCGCTCCGTCAGCTTAGCACTCTATTGGGCTCATGTTCCATTGTCGAAGCATAGTCACAACAGTTTCGACATGAAGTCATTGATTCTCCAAAAGCTTTTGAAATGAATGAATTCATCTCAAAGTTTCCAGCCGTCGTTTTAAGAAAAACATCTTCCCGTTCTTGTCCGACAAATGATTCCAGCGCTCAGCAACAGCGCGGAGAGAAATTCATCATGGCGGAGGCAGAGAGATTCATTTCCCCGCTGACAGTAACCACCACAGATACCAGAGGATGATGCAGCAGTAATATCTCCAAAGGAAAACCTCACTCTTCCACATTGATGTTGTTAAAGTTATTGCTCTGTCTGTGTGAAACTCACAGTAAACCCAGACGCTCTCCCTGGGCCCGAGCTAAATGAGCCCTGCACAGAACACAACAGTGATTTCACAGGGAAACACACATTATTACGATTCCAGTGGAACCCAGTCCGTATTTAGAAACATGTCCGGAATAAAAGCATGTTGAACATTTGAGAACAAGAGCAGTATTATAAATCCTGCGGTTGTCATGGAGACATGATGATGAATCATTTCTTTTTCGTCCCAGTCGACTCAAACTCAACAGTAAACAAGATATGACATCCATTTATGGAGTTTGCTCTCTGTCTTAAATATCATTTAGCAAATTATGAGTTAAGAGTCGACACATTTATCATAGTTTTGATTTCATTAATTGCAAAAAACGTCATCTAAGATATCACATTACTGTGGTATATTCATTATATTTGCAGTGATTAGGAGACAATGGGAGAAATATCTAAATATATAAAGTCGATCTACAATCCTTGATGAAATCTTCCCGTACTTCCAAATATTCCTCAAACTGACCTTTTGAATATTAAGCTGACTTTTCTCTTTCGTGCCTCATTTCCCGGGTTCAGCTCAAACCCTCGATGTCTCCATGTGTGTGACCTATGGATTTCTGCATCAGAGCTGTTGAGGATGCGCATTTCAAAGTCCTCGTATACATCTCAGAGGTGCGGTGTCACGTTTATTCTCTGCAGCTAATGTCCTCCACCTTCCTCTCCACCTCTTTCAAAAGGCGCCAACAACTTCCAGTCCCCTGACATTGGCCTGCACGCCCTCGCCGCGGAGCCAAATTCCTCCTCAATAGCGCCTGTGTTTTGGATTCACCTCTGGCGTGCCGAGGGGGGATTACGGCAAACGGAGTTGTCCAATACAGAGGCAGAATTAGCCCCGTGCTGATCTTCCTGTGTGGTTTGAGCTCAGGCTCTCGGTGTGCCGCAGTTAAAAGGAATGAAAAGAGATGAGACGTGGACGACGTGGGAGGATTTTTCGAGGCTGCAGCTGAAGTAAAAAGCCTGTTTTATTTTTTAGGTGCTTATGCTGACAAAGTCTGTCCCGGGTTGTTTTGGATTGCACAAAAACAATCATCTAGATAAAGATATTTCTCATCTGGCAGCTGTTCTTTCTAATGAAGCTGTAGGGAGATGTCACTGATATACTTATTTATATTATTTGAAATATCCAACCTGGGAGATCCCCCAGTGTTTCTTCAATATATTGTATAACTTCTACTTTCACATTTTCTGAGATCTGTTTCCCCAGAAGATTAATTGGCCTTGAAATACTTTCTCCACAAAATGTTTTTGCTGTATGAATCTATAGCTGAAGCAATGGAGCCCCGTTTCAGCCTCCTTTGTCTCTCTCAATCATTCTCCTGTTACCTCTTCTTCCCTCCTTTCCTTCGTCCTCCTCATAGTCCCGTCACACCGCAGCTAACACCTCTTGTGCGTCATTCCTATCATCGTCAATTAACACTCCTTGTAATTCCTGTTTGGCTCTGGTTGCTGTTCACAGAACACGCCAGAGTGAAGTTTATTTGTTCTGCTCACCTGTCATGTGAGGACAGCAGAAGCGTAACTCTGCCCTGCAGTGTGTCCTGTTGCCATTTGACCAAAAAAAAAAAAAAAAAGGGAAAAAATGGTGCACAGAGGTGCTGATTCAAACTGGCATTTCAAGTTGTTGCGTCGGGGCAGAATACGCAGCCATGCGTTCAATTATAATCTGTCGCTGTGCGCCATGGCTGCATTTAAACTGGAGAAGAAGCTGCGACCTCTGTGACACTGAACAACTTCCAGCTTTGGTTCAAGCGTCGAGCAAAGAGTGGCCACGGCGTCCGACTGAGAACTGATTTCCTTTCACACCAGAACAGTTTCTGCCTGTCTGTGTGTGTGTGAGAGAGATTCATGACATTTACTGGCTGACAAACTCATCTGCAGTTCCCACCTGCTCGGACTTCCTGAAACTGCTTTAATTGAATCTCGCTCTCTCTCCGAAGCGCCGCGGCGACAGTGGAAATCTGATCTTTCACTTGGCGTCAGGCGAAATGCAAAAAAAGCGGCTGCCGCACCAGCTGCTGCTGGAAGCAAGCACTTTGGTACGCTGGCAACTCATTTTTCCGAAGAGCCAACTCACTTTTAGTTGGTAAATATGGTTACCACATTTATTTACTACCTTTGTTATTTCCAAAAGGATCTGCTTCCTGTGACCATGGGATGTAGGAGCATCGCGTAAAGTCAGAGCAGCGATCACACAGTGTTGTGAGGGTACAGGCAGCGTTTATTTGCAGAGGAGAAGACGCTGAAGACATATTGGAGACGAGTATGAGACGCGGAGAGAGGAGTTCCACATGTGGAGGGGGTGGTGGAGCCGTGTGGCACAGCTTTAAACAGCAGCTGCAGAATGGGAGCTGTTAACCGAACGGCCACACTTTTAATTATTTTGGCAACAACACCATAGAGATAAGAGGGGAACTGAACTCAAGACGCAGGTCAAATCTTTTGACTTACTTTAGATCTGAGTTCTTGTTATGAGAGAGCAGGGACTTCACAGCTCTTCACATTACAGCTCATAAAACTTACAGTTAAGGCTGGACACGTGCAGATAGTTGAACAGGCCGGTCTCAGATCATTCCTCATTTTATTCCTGGTCATAAATGAGCACGATGCTGCTTCACCCATTTCATCTCCACGGCTCAGCAGCTTTTTAATTGTTGCAGCTGTGGGACACGGACCTGAGCTCTCACACTCATAGAACTTTTAGTTAATATTCCAATTCATAAATGAATCCTGAAACCAATTTTTTTTTTTTGTTTCAGCCAAGACAGTGACAGGATTGATGTCTCACTCACAAGCTTCACATTTCACATGCAAATGCTTATTATGTCATGCCTAAAGACCAGTGTCCCGATTGATTTAGGTCATATTTGTTATTTCATTTTATTGCAGTTTCTGACACACATTGAACAGAATTTAAAAGTTTTCAGCTTTTCCCCTGAACTCAACATCAAGCAGAATCTACTAGTGTTTGCGTAAGTTTCCCTGCAGAGAGAAACAGTTTGAACAGCACCAGAAGCTTCAGTTGCGTCTTTAAAGAGACAAACCCACGAAAAACTGAGCCGTCCTGCTTCTGCGTCCCATCTCTGCAGGTTAAAAACGTCCTCCAGGTGCAGACTGGGGTGTCCCTGTGTGGACAAACTGAAACCTCAGAGGTCCTGTCCTCCAAACATCTTCACGTCCAACGCCTCTTTCATCTCGTCGGCATCCTTCGAGCTGGCGTCTGCAATTACATCACAGCTTTGGTTTGAGTGGCTCCGCTCAGACCTGACCAAGGCCGCGCTGACGAGTCTTTAAACCGGACGCGTCTCACCGCTGACGACGGGTCTGAGCGGCTTCAGTTTATCCCTGAAATGATTAAGCTTGTGCGAGTTCAGCTCCACGCTCCTGCCCCCTCCCCGCTACTCTCCCCTCTCCTGCTGGTCGAATTCCCGCTCCTGTGGGAGTGACATGTCTTGTGTGTGGGGGGGGGGGGGTTAATTTAATCAGCATCATGCTCAGGTAGGACAACCATTTCTCAGCAGCTCCTACTCGCTGCCCCCCAGGTGGAGTTTGTTTGTGTGTGTTGGTGCAGGCAGGAGATTCATAGGTTGATTCCATCACCTCAATCGTCCCCAGAGACGACCACTCTCTCCTCTCTCAGCACCTCCGCTCGCCTCCTCGTGTCTGTGGGAGCTGGGCGGGCTGCGGGCCTCCAGGCCTCCAGCAGCGGGGAGTTTTAAGTGACACACCTCCCCTCGGCTGCTCAGTTGTGTTCTATCTGCAGTGAAACGTTCTTAAAAGCCAGAAAGTCAAAGACGTCTTGTAGTTTGCCGGTTATATAAAACTCGCTGAGCGGGGAGCTGTCTCTGGTACTTGGTTAGCGTAGCTTAGCATAGATGCTTGAAGCAAATGGAAACAGCTAGCCTGACTGCCCTGACCAAACACTGACCAGACATCTCTAAAATCTCCTCCGTCCAACGCGGCTCCATATTAAAGTTTCATACAAAGACAGAACACTGAATCATTTCTTCTTATCAAATTTTCACAGAAAATTTCCAACTGTGAAAGAACCCCATTAATGTTTGAGTAATCCCCAAATGCTGCTGTTATTCATTATTAAGCGCTTTCTCAAAAATAAAAACCTATTCAATATAATCCAGTTGTGTAAAGGAAGACGATGCAGCCACCCATAATTTTGCATTTAAGAAAATATTCTAATCTTAACTACACCTACTGTACCTCCCCACGTCTTCCTGATTTCCTACACCGCCATCATCATCCTCATCATCGCACCATGGTCCCCTTCAGCCCTCCCTGCAGACGGTACAGACGAGTATTCAACCACTGTAGAGTCTGTGTGTGGGTGGAGAGAGCGGGAATAAAACGCCGCAGCTCGGGCAGAGAGCGACGAAACGCCTCTAATGGCGGAGGAATGCCGTCCGCTGATGCTCTGTCGTTTGACTGTCAAGCATCAGCGGGAATTATACGTCTGCTCTGTAATAACGGAGCTTTTTTATTCACACCGGAGGTTCTGACAGATGTGGATGTTATGCAGCTGCTCCGGCCGTGGCAGGGAAATCACGCCTTGCTGTTTAAGACAAATATTACTATACACACCTATTTTTACTCACATGGATATATTTACGGCATGTGCAGACAGTGTATTTTAATCTTTCATGGCTCCAGAAAAGTGAGAAGCACTTCTCGGATGAAGAGATGTGTGCGTGCAGCATCTGGAGGGGTAATTAGCCAGTGCAGTTTATACAGTTGTAAATGTCTCCTCTGCTGCTGCCATGTTTTATTCAATGATTTGTTGTAATCTGCTGCAGTAAACAAACAGCTTCAGTCCTGACCCCGTCGTGTTCCTGTTCTGGGAGTGGCAGCCGTCTTTCACTCAGCCATAAATGAGTACACTGGGTGAGCTCGTCACATCGGGCTTTTTTGTTTTAGTCGGACATGATTAAACTTGGATGCAATCCCCAGCTGTTAGCATTTAAACGCGCATTGTGGGGAGTCGTGCAGCTTAAGCCTCCATATTGTTCGGTGCAGGTTTAGTGTCCTCAGACTTACGACTGCTGCATCTAATTATAGATCCGTCCCAAGTCCTGCAAAATGCAATCGCTCTGTTACGGACTCCTCCATGCGTTCACTGCTTCGTCAGCATTCAGCACAGCGACCATATTGTCTCTGTGACCTGTTGCTTCAGATCTACATCCTCTACTCGCAGCGGCCGGATTTTAATTGCAGCCACATCCTGTAACCCCCCCCCCCCCCTTTGCCACCCTCCTCCTCCCAACATATATCTTCCAGCTTCACTGCCTGTATGTAAATCTTTGGAAATTGCTGTGAGAACAACCCCCACCCCCCCATCCTAGCGTAAGGTCAAGAGTGTCCTCGTCGTAGGGGGCTGAAGAGCAACAGCACAACCTGGTGGATTCAACAGAAAGGTCCCCCTCCGTGTCACTTCCAGGATGGATTGATCTCCTTCAGTCGCTTTGTGTTTTGATGATTTCCTCCAGACGCGTCCCTGGATTTATCTTTTCACCAGGTTCTCTCCTCCCTGTCTGTTTCCCCCCTCCTCCCTGCTCATCCTCCAGTTCTTCCTCTCACTCTGCCCACCACTCCTTCATCATTCCTCTCTCCATTCTCTTCATCTGCTCTCACACACTTTATCAGGGCTTCTTGAGTGGGTGATATTTAATGCATTAACAGCTGGTGGTTGACACGGTGTGCTTCACGCAGCACAAGCTGTTCCTCGGCAGTACATATTTGGCAGATGACTCATTATCGCCGGATCCTTTTTCTCTTCCTCCAACAGCTCCGCGATGATTTGATGCACGCTGCGACGGAGGAACAATGACATGATTCTACAGCCTCAACGACAACACGAATACCTGCGTGGATCAATTCATCTTTGCGATTGTGTTTCGTGCCTCTGTGTGTGACCAGAGCGATCGAGCGATGTGCCGGAAGACGGCCAACCTTAGATTTCTGTCACTCCAATCTGAGCGCGTCAGAGATTTAGTCAATTCGACACCCACGGCCACGTTTATTAGATTTTGTGGAATGAATGATCATGCAAATTAGCTCCTCCTCTACTCCTACTCACTCCTCAGCTGCTGGAGTGCAGCTCCTCGAACGTGCCGGCCTCCGCTTGCTTTCTGATTAGCTGACTACTGAACGCACACGCTGGATGGTGAGGGTCTGAGATCAGAAACTGGAAACTGAAGCTTCAATAAACACAGTATGTTTGTTTGTATCTGGAAGGTTCGACTCCGTGCAGGCCCACAGGCCCGTGAAGACACGAGGAGCCGACTGCTTTTAACATGGTTCACAAGTAAAACTTCTTATCTTATGATCTTATTATACAGTAGCTCTTTTTCTCCTGACGCTTATGTAAGATTGCGATAAAGGAACACAACACAAATGACTTCAAATGTGAAGTGACGAAGGCGTTCCTTTATCCGAGGAGAGAGGCGTTACATCACAGGGGCACGTCTCCTCCAGAGGATCTGCGGCATGTAAATGAATCATGATATCATGTTTGCCGTGCTGCAGGTGGGAGCGAGCGATGATGGATGGTTCCTCCTCACAAACCAGCTCAGCTCTGCCCCGTCTCATATTCTCTCCTGAGCTGACACGTCCCAACCTCTCTCCTCTGTGGTTCCTCCTGCTCTTTGTGTTTCTGTCTTTGTGTCTTCCTCCTTCTGTTCTTTTCCTTTGACTCTGCTCGCTCCTTGTTCTCTCTGTCTTCCCATCCCGGTATCCAGCGTGAGGGCTGTGAGGCCTTTGTCAGTGCCAAAAGGCTTCATCTGTATTGTTGCAGTGAGCATCTTCAGAGGGAGCAGGCCGGTGGGATTGTTTATGTCGCTGGTGCCAAACATGTCTGTTTTGCATGTCCAACAACCAAGACCACAGGTGAGGAGGTCAAGGAGTCTGTTGCCTACACTGGAAACCCCTTATTAGCTGTTAAATCTCCCGTGCCTTGATTAACAAAGACATAAATGACGTGCAAGTAGTAAAAGCTGCATGGAGATGACTTGAAAATGGTTGAAAATGGCTGAAACTGGCGTGGAACTCATCTGTCCTTTGGTGATGCCAGACCGGCCTGTCTCTTGATAATTCTTTTGCATATTCCTCTCCTCCTCATGGTCTCTTACACTCTCTGTCTCTTCCCGGGCCTCGTCCCTGAGAGATTAGTGGTGCTGCAGCTCCTCCTTCTCCTCATTTTGTCCTTGCTTTCTCTCTCTCTCTCTCTCTTGCTTTCTCTCTCTCTCTCCTATCTCCTGCTCTGTTATCATTCTCTCGACTCCCGGAGGAGGAGAGTGACAGGGGGGTGTGGAGGGGGGGCAGCTGCCGACGCTGTATTGTCCAAATGTTATTTCATCTCATTCATCAGAGCTGGCTTCTCCCTGCAGTGGAGAGGCTGGCGGAGGAGGCGATGAAAGCACTTTGATAGACAAGCTAAATTACAGACAGCTTCGTGTCCCCCTGAACTTTTTCTCTCTTTCACTTGGAAGCCCTGAAATTGGTGCAGGGGCCACAGCTGCAGCGTTAATTAAGATTTCTTGAGGTGTCATTTGAGATGTGGCGGCACTCAAAGGGAAGAAAAGAAATCACATTTTACAGCAAGGATTACATCTTGAGGGGAGAACGCTTCCTGTATGTGCTGACAGCTCCCGGCACATGGTGAGGAACGGAATCATGTTTTTATGAACACTACAAGCTGTCAGGGCATTTTGACACGTGCTAACTTTTGTGTCTGTACAAGTTGAAATGTACAATATTTAAACTCTGGCTACTGGGGAGTGCCTTAATCAGAACCATCACGAAGACCTTGCTTGATGACATCATAAAGCAGAGTAGGATCATGGGAGTTGTCTCCTGCAACGTTGGAAGGAAAGAGTCCTGTTATCTCAACTAAACCTGTGGTTCTTTAGGGTTCGGAACTTTGTTGGAAATGATGTTTGATGATGTAAATAAACAACAGCTAACTGCTGAACAGCGAAACGTGGAATATTTTCATTTGAATGAAAGAGATTTATGTGTGGTCATGACAGCTGGGAACCCAAACTGCAGCCCCATGCATAATTAACGGCGAACATCCGATTTGGTGCCCGAAACGGAATCAAACACCCTGCAGCTTTAAACCTAAAATAAAACAGATCAGGGCTGTGAGGAACATTTAGACGTTAAGGTGGGAATCAGGGAATCAGCAGGTAATTCCGCCACATCTCAAGCCCGATACAGAGCAATTAATTTCATAAGATCAAAACTGCTTTTCATGGGAGCGCATTTTGCATTTTCCCTGAGTTCTGGCCTTTTTTGCTGAAATGTCTGCGTGAAGCGGTGACAGCGGCCTGCCAAGCGGCGTCCTGTCTCATTATCTCACACCTCCCCTGAACTCCTGCTGTCAGATATGTTTTATATTGCAGAGTGAAGAAAAGAGGGGTTTCAAAAGTCCCTTAAAACTGCACAGAGGAAGATATCAAAGAGATTTTTAGGGGGAACGTATTGGGTAACGTACCCAAACTGTGGAAGAAACAGTTTTAAAAATGACCAGATGTTAAACATCTTCTATGTACTTGCATTTCTAATTGTCTTATATTAGAAATTAGTTTTATAAATCCAATGAACTTCTTTCGTAATCTAACTTCATCCGGGTAAATTAGCCAACGGTTTTAGACCAACACTTAAATTAAATGAATGATTTATCAGGCTCCACGGGGTCTTCAATATTTCACAACTATCTGTAACTGACAGAGAGAATCCTGACGGAAGACGATGTGAAACACATGGAGAGAAAGTTCAAATGTCTTTTACTGATCAGAGACAAGTGCACGCCCCTTCAAACCTTTCCATACCTGAAGTACCAGAATTCCTATTTTCCGATATTTAGCCGAATCCTGCCTGATAAAACAAATGACGGCTATAGCTCGATATAACGTTCCAACTAGGCTAATAGCTGCTAAACATTGTGCTGCTCTGAGCTAATTGCTAACATTAGCATTCACAGGGAAATGTTCTTATCAGTTTATTTTGGCCATCAAATCCTCGTCCTGCCGATAATTAGAGCCAATGTGACCAGGAGGTTGCACATGTCTGTTCAACTCTTCCAGTAAATCAGTTTCGTATTTGTTGAGGTGATTGAGTCTGAACCAAAGTGGATGATTGACCAACAACGTCAAGGTGAAACTATGTCGCGTGTCTGCCGTGTGTCCTTGAGCAAGCTCACTGGGACACGTCCTTCATATTAAGCCAGGTGTCTCTGTGTAAAAAAGACCTTCGAGGGGCTGAAAACAGTTTCGCTTAGTCAACGCTCGTTCCCCTTTTCTCTGGTTCAACCAATTCTCTGGGGGGCACCAAAAAGAAGACAGATGCACTTTGAGAGGAAGGTTAGAAATGTGAAGTGGAGCATTCAGCCATTGTCAGTTTGTCACTGTCAGCCGGGCCACCAGAGAGCTGCGCCCAGCGCGGCGGGAGGAGTTTGACACAAGGAGGTCGAGGTATTTCTAGTTCCTCGTCTCCCAAAGGAGAAGGCATCATGTCAGAAAACCGCATGAGCCCAGAGACAAGAGTGGAGACACTCTGTGGGTGTAAATGATGCATTTTTCATCTCGCCCTGTCCACGGTGGCCCTGTTTGGCTGCGTGGGCTGAAATTTGAGCCTCTGTTTGCCCACCACCTCCTGGAGGGACGGAGCATTCGTGCGTCCGCAGAAGCCGAGAGCTGCAGGAGATTTGATTTCAGCTGTTTGAAGGCTCAGATTTGTCTTCTCTGTTTTGTTTTTATTTGCATTTTCATGCCGGTACATGTTTAAAACATTCCTCAGCACATGTGTCTGCACACGTCTGAGGCTGGATTTCCCACGTCTAGATGGTTGCTATGGAAACAATCCTACAAGTGCAAGAAATGCTCCATCAGTGAGGTGATTTACTGCAGACACAGAGCGCATCGCAGAAGTACACGGCAGTTATTTTTATCAGGCTCATATTTCACCAGACACTTGGGAAGCAACAGTTCACTAGTCAGTCAGTCAAACTCGGAGAGAGGTGCAGGGGTGGCGATGATTACATGCCGGGGTGATACAGTAAGTTACACGGCTGAAGACGACTTGGAGGACGGAGTGTGATCACAGGTAATCTGCAGCAGCAGTCATGTACATCTGACATGACTCAGCGAAGGAGCATGTTCTCGTTTATATGAAACCGTCAGGATGTATCTCTATGTCACTTGGACAATCCCAGCTGATAGTGGGCGAGAGGCGGGGTGCAGCCTGGTCAGGTCGCCAGCGAATTGGAGATCCATCTTACAGAATCAAGCAACCGTTCACATCCATGTCAATTTAAACGAACAAACAAACTCACATAATATCCCCTGAATAATGAGGCCTGAGTAACTCATGTGGAAGTCTAGCACCACTCTCATCCAACCACTAGAGGGCAGCAGAGTGGCTCCTGTGAAATGGTGCCGCTCAGAGCCTCAGCCGCTGCCACTCAGGTCGCCTCACTGATGCGCTCCTGCTCCCGTGGCTCTGCTCAGCCTTCACATGGACATTCCTCCTGTGGGGACTGACTGCAGAGGATCGTTTTACTGACATGCCAGCGCCAGGCTCGTTGAGCTGCCGCCCTAAAGGTCAGCACGTGTTGATATAAACGGCGAGGGAGGTCAAACAGTGTGACACCACTCCTCGAACAATCTGCATCTCAGATGGCTCCTGGTTAGTCTCAGGCATTCCGATGATCTTTCTGCAGCTGTTCTGCGTGGATGTCTCTAGGTGGCGCTGTTTTCCTGGTTTTGGTGAACGTGGCTGTGAAAAATATGATATTCTCTGCAGGAACAAAATAATGTGCTGAAATTAGATATAATAAAAAAATTCTAATAGGTAACTGCTCTTATGTTGACATCAAATTTTAATCCAGAATAGAGAAACAAATTCGATATTTGAACATGGTGAGCCTTTGCAATGACAGCTTGTCACCGTTAGAGGGCGCTGCAGTCCACCTTAACACACAAGTGTCCCTGATGAGTCGCAAACAGTCCTTTGTCCTTAAATGAGTAAATGAACATTGGAACTGCCTGACCCAGCAGTGACTGAGTCTATGTTTCAAACTGTTGCGTTTCCATTGGTGAAGAGTCCTGAATTCTCATAATTCTAATGAAATCTCAAACTAGAGTCTCATCCAAAATGCCCAGAGACGGTTCCCTGATGCAACTGTGACTTGAACTGTGACCTGAGATGACACAGAAGTGGTTTGTGGAACCAGAAGTGAACACTCCTGCCTGTTCATGATGTTCTTGGCTTGCAGTATTGAGTGAGGTCTCACTCATTTCCTGTCTGGCCCGCACTCGGCCCGTCCTGTTCCTGTTTGGATCTCTGCAGAGACGGCTTGAGCGCTCGCTGTGGAAGGTTTGGCTTGGAGCGCTGCCTCACTCACGGCGGTGCCACGTTCTTTCCTCTTCCTTCTCCGCGAGGGTGAAGCCGTGGGCAGAGGTCAACACGAGGAGGGAAAGAGGTCTTAGACTGGAATCTGTTGTCAGTTTACTCCATTGTGATTCGCAGCCTTGGTCAGCTGTGTGGTTTTGTCAGAACCATGTTTTTTCTCCACAGATGGTGGGAACAAATCAAATCATTTTTGCCTTTTAACCATTTTTTGAAATACAAGGTGGTAATGTGAACTGTGTTATTTCCAGGCTCAGATGTTTTATTGTCGTTTCAGTCCAATTATCTGTTTTACTATTGAAGCAAAATAAAAACCTTGGACCACTTTATATCGAAACTCGTTTTTTATTAAGCTCTTATCTTTGGCAGCAGAAGAATAACCGCTTTCATTCGTTATCAGGCAACAACTTCCCGGTTCTAATAGATCTCATTCTCTTCTCTGCCATTAAAACCTGGCGTGTATTTCCACCTCAATAGTCCTGTCCTTTGCAGGGCCAGTTTTCACGATGCTTACAGTTTCTGTCCGGTTCAGGGTTTATGGCTTTTTTCAAAATTTTGAAGCAGCTGTTCCCAGACCGAGGCCAAGATTTCCCAACAGCACTTTAGGATTTTTATGCAAATGTCCTCTCCTCTGTGCAGCCACAGACAACAGGCCTCGGTTTACTGCCTCTGCTGTCGCCCCCATTTACATGAAACATTGAGCAGCAACATGAAGCGTTTCCAATATGAATAAATGTCAGTTTTATATTCACAGGGGTGGTGGGGGGATTATGGGCAGTGAGTTTTGAATGAGCCGAAGCAGAAAGAAATGATCACCTCGGCTGAGGAGGCTCTGTTGTCGGCGAGATTCAGCAAAAGCGACCACACGGACTGCAGCAGAACTCGGTGGGAGGGCGTTCAACTCTTTGTGAAATCTTGTGTTCAACAGCAGATGGGCACAGGAGGCAACATCAAGCACTTCTGTCACCAAATAATAATTCCAGCTATTAGAAAAAGAGAATGTAGATTCCAGCCCTCATTGGCAAAGCAGCTGCATGTAATCCAAACATCGCACAGCCCCTTGTCAGGTTGATGCTGAACAACAGAACACACGATGAACCTTTTATTATAATCGCAGCAGGATATGAGGATAACAGTGCCTTGTCTCTATTCTTTTCTCCTTTTCAAATTGTCTTATTCTGCAACTTCCCTGTGTAAATGGAGGAAGAGGTATTAAATCACTGGGGGGGGGGTAGATTGACGCATGCATGAGCAGCTCCAGCAATCGTCTCATATTTGTGATGCGTGTGAGGAGGTTGTGCTGCAGCTGCAGAGAGGAAGTCAGGATCAGTGTCTCTGCAGTCACTGCAGTGTATTCCTCATCTATTTCTCATACATTATTAATGTACTCAGCCTTTACACATGCATGTCTTGTACGCTAATAAAAGCTGTATCGACCTTTTCTGAGAGCGTCATTGGAATGTCGGTGCTTAAAAGGAAAGTTGGCCACATAACTAAAAAACGTTCAAGCGCAACTCGAACGTTTACAGAAGTTGTTCCAGAAATGTTTAACAATTGAAAAGGTGCAACCTCCTGTTAGTTTACACAGAAACATGGACGCTCTGTGTGTTTCCTGCTGCGCACACACTGCCTGCAGGATGGACAGGCAGAGTCAGCAGGTATTTCTTCCAGAGAGATTCAAAATCGCTAAAACTCAGCCTGAGGGGAGAAAATTCCAATATTCTCCGCTGTTGTCTTTGGACAAGAAAAACCTGACACGTGCAGCTGCCCTCCCTCTGAGCCATGTCTTATGAGAGTCACCTCCTGTAGACTGAGGATCCTGCCGTAGCGGCGCAGTGAGGCCCGGCCAAGTTCAGAGTTGCTCCTGGGATAGTTCTGACCCCAGAGAGACGAGAGGTGAGGAATGTTCGGAGCCTCCCTCTCCTCAGGCTGTTCACACCTCCAGCCAGCGACTGCGCGGCTGTGTCACTTTTATGGAGGCGGCATCTGTCGGTATCGCAAAGTGGCTGTTGTTGGCCCGGTTTGCTCTGGAAGAGTCGTTTCGTCTCTACGCTCTCCTCTGGGTCCTTGTTATTTTTCTGGGAAGTTTTCCATCGTCGATGAGTGTCCTGGGGCCGATCAGCAGGAGACGCACCAGCTGAGACTCTGTTAACATTCTCAAGATGTACACGCACGGTGTGTGTACACAAGCATGCAGAAAGACAGTTACACAGTTTTAGTATCGCAGAATACTACTGCTGTGCATATTTAACAGGTTTTTACTCTAATCCAGATATTTAAAAACACACACACACACACACCCAGGGCAACCAGCAAGTTTTTGGCAACAGAACCAGTGTTATCCTTTAATTTTTGGGCCATGTACATGTTTATTCTAACTCTCAGTGGTGTGTGAGGATGTTCACTTGACTCTTTGACCTTTTGTTTTGGTTTGAAACAACAAGCATTTTCTCATGAACGTAATCCCCACAGGACAACAGAAGCGTTAATTCACCAGGATTTTTCCATTTTATTCCTTAGTTTAAATAAATGTTTTAAAACTAAACTTTTTAATCATCTTTCTTCCGGTAATTCAGTAAAGTAGATTAATAAATCAAATGAACGTGATCATGTATTAGTCTTTTAAAGGTGTAATTAAGGCATTCTACCTGTAGAGGGTGCTACATCTGCCAAGCGCGAACAGGGAGCAGAGCAAATGTTGTCCTACTGCTGTGAAGCAAATCACATTTTCACTTCCCGTGGATTTTGAGTGACTGAGGACAGAGTTAAAGCTCCCAAGTGTTTGAAATATGAAATGATCCAACATCACAGTTGAATCACAAAACTCAAATAGTCCTCATGACCTTGTCGTCCTTGAATCTTGTCGTCTGTAATTTGCCCGTCCATCCTGGCCCGGTGTTTAAAGAAGGGTGTGGTTGTCTGCTTCTCATTCTGTAAAGTGAGTCCTCCTCAAGTTGAACTTGGCTTCAGCTCGTATTCTGAGGAGTTCTGATCGACCCGCGCTGGAGTTGCCGGAGACTTTTTTTCTCCTGTCACACGATTCCTCTGCGGCTCACGTCTGGAGTTGTGTGAGTAATCGTCCTGAGCGGTTTGCTGGCGGGAGTCTGCTGCGTGCTCCACGTGCCGCTGCTCTCTCATCACCGCCTCTCTAAATATAGAATGCCACATATTCAGATCCACAACTGTTTGATCGCTCCAGATATTTCTGGAAGCAGATGTTTGAGATGCCCGTCCACGGAGTCCACGATGCCTCGGGCCAGTTTCTTCCCTCTGCAGGCCCATCCTTTAATCTCACATCACAGCCACCTAGCACTTCATCTGCACGTGCTGACGGCTGCTCTTCAGATCACGCTTCGCTTCTTGTTCCATTATTGATTAATATAAGTTTAGTGCTCGTCTCCGCAGCGTCTGATGTTTGACTTTATCCAACAAGGATCATGTGCGAGGCTGGAGGCTCCAGGTTCACCGTGTATCATTTTATCAATTAATCTTTTTTTGTTTGACCCTTAAAGGATATTTAAAGCAGCTTTGAATTCATACCATTCGTCAAAATCCATCTTAAATGCTCTGTTAGTTCATTTCATTGTGTAAAAAAAAACATTGAATGAACTTTCTATTGCTGAATAAAACATTTTAAAAAAAAAATAAAGTGGACTGTACAAGTGCTGCGAAGAAAGACTGTGCTCTTACAGATAAGAATGCAGCGCAGGCAGAAAGCACAGCAGCAAACTGCCGTCGTAAATCAAAGTCTGCATCAAACATTCTGCGGCTGCTTGGTGTGAAGGTGAGTCTCAGTTTGTTTATCCACACAAATGCTCAAATGTTCGCCTCGGCCAGATGGAGCAAGGTCTCGGTTCAGGCAGGACTTTAATTTCCTTTGGGTTGGCCATTATCAGCAACAGATGTTTATAGGGAACTGTAAACCCTTCACATTGCAGATAGATGGAGATATTAACGGGGGTCAGGTGGGTCGTGCAGAGGGCACCGTCGTCCCGTGACCTTGGATGCTCTGCTCAAATGTTCATGAGCACACGAGCAGAACCTGATCAATAGCGATGGGAAAATAAGAGAGAAACAGACCTGAGGTCGGGAGGAGCTCCTATTCTCCCATAATCCCCTGTGGGATACAGGAAGCTGCTCACGCCTTCCATGTCATGTCCGGGAGCTATTGGCCTTATTCATCCTGTTTTTATATTCATCCCACAGGATGTATGTCAGTGGAAGCTCAGTTTATTACACATTATTATGTGTTTCTCGACCCAGAGCCTCTGGCTATTTCACGTGGTTGCATTCTTACCTGGCAGAGAAGCTTCCCCCTGAATAGATCCCAGTCTGAGCTGCAGCACTGGTAGAAAGACAACCTGTCTCTTAATGGTGCAGCCTGTTTAAAGACTTCGAGACGACGTGCTGCCACAGGACAAAAAGCTTGAATCCACGTTAATGGAAATCGGGTCAATGTGTTTTGTTCAGTCGGGGAAACAAACAATCTCTCCACATTTAATCAGAGGTGTTTTTAAGTACACAAACAAACCGATGGGCGCCTTTAAAAACTGCAGTGACCGTCCGTCAAGGCTTAATAGTAGGAGGCCTTCTTGTGATCAACGCTGTGTTAAAAGAACGTTAAAGAAAATGAAACTCCTCTCCCTCCACCGAGTTGGCTGCTAATCCGTCCGTAAGTTCTTGTGTCATCTATCAAGCGAAAACTTAATCTTCTTGGCAGAGTTGAGAGAAGGTGTATTAAAGAGAAGAGTTCAAAGTTGTGAGAGGAGGTGTGTGACGGGAAATTCAAACCCCTCCAGGAGAAAAGAGGACAGATTCATCGGGTGATATTTCCACTCAGGACAGCTGAATTAAAGCCGCTCAGACTTTTGCTTTAGAGGGAATAAGCTGAGGGGAAAATCCTGGCTTCACTCCGAACCTGCGCGTTGTGAAGTTGTCAAAAGACCCGTGGTGAGCCTTCACGTGCCGAATCGTGTGGTTTGTTAAATGAGAAACGTGCTTTGACATGACTTTATCTCACGCCTGTTGACATTCTTTCAGTTCTCTCCTCTGAGGTCCTTATCGGCACCTTCCTCCTCCTCCTCCTCCTCCTCCTCCTCCTCCTCCGAACAGAACAGAACAGAGCAGAGCAGAGCCAACGTGGCAGGGAGGTTTTGTTGTGTCTGGTGGCCGGTGGCGGTTTCCTCCCTCATCCACCAGAACGACGTGCAGCACCCGAGAGTTACCGAGGCCTTTAGGGAAACACTGAGTGACTCCCTTAGCTGTTTTTAAGTAACTTGTGGAAGTGACACAACCTGAGAAAATTAAAACATTGTGAATGAATCCAAACTTTTGTTTATTCAATCATCCATCCATTATTTACGAATTGGATTCACGGGAGCGACATCTTGTTTAACACTTGTCAAGAAGGAAGAAAGGAGTTTTCTGAGTCAGTCAGAGTCATCTTTCCAGATTTCTGTCTTCACAGCTCTTCTCATTTTCACACTTGGCACAAGGCGTGAGCAGCTCTGCGGTCACAGTTTCACATCAACAACATCCACTGCAGCACAGTCCAAACTCCAAAACAAGGGCCGACTTCCTCCTCTCTGTCTGAGCCGCGCTCGCCACATGGAAACTTCCCTGGAGGGAAAATGAATTCCACAGGGAAGAAATAAATGTGAGTGAGTGTGAGCAGCGCGGCTTCACGGCCCGTGTAGGCGAGCGGTGAACGGCCGTTTGGGAAAAGTGACATCACGGCAGAAACCAGAGTGATGACGGAGGCGAATAAAGAGCGGCTCTGTTCGAGAGGCCGTTTGGAGTCTGACCAGGGAAGAGCCAGCTGGGCTCAGACGAACCGCCTGAGAACGATTCCCCAAAAACTGAGTCACAGACAAAACCTCCTCGGTTTCCATGTTTTCTGTTCCACTGGAAACAGAGCGAAGGGGCGAGAGAGCTCCACTTAACTTTAATGGGAGGAGAGAGAGAGAGAGATAAAGTCATTATCCGAGCAAACACGCGTGAACATGTTGAGCCTGACACTTAGAGGAAAGCTTGTAGAATTAAACGGTTTACATTTCATTTCCTGAGGTGACTTCATCTGTGGATAATTATGCAACGAATCAACTTCACCGTCAGTACCTGTCGCTCCCTGGGGTGTTTATATTCAACCGGTCTGACGGCCGTGATGCCTCTTCCTTTCAGGTGCAGACGCCTCATGCCCAGTTTGAGACGCAGACTGCGAATACATGAGTCATAACTCTGGAGGAGAATATTCGTCTGGGTGTGTCTGAGTCGACAGACGCGTGTGAAGTCTTGTTCGTTTGCACCAGCGCCTGACCTGTGGAATGGAACACGCTGTGTTCCCCGTGGTGTCAGGGAAGGTCAGGGAAGGTCAGGGTCCCCGTGTGCGTGCGAGTGCGTAGACATATTGTTACGTGCATCGCTCACACGTTGTCCTTTGTCTGCGTCTGTCCCGGTGTGAGACTATGCGAGCACACACATGCGTGTAGAGAAAGTAAGTTCCGCTGCCGAGCACTCTGGGAACTGGAGGGGTTTTCCTTGCATAAACACACAGAGGCACGGACCCCACTGACACGCTAATGCGGGTGCACAGGGGTTAAAACAACAGGCCAGCCGATGCACGGCATGGACATCAGGAAAAAACCTCAAAGCCCAAAGCTGCATGTTTACAGTGCCTCAGGTTTCACACACCCCAGACTAATTGTGATCTCTGCGTTCAGACATATCTCAGCTGATGCATTTCTACAGACCAAGGACTTCTGTATGAATACATTGATTGTTATCCACGAGAGTTTTTTTTTTTGTTTGTTTGGCTGGGAGTGAATGATGCACATAAAAAAAAAACCACTCAGATTACAGAGACTTCTGCACAAACACAATCAAGTCTATTGTGTGTTTGTGTGTGTGTCTGCAGCTGACGGAGTTTTATTGACAGCTCCAGCAATTAGAAGACAATAAATAAAAAACAAGTTGCAGCAAAAGAGTTTGTGGAGTGAAATGAAGACACAAGAGGGAAGGAAAAGTCCTTCAGGTTACAATTTACAGCCAGTTCTTTCCGCTCTTTATCGTGAAAAATTACACACGGTGGCGTTTTTTAAGACAAAATATATAAAAGATTCAGTCACTCGTCCTTCAGTGTGTAGAATATTTGACGCCACATTCAGACAATAACTTCTCGTGTCGCTCTTCCTCCTCACTTGGTGAAAATGATTGCTGCCGCAAGCCTCAGGAGGGGAAGTTATAACAGCAGTGGGTTCTTTACATGGGGACGACAGCGTGTTGGCCTCTGGGGGGGAAAGATATGAAGACTCGGCAGACGGAAAGAAAAACGTATTAGATTCCTTCACAAAGAGTTCGACATAGAGCAAATGTCATACATGAGTTAAATGAAAGAATTCCTCAGTGTTTCATCACATTTAGAAATGTTTCCTGACATCCACTGATGAATTAAAGGGTTTGCAGTTATTACGACAAAGAGTTGTTTTTAAAAGTTAGTGGGTGATTTATAATAAGTCCTTCATTAAGAAAGTTCTGTTTCTTTCAAAGAAATGTTTTATAATGACTCATTAATCCTATAATGTTTCTCTTCAAAAGCACATGGTCCTGAGGATTAGGACCCCATTCATTCAGGCTCTGGTTTAATCGGCTGATTAAAACGCGTCAGGCTCCAGCGTCGTGTCTCAGGACAAGGTAAAGGCGTCAAACCGCCGATGTCTCCTTTGTCTCATCGTCTGGTCTTTGGACCTGGTCACGCGTTCATCGTGACGACTCTGATTCCGTGTGCGTTGATGTAAGTGAGGAGGACCTTGGCCCGCCTCTCCACGACGTCGATCAGCTTGTCGATGCCCTGTCGGCTGCCCTGGCTCTCCCAGTACGTCTGGTCCAGGAACAGGGACTGGAGGAGGCGCTCCCTCAGCCTCCTGCTCCTCAGCACCGCCACCGCCTGCTCCGGAAGCCTGGACAAACGCAGTTGGATGCAATTTTACCATGGCTGTTTATAAACGCTCGGCAGATATTCACACCCGTTCTACACGTGTGCACAATAAATTCTACACATTCAGATTTGGGTGATTATTCTTACTTCAAACTGAAATAATAGCCACTAAAACGAGTAAGAGGGAATGTGAGGACAAGCGAACTATAAACCTGTCTCACATAAGTAAAGATGAGTTATGTTATGCTACTTTTTTATCACTTTTCCAACTTTTTGCCGCTGCGTGTTAAACACCAACAGAGTGCTACGTTAATGATGAAACTGATTTGAAGTATATTGACACTGAAAGTTGGCGTTTCTCTCTCACTTCAAGGTTTATTCCTCATTCTTTGTCAAATCTGCCTCAGCCTTAGAGTCTGGTAGAAGCCCTGGTGAGAAAAATCGATTTGAGGCCGATGCTGATTGGACTTCATGGGACATCGTTTTTGACGCTGTTGAATTGTATTAGTGAGAAATATTTTACAGTCGATATCAACGAGGGGATTAACTGAACCGCATCTCTTTGCAACATAAGATCTTTTGTTCTCTGGACCGCCGAGCAAAATGAAAAGTGCTGCTCAGTCTCAGTCAAGGTTTTAAATGAATGTTAATGGTGGAATATTTAAGCGGAATATTTAAGCATAAATTACAATATTATACAATATAAATTACAATATATATATATTTCAAATTACACCCAATCCAACATGACATCCAAATAATATTGTTGACATTGGGTTTGTCGGCGTGGACCCTTGTTGCTCTGTGGCAGAACAGAGGCAGGAGTTTCCATGAGGATCACAAGGCTCCGTGTTTGCAGAGGAGACGCCAGTAATCTCAACAAAAACACAGTCTCTCCAGTGACACAACTCTGGTTTATTACTCTGATTATTTATTGGTCAAAGGGCGCATGAAGTGAAAGCACAGGCTCTGAAGTGAGCTTTCAAATGACACAACCGCCCAGAATCTTCAAGATTCCCAAAGGTTTAGAAAAAAAATACTGAATCAATATTTCTAAATTGATGAGAAATAACACGTTGCTCATTTCTTATATGTGAAAAACTTTAAAATCCAGTTTATATGAACAGGCCCAACTAAGATTTAACAAAATAAAAGACTTTTAATTGCACGTTGAAATTGTCCCATAGATACTTTATGTAGCTCCATCCAAACTTACTCAGTGATGCCCTCCAGCAGCCTGAGGTCCAGGTTGTCCTCGTTGCGGTCGAAGAAGCCTTTGTTGTTGGTGAACACCAGGTGCCTGGGGTCGTGACCCCTGTGGATGAGGTTGGCCAGCTGTAGGCGCTCCGGGTCCCCGCAGTCTGCATGGCGTCCGAGCTCCACACACTCGTCCTCCTGGCGGGGCTTGAAGCCGCAGCAGCTCCCGTCCAGACGGCTGTGAATCTGAGGAAAGACATTATTCTGTGTTTGATGTTGAGCATAGAGCGGACGGTGGTAAATATGGATTTCTCCTTCATATTGGCCTTTCTGTATTCTCCTCTCCCTTTTGAAGTGTCGGATCATCCTGCCTTTCAAAGTAGAAAGCAGCCTGTCAAACAGTTCTTTCTCCCAGAAGATACACCTGGGCCATGAATGAGAGACAGGCACAAGGTTTAAGAGCACTTCACTGACTTTGGCCTGATGTGACAGCAGCTCTAGAGCCATGGAACAATGGCTGAATCTCAGGTATCCCCTCACGCTTCATGTTTCACGATCACGTGCAGGCTCGCCGTCATCGAGTCGCGTCTTACACAGAGAGCTCAGACGATCAGATCAGTAACATCATACATGTGCAGCAGAACCTAGAATCCCATGGTTACCTGCAACAGGAAGTCAAACAGAGCCAGTTTGCTCCACTCGTAGTGGTGAATAGTGCAGCAGTCGGAGTCGGGCCTGGGGCTGGTGTTTTTATGCCAACACCTTTGTTTCAGGGATCTCTGGTAGCCCGCCCATGTTAGCCTCACAGTGCCTGCAGCGAGGCCCTCTGGGTACAGAGACTCGTCCCATAACACCACTGGACTGGGCTGGCCGTCTAAAAGAGGGAAGGATGCACAGATCGCACGGTCAGGTTTCAACAACTGCTCAGTCTCACGGTGTTTTTTAACCTATTTTTATCCTGGAAAAGAACCAGTGACCACACTGGTGCCGTCACTGGAATTTGTGCAGTTAGCACGCACATGCCTAGAGGCTGCACAGTATCTGCTGCGGGTCACTGAGCTCATCCCGCCAGCACAGCGATGGAGAGGGATTCTCTTTCTTTCCCAGAATGCCTGAGACTGTTTCCTGCTGCAATAACTCGGTGATGATCCAGGATCAGCTCATGGATCCATGTTTTCATAATTGGTCTCACAACAAAGAGCAGAGGGCGGTGGGCTGGTGGGTTCCGTGATGCCGGCTTGTGTATTTATGAATATTTCATACTTTCATTTTGCACAGCGTCGAATCAAAGCACCGAACAAAACTCGCTGTTGTTTGTCTGAGGCAAAGTTTTTAATCATTTTATTCTGCTTTTAAAACTAAACTCACGTTGATCACAGACTGAGTGATGAGGGAAGCAAACAGTTGGTGTTTTTCTGAGCCTCGGGTTCTACTTCCAGCACTGGTAGAGCTCTGTGCTCGGGTCTGTAGGTTTTGAAGTGACTCATTAAATTTGATTAATGCAAGCATGACTTCTGGAATTTAATCCAGCCTCAAGACAAACAGCCTGATGTCAGTGACACAAGGAGGAAAAAAAAAAAAAAAACTCTCTGAAACACTTGATGTTTCAGATCGAATGCAGAGCAGCGTGCAGATAAAGAGTGAGTGCAGCCAGTGAGCCCATGTTGGATTATTGGTACATTGCAACATTGGGATTACATGGAAATCAAATTGATTTGTCACTATAAAGTGGTTTGACTGAACTGAGGGAAGTGACTCATGGAGCTGGAGCATCATTAAACAAGAGAAGCAGCTCCACTCACATAAAACCAGTCCTGGCCTCCGTCTGCTGGCTTCCGTTGTCTTTTAGAATTGATTCTTTAAATAGTCTTAATCACCAACAAGGATCTTAATGACCCACGGCTGGATTAACTGAACCAATAAAGACTGGCAGCCTAACTTTCACATTGTGTCTTGAAACCTGCATATGATATTTGATGATATTTAAATGTTACATGTTTTATTTTGTTCTGCCAAAGAATGTCATGCTTGCTGACTTGAAATGTGCTAAATAAATGCAATTATAATAACTCAGAATCTATTGCATCTATTGTATCATTCATGTTTTTTTTTTCATTCCTACAACTCTGCAATTTGCAGTTTAGAGCCTGAAAACATAAAACTAGTTCCACTGATGAAACTATTTGCTGCCATTTATCATCCTCCCGCAGAGTCTTCCTCTCCTCCTCTTCTCGTTGCCACGCTCTGCAGTTTTCACTGTGTACAATGAAAAACCCAGTCCCCTTGTTTTAAAAGTGGACACACTTTAATCCAACTTGTTGATCATTCTCCATCCGGGTGACCTACCGTGGAGAAACCTGAACTTTCTGCTCACAGCCGGCAGCGTCCTGTTCAGCCCCAGCACTCTGTCCAGGTGGAAAGCAAAGACCTCGGTGGTGTCCACGGGGCTGGTGATGACCCCACACCGCCCCTCGCACACGCTGCTCCGTGCTGCTGCTGCTGCTGTTGTGTGGTCGCCCCCGGCCCTCGTCTCACCCTCAAACACCAGCAGCGGCGACGGAGACTCCTCGCGAGAAACTTCTCTGATGCGCAAAACTTTGGCATCCGCAAGGAAGCGCATGGCTCTCACGTCCTGTGCGCTGAACCACTGCGGCGCGCGCTCGCTGTAGATCCGTATGGAGCTGGTGTCAGAGTCTGCCACTTCATCCCCGTGAGACTTGTGGATTACATCTAAAGATTTATAATCCACATCCCTGGTCTCCTTCCAGGAAGTCTTGGGGGCAAAGTGGCGCTGAATTTGTGGCGCGTCTCGCTCCAAACTGCCCAGTTTGTCCTGCGTAAAAGCTGAACTGGCTGGTCTGGTCTTTCTCAGCTTCCTCCTGACTTTCGGCCTGATCGTGCCCCGGATATTTGCGGGTTTCAGGCGCTTGAACCTCAGCGTGATGTACACCACGTTGGGCCGGGTCGGGACCACAAAGCTCTCAGCGGTGTGCAGGCCCGCGGAGTCCACAAAGGCACCATCGGTCTCCAGCCCACGGGTGTGTCGGTACTTGTGCCTGTCAGTCCGTCTGTCCCGCTGCTGCTGAGAGAATCCAACGTATGAAACCACAAAAACCAGATACACCGCACAAAGGGTCGCGATGATCAAACTCCTTCTGGAGAGGGGGCACCTCCAGAAGCTGCTGCTCAGTCTCAGGAAAGGGAAGCACAGCCACCGAGAGCGAGACTTCCCCATTAGAACTTATGTTACCTTCATGGTTGAGCGTCTTTTTTGAGCCAAACTCGAGCCGGGGAGGAGCGCACAACTTCCGAAACGCATCGTGGAAGGGAGGACTCGTGGCCACAAAGGGCGCAGAGACTAATGCGCACAGTGCGCACTGGACGGAGGCGCTGGGAAACCACCTTCCAGCCCAAAGAGGAGGCAAGACAACTCGTCTGTCTCTTTCAAACTGGACACTGGACACACGGTGGGTGGACGCGCGCATGGACACCAGATGGATGTGTTGTGAAGTCACCAGATCTGTTAAGCACTAAAAAAAAAAAAGTCAATCATAAAAAATAATCAGGCGAAATGTGTGGATGACGTTTATGTCACAATCTGTGCTGCTGTATGAATGAAATATGTGACAACTGCTGCTGCGGTGTCATGGTTGGGTCACTAAAGATACTATACGTTTATTAGGGTCTGGATTAAAATACGCAGGCCACAGGTGAGGGTGATGGATTCATTCATTCATCATGCATCCATGGGATTTAGGCGACATCTGCTGGCCTTTATTATGAAAGGTCCCATCACATCGAATAGGCTACAATAGACTACACTAGAATACAACAGAATAGATTAGGATAGAACAGTCTAGATTAGAATAGACCAGATTAGAACAGAATATACTAGAATAGATTAGAATCGACATCAGGAAGCTCTTGAACAAGCCATTAGGAAACCGGGGCTGAGTGCAGCAGCCTATGTGACAGGATTTCCTTAAACCAGGTTTAAATATAGGTCTATTGTTGTGGGCTGTCGTCTGCTGATGCTAATGCTCGTCACTGTCAGTGTGTCACTGCACTATGAGAACAGTAAATGGTCAAACGCTGGCAACACTGGGTGACCTTGAACTGGTGTTCAACTGGTTCTATACAGTCAAGGCTACCTTTTCAAAATGCCACCAGTTTCAATGTGCACATTTGTTTTTTCCGACAACAGACAGTGGAGTGTTTATCTGTCATCACAATGTCTGATTCTCAGCTCTAGTTAAGGAATAAGAGCAACCACACTGTCAGGATATTGATTTAAAGACTACAGCACAGCCGCACTCAAAAGAAAATGATCCTTGGATTTGTCATGATCCTCGATGTTTGTTCTAAACTCTTTAAAACCAAATCATGTTCACTGATTTTACAGAGCCCATAAAAAGTCTATAATTCACAATATCATTTGGGTGTAAACTCTCAGGATCTTTTGTCAGGTTCAGTTTAGTCAGACCAGCACAGGTTACCATGGCGATCTAACCAGGTAAGAGAAAAACACAGCCCAGAAAACTCTATATTGTCTTCTCTGTGTTCCTGCAGCTTCATGTTTCTGACTGAGTGATTAGATAAGTGGCAGCACCTGAAGTCACCGCCTCCTCACTTCTGCACACACACACACACACACACCCATCCACTGCCTCAGTTGCTTCTCACATATGTCCACGTCAAGAAACAATACTGAGTTTTAATATGGTCCAAGTGAAGTGCCCCCCTTGGCTTTTATTAGTTTCCTGTTTGTTGATGGTGAGCTGTCCCTGTGCTCAGAGAGGTATGACTGAAGTCAGTGAATGAACGTGCGCCTGTGCGTGTCTGCTGCTGCTGCTGCCTGAACCCTGTTGGAATCTGATTTTCTGGCTGTAAACCTCCCCCAGGAGCACAGTGTGGTGCAGATGCAGTGTCTGGGAAAGAGGAAACATCTGATTCCACCTCCAACTCGACCCATATGACTCGCTTCGTCTATGGAATCACTGCAAACTCAGTTGCTGTGTTTTTGTATGGGAGCAACTTTGTTCCCATCAAAAGGATAGAGACGGGAGACGGTGAGCGCCTCAGTCCATCTAACAAACTATTTCATCTCCATTTAAAGTGCTTTTATAAAGCCTAATGGCTGGCTCTCTGTTCCCAGGGATGTTTTATCAGTGGGTGAACTGTGCCGCCATATGGATGGTTTCTATGGTTGGAGACATAATTCTAAATTCGCCCAAATTCCACCCTTTTGCCATGCTTGGAGGAGCAATCTGGGCCACAGGTAGTGTATCGTTAAAGTCAAGCCTCCTCCCGTAGTGATCCTGAACTTGCTCTCAAACGGAATTAAGTCTTCAGGGGTCCATCTGGATGTTTGCAGCAGCAGACGGGCTGAAAGTGTCCAACATAGCTGCCGTCTGTCCTTATTAAAATGTTGATGCAGTTCTGTGAGAGTTGAGAACAACTCTGAGGACACTGGCTGACACTGACACTGAGCACTTCTTCTCATCAGCTGAATTGTCAAAGTCATATTTTCTTTTCTTCCCAGCTGTGAGTAGATGGTGTTTTTGGCAGAAACACAGAGGAGGATGGTGCAACAACCTCCATGAACCAAATCTTTCCCTGATATAAAATCCCAGAAACCCTGTGCTTTGTCACTGCTGTTGTTATTGTGTGTGGGAAATGGTGCATAAGATAACAATCACGTCTCTAAATTCTCCCACCATGTTGTCCGCAGGAAATATAGCTGTTGTTCCAATCGTTAAAGCCATCGGCCTCGGCCTTGGGAGTTTAATTTGGGGATCGTCCAGTTTGTTGATGGGCTGGGCCACTTCAAGGTGAGTCAGATAATGTGCAGCGTTCCTTCCAGAGCTGCGTGAAAAAACAGAGTAAGAAAGTTAAAGTAAGTGTCTTTCTTTTTTTGACTTCTCATTGAACAGTAACTTTTTGAAAAGGGCATTCCGAGACATTGATGTTGTGGAGCTTCTGAACCCAGAGGAAATGATGTGACCTGTCTCTCTTAGGTTCGGCCTGTTTGGGATCGCTCCTCAGGACGTTTCCAGGCCGATATTAAACTACTGCGGAGCCGGGTTGTGTCTGCTGAGGTGAGACGTCTTCCACCTTGACTGACATTGTCTCCTGACTGTTACAGCAGCAGAGAAATCGTGATCGTAGCAGCTTGTTTTGTTTAATTTTTTTGGATGACATATCAATTTTGTTTTGTTCCAGCGGGCTGATCTTTTTCTTTGTGAAAGCAGATGTGGACCTGCATCCCAATTCAGAATCGCTTCCATTACTTATTGACAGGGTGAGTATGGATAATTTCTCACCTTCTGGCAGGTATGGGTCGATCTATCGAGTGAGTTGTGAGTGTTTATCCTTGTCATGTCCTCAGTGTCAGGATTTGTTTTTTTTTTTTCCAAAGAGAACTTATTCAGGAAGTTATGGACCAAGTTCCTCTGAGTTCTGGATAGACCACATCGGACACAAGACCAGACGCTTCATGTGAGCTCAACTCATCAGTCAGTGCTCCAGAATAAAAAAAAAAGGATAATTTGACAATGTTCCATTATGTAGCTGTCAGCATTTTTAATCCTCAATATGACATGAGTAATAGTTGAATAACTTTAAATTCTTACTCAAACAATTTAATTCAGGGAACTCATCATTCTTTATGCTCCTTTACATGTCCCAGCATTTCCAAGAAAACTGACTCAATCTTTGGCATTGGGGGGGGGGGGGTTTGATTGTCTGCCCAGACAGTAAAATCTTTATGGATGATATCCCAGTACAACAAGTAAGCTATCCCTATGCTGGGGCTGCCACTTCATCTCTGTGAGACTCATGGATAATATCTAAAGATGGGACTAATTCCCATGTCTGAAGTATCAAGTTTACAGAAGAAATGAGCACGGACAGAAAAATCATTCTTTTAAAATCTAGCACTTAACATGAAGTGAAACTCCACTACAATATTAAGCTTTAGCTGTAGGAGAATGGTTTAATGAATGAATTGTTTCCTGCTCCTCCTCATCAGCGGCTGCCTGCTGGCCGTGCTGTCGGGCCTCCTTTACGGTTCCTCCTTCACGCCCATCCTCTACATTAAAAGCCACTCACTGTGCCAGGACAGCATGTTCCACGGAGCCAGTGACTACGGTATGGATCCACTTTGAATCCGACTTTAGCCATACATGCACCTACAGTAACTGTCAAATATGATTAATGACTCCTCAATCTAATGTGCCCCAGTATGAGTCTATGAATACCGGTGGCCGCCTGAGGAGCTGATTTAATATCCGGTCTCACAGTGTGCGATGATCCTCACAGTAAAACGTCTTCCTGCTGTAATGTTTTGATTTTTTTACTTTATTTTCTGACACGAGGGAAAGCTGCTGACTTTTCGTTTTCTTTTGACACATGATGTAAAACTTTCGGCTCTTGTTTTTTCTTCTTCTTTGCAGACCTTGACTATGTCTATGCACAGTGCTCTGGCATTTTTCTCAGCAGCACCGTGTACTTCACCATCTACTGTGCTGCCATGCACAACAGACCCAGGCTTCACTCCCGGATCATCCTACCAGGTGAAGGTTTTACACCTGTGACATAATCGATAAGTTTTAGAGTTACTCTTCTCCCTGAGAGTCACCATAAAGCCTCGGTGAGAGGAAGTGTTCATTTAAAATCCTTCAGCAATTTTTTTTTGTCTGCAGCCTTTGGCTTTAGTCTGAGCCAGGTTCCCTCAGGACTCATGAGCTCACCGCTAAATGCTCCTTATTAATTCTTTTGTATCTTGACATCCATTTTTCTAAAGTAAATCAATTGCCGTATTTATGATTAAATGTAGCTTATTTAAAAAAGCAGAGCAGCCCACAGTCTGCCTTTCTGTTTCCATCTTCAGTGGTTTTGGGTGACCTCTACAGAAAGTCAGCAGGCAGCCACTTGCTGTGAGATGATGTATTCTTACAACAGAAATGTCCCAAACAAACCGGGTAAACGGATTTGGCTCTGTTTGCTTACGCCCAACATAAATTCATTTAAGCATTTCATTCAAACTGTTCTGGACAGAGCCATGCTGCATTTGTATTTGGACGTTCCGACTCCAAAGCTTAGTTCCACTTTTTTCCCCATGGGTTTCTTATTTTCCCTCATTCTTGATATTTAAAAAAAGGTTATAAAAACAACCATCAAAAGAGTCAAAGCTGTAACAGGTGACAGTAAAACCCTCTTCTTGTGTAAAAATCAAAATCAAACTTTAAAGGTTGGGAGTCTGCACCACCCTTTGTTGTCGGTGCCAAAATCACAAGCTGCTGCCCCAGATTTGGCAGGAGGTCTGAGAGCCGCCGTTCTTCTAGGACTGTGTGGAAACTGAGTGGCCCAGCAGTAACTAACACCGGTTGATTGATTTTCTGTGAAGCGCTGAGCTGCCGGAGCACCGGGCCAAGCCGCAGCTCTATTAATAGCCTCAGTCGGACAAAGATGCTAGCATTGGGGGCATGGGGGAACGAAAGCTGCCTTGCTTGCTGAGCTGCAAGAGCAAATACATCCAGTATGGGAAGAGGTGAATCATGGGAAGTGCTCAGTGCATCCCACGCAACCTCAGTCGACACCTGTTATTTGTCTACAGCTCAGTGGACGAACTTTGAAATTGGACCTTGTTTCTTTACACCTGCAGCATTGGGCCTCGCTGTGCTGGTCTGTGTGTGTCTATCAGACATCCACACTTTGTTTCTGTTTCCGTCATTTATATAAAATAAAGTGTAAATTGAATTCCCGAGTAGTGTGTATTGAGCTCTGGTGAATTCTAACATCTCATTCTGCTCCTCAGGTCTACTGTCTGGGCTGATGTGGGCACTGGCTACCTACTGCTGGTTCCTGGCTAATAACTACCTGAGTGCAGTCATCACCTTCCCCATTGTTAATGCAGTAAGTAATCCTGAACGGAACAAGACACTAGTGGACATAATATTATAAATGGTTCATCCTGGGCTTGTTCATTGTTCTCTAAGAAATGTCAAAACAATGTGTTGTAATGTGTTCTTGCCTGACCTTTTGTTTCAATATCATCTAATTACACTCATGAACAAACTGCAGCCCAAAAGATATTCCAGAGTTTTCATTTAGATTTGTCGTAGCGCAACCTATCTTTATATTGTTGTCTTGTCCTGCGGCATTGATGAGGTGAAGAGTTGATGAGTTGAATTCATTCTTTGGCGTTTGGTCAGATGAATGAAATGTCAAGCAATCAGGAAAATGCTAGCGAGAGACATTTTAAATAAAGGTTTTTGTGTAGAAAGGTATTGAATGAGAAGAATGTCACCAGCTGTAGCTGTTCTCTGGAGACAGTTCGATGAACCGATACTGTCAAACCACCACTCTTCTCACACTTACATGGTTTGCCTTGAGCCTTTTCATGAACGTCACTCATGTTGAAATTCCACCAATCAAATGTTTAGATGATGTAAATCGTGCTTGAACTTGTGGCCTCGACTTCTCATCTTCTCATCCTTGAAATCCGAGGTGTGTAACCAGCTGTGTTCAGACATTAGTCCAGTGCAGAGGTTCTAACGTTCAGAGCGTTTGACTTATGAAGTGGAGGCAGATTGAAGGGAATTAGGGTAATGGATATGAACCAGTGGCCCGTGCTCAGTCAACACCTGCGTTGATTCCTCCTCTGCAGGGATACGGTCTGGTTGCGGCGCTGTGGGGGTCCTTGGTTTTCAAGGAGATTAAGGTGTGAATCACAACACTCATCATGTTCAATCATCTGCTCTAATCATCCCCGCTCATTGAACTAATGAATGGTATACGCTGCACAGTTCAGGGCTTCTGTATCAGCTTTATGTTATGTGACTGCTCATCTACGAACCAACCATTCAGCCTCAGGGCTGCACTATGAGGCCACTCCCCCCGCAAATCCACTATACAAATAATACTGACTCATTTCATGACTTTTTTGTAATTAAATACCTGAAAATATCAGTTTGTTTATTGTGAAATTCACTGTTTTAATAGGAAAACAGATTTTCCACAAGTAAAATATTAGAAGAAATATTTCTGAGATGCCCTGGATTTGTCAAAGAAGAGTGACACAAATGAACAAGCACACACACACACACACATCCACTTACACACTCACTAGAGGCTTGACATGCTGGAACTTGTAAACACATCTTTTTTATGTGTCAGTCATCTAGGTGTGTGTGTGGGGGGGGGGGGGGGGGGGTGTTTTTTTTTTTTGGGGGGGGGGGTTGTTTTGACTTTAGGATTCTGAGTTCCATAAACAGAATAGTACACAACTGGTTGGTACTTTAAATGTACTTTAACGTGAATGAGCCTTTTGTAATTCTTACTAATATCAAAGCTCTGTTCTTCTATCAGGGGTTAGCAAACTGCTTCATCTTCCTCTTTGCCTCCTGCCTCGTCCTGACGGGCTCCTTGCTGACCGCCATCTCCAAGCTTTGACACCTCCTGTCAGTAAAAACCTCAGATTGTCATTTTCCTCCATGCCACAAACCTGCTGAGAGGGGGAAAAAAAAAAAAAATGAGGACATTGCTGTTTATTTTTAGAAAACGTGTCGAATGCCATGAGATATAAGTATTAAAACAGTGGGGATCAGTGTGTGATTTGCAAAATGTTAGTTTTACTCTGAAGCAGTTTTGCACAGCAGAGCCTCACAGGAACTCCATGTTCTCAGGACAGAAGAGAGGACGTTGGTCTTTTGTTGATGAAAATCACTTGTCACATGTTCAGTAAAGAAAACACACCCCTTCTGAAAACTGTCATACCCCTGATGCAGGTTTAAATACAGATGTGGTCATTGTGTCAGCACTTGATGTTTAATTATATTTCCATCACTAAAAATATTTAATATTGTACCTAGGTGTCATGTTTTTCCTGTGAGTGACTCTACTAGTTGATAAGTACTGAAATATATGTGTGTGTATAGTCAGGCATTGTATAATGTTATGTGCCTCATATAGTATCTGACATGCATCACATTAGCTATGGGTTCATGGCTCTGTGAGTCTCCATCCCACGGAGCCCCAAGTGATGCGTGACATATGAACTCCGTGCTGTAATTGAGCTCCATACGGGAGAGCACAATCTATAGAACTTGTCATTTCTTCATAGATGTACCAGCGTGGTGCTAATTAATGAGCAGGAAGGAAGTGCTGTGAGCAAAAAGTCAATTAAAATATGGCAATCATGTAAAATAAAGAAAACTCTGATTAATTGAATGCCTCAGTGGCATGCAGTTTTTTTTATGATCGTCGTAATGGATAAAAGGCCCAATATAACACAAAACAAGAGAAATCACACAGTTCTCCCTCATTCATTTTTAATTTGCTTCTTTACAACAACAATCTTAATCGCTATCTAAACTGCTTTGTATTTCATGAGCATGAATATTAATGTGAGCGACTGTGGGAAAGAAAATATAAAATATTTTTTTGCATAATCAAGCTCAGAGTCGTTCAGCCATGTTTGCGTATTTTTCACAAGCACTGGGGAGAAAAATGTAAATCCATCAGGATTAAAAACTCACACCAGAAACTGTACATTCAGCATTTTACAGAAAACAACACTTAGGGCGGGCCCAAACTGTGGGAGAGGCAGCCGGTTGGTTGAGAGATGGACTTTGAGTTCCACTGGCACTGCTCTGTTTGACTGGCCTGGAATCAATGAGCGTTTGATGGACATCTCTAAATGGCTTTTTATTACAATCAGCCAAATGTAACTCCTCTGCAGTAATTATACTGCGTAAAGCAGTATCTTGAATATGAAACACTCTGTCAGGGAGGTGGATTTAAGTAACGCTCACACTTAGGGATCCAAACTAATCTGTGAAAATGCAATTTAAGAGAATTGTAGAGCGTTCATGGGAGCAGCAAGAGTGATTATTTTGTATTGTTTATGTTTGTTTATGTCCCAGACTCTGTCACCCTCTCGGAGGACATGGCCTTTTAATAGACTTGTTTTTCTGGCATCTATGCTCCAGTGGACGGATTACCGATGGAAGACATAATAGAAACAAGAGAGGGACACAGTTCCCCGGGATAAGGCAGGTTCTCATGGACAGAGATGACAGAGCCGTAACTGGCTTTAGTTATTTTTTAATTGTCTTATGGAATGTCACACGACGTCCCCGACATCGTGTCTTATTTTCTATTCATTGGTGAATACACACAGTGTTCCATCGCTCACCCTGATTGAAGTGTTTAGTCTGACAGAGCGGCTAAAGAAGCCATTTTTCTCTCTGCTTTTATTTGTCTTAGTTTAAGTGGAAACTCGTAAAATAAGCTGTGACGTAAACTGTGAATTGATTTATTTACTCTTCACCGTGGTAATCCTCTTAAAATAAACACAGAGACGCATCTGACAGCATCAATTGTGTCAAACTGCGGAGGTGCAAATAGGGATATACCAAGCTGCCACGGCAACAGCGGTTGTATAAGCCTTCTTTACTCTTTTATGTCATCAAATGTATGATTTACATCTTCAGTTGTGTTGTTAGTTCCCCTCTCCGCAGAGTGAAGCTGCTCTTTCTGTTCAGAGCAAGATGTGAGGGTCCACAGACGCTCAGCGCTTTAGTTTGAAGAGTTGGAGTTTTGCACGCTCTGTTTGTCAGCAGTGTTCCAAATTGTCAATTTCATTCTTCAAAATTAATCCTGAATACAAATGAGCCCATTAAGAGGGTGCGAGGCGTGCGTGTAAACCACAGAGAAACACACTTAATCTCCAAAATTGACCGGCTGACTCCACCGGCTTCTGTTGTTTCATCGCACCGCTGAAATTTGCAACTGGAGAGGAGCAGAAAACGCATCGACAGGAAGTGGGAAATTGAACCTGGCAACTCCAACAGTGTTCTTTCTGTGCTCGAACACAAGTGAATCTCAGAGACTGTGGTGCACTGCAGCAGCTGACACACAGCATGTGAGACGCACGTCCTGCTCCTCCCAAGCAGACGCATCAAGCTGAATCTGGAGCCGGCTGCCACACGCTCCTCAGTGAGGAGCTCTGGGTGATAATGGCTGTTAAACAGGATTGACTCGCAGACAGAGCCCCGTCGATGAGGTAAATCTTCACGCGTTAGGAGTGAAGCGTTTGGTGGCCTTGTTAACAGACTTCCATCTCCACACACAAAGTGCTGGGCGGATGTGAACATGATGCAAGAGGATTACAGGCTTCTAAATCAGGAGCAAAAGAGTGCAGATGTTTTAACTAGATTTGCTTGAATTATTTCGTTCGGCGATTTAAGACAAATTGCCTTTCCCCTGGTGGCTTGTTTGTCAGCGGGATTACGCAGAAAATATAGAATGGTTTTGCACAAATCGGTTTTGCACAGTCGGCGAGAGAGAGAGATGATCAACTCCAGTCTCTTGTGTCTTCAGTAGATTCAAATTCAGTTGTCTTTAACAAGCTCTAATCACATACTTGTTCCGTCCACTAATGAGGTTATGTTCTCACACCGGTTGGCTTTTATTTACTTACAATATGAAGAGGGGAAGCGTATTTATTGCACGTGCTCAAGAGTGGCGGCTGAAGTCTGTTAAATAAATAAGTACATCAGGACAGATACAGACCGGGAATCGAATGATTGGTGGTGTGACAACCTGTCTCCTCGGTAGATTCTGGAACTGCCTCGTGGGAGGGACCCGGTGCTGGCAGCAGACAGGCCTCAGGTACAATTACCACGACAGTGACAGCTGGAGGAGAGAGAGAGAGAGAGAGACGGCTGACCACCATGTTGGATGTCGCACTGAGCTCGCTGTAAAGTCGCCGATTAACGGGAGGATTCCAGCTCCAGCGTTTTTAACATCAGGCAGTTGACTTGTATCACACAAGTCACTCTGATCTGATGATCTGAACCTGTTACGTCCGTCATCCCATCACATGGATTGCCAGATTAAAGCGCTCCAGTGCAGTTTCACAAACCCAGCCGAGACGTGTGACAGCTCAGGAAAGTTTGGAAGATGGATAACCTAGTGATCCTCCATCAGCACAAGGTCCTCCGACCATCAGGCAGTCTGCCGGAGACAACCCGTCCTCTGGGCTGATCCACGTCCACATAAAGCATCAGTTGCTTCTGCAAAAGTATGAGCCTCGGTATCACTCCTGAAAAACTCAATTGAACTCAACATGACTCATCCAATTCAATTTGAGCTGGACTGAGAGACTTTGGACGGGAAGCTTTATTAGTTCCCTGGAATGTCTTTCTCTTAACTGCACATCACAAATGTCTCCTCAGTGCTACCCGTTTAATCCCCAAACTTCCTGACCCACTATCCCCTCTCACCAGCTCTCCTCGGCCTGTTGTTTTTGTTCAGCCTTGTTAACCAAGCAAGAAAGAAACAGACGGCGTGAAAACATAACCTCGTTGACAGAGATGATTTTAAGCTGTGAAGTGGAAATTTGTTTTTCTATTCTGCATACAACCGAGGACAGAATCAAGGTGATGGCTGTGGAGAATGATGACCCTGTGTGATTATAGAGCTGTTGGAGCACGCAGCTTTGATTTAGTGAGGTACCATGACCTGGATCCACACGTCTTTCGTGATTGTGCCGTGCGCTTTTCATTTGAACATTGTATTCGACTATGAATTCGTCATGAAAGGATCTGGCTGGTCTGCCCTGACGGCTCGCGGGAGGCAGGTGCGCGTTATTGTTCTGAGCACAACAGGAATTTGGTCGCAGCCGTTTGGTGCGACTTAGCCACTTATAAATGATGTGTTCGCTTGGAGCTGCAGTGGCTGTGACACACGGCTGATTGAGGCAATCAAGGTACAACAACGCGGCCGTCGCGAGGTTTGCCACCAATGACAACGATGACTAGTTTCATAGCGTCCGACGTTGGAAATGATCAGCAGGGGGATTTTTGGCGACACGTCAATGCGGAATCGTGCTTGTGAGTTTTCACTTTGCGATTCATGTGATTAACGTCTGTGGAACCGTATCTGGAAAAGCCACATTGGTAGAGAGCGGTAAAACCTGGTTTTAACTTGACAACCAGCACTTCATCCCGAGAATTCATCCACAAGAGCCCAAGAAAGATTCCTGGAGGATTCTGGGTGTGAGCTATGTGTAGAAAATGTAAATTGTGATTCTGCGAAAGAAAGATAAAAAAAAAAAAAAAAAAAAAAAACGATGGTTTCAAATGGAGCTTGAGGCAACGTTTTGAAAAAAAAAAAAAACGAGCCAGTGGTTTCAAATGGAGCTTGAGGCAACGTTTTGAATCTCAGCAGGGCAAACATGCACCGACCACAGCTTGAGGATTCACACCTCAGACGGGATGCTGTGCAACAGTGGCAGAGATAAGGATATATGAAGCATTTGCATTCAAGTGGGAGGGGAGTGCATCGGTTCCAGTGCAGCTCTGAGCCAGAGGGAGCGTTATCTCTGCATCCCTCCCTGCAGCCTCTCGACTGTGCTCCAACACAAACAGAGTTTCTTTTGAAACAGAAAAGGTTTGTCTTTCCGGGACAGGAGTCCTTCCCCTCCCCTCTTAGGTGAAATATAAATCTTTGTTAAGTTTGACCTCGTTCAGAACGATTCTCAATGTGAAACTCATTTGTCTTGAATGCTGCTTCTCCTTTGGACTGGGCAATTGTATAAGTCTGCACATTCAATTTCTATTCCATCTTTCACTTCTTCAAAAGGTGCAGTGGAGAGGAACAATCCAATTATTGTTGCTCAGATTTTTTTTCAGATATGAAATAAAAAAATCGAATGACCTGCCCCCTCCCCGACTTGATTATGACCTCTGTGCAGCAGTTCATTTCACCACAGAGCACAGAGGAGGGCTCAGCTTTGTTCTTCTTCATTTGTCTAATTGGACGTCTCACCACCACGCGGCTCGTCACGGAAACTCCATGAAACTGTAAATATCTTGATCATCCCTTACTTTCATTTACTTTGCACGCTGCTGCCTCGTGATTCGTGCATGTAACTCTCAAAGCTCGTCGGCAAGTTATTATGTCGACTTTGACCTGCGTGTCAACGTCAGAGTTAAACAAAAGCACCAAACAACAGTGTTAGTGATTCCATGACATCGACCTCCAGCAGCCGACTCAACACTTCAAGTACAGTATTTCAGTCGTTACTTCTGGATACTGGCCTCATTACATGGATCTTAGAAAAGGGCCCTTAAAGGGCAGGAAAGCATCAACGTGCGCTGAAAGAAAACAACTTAACTTTCGCTTTAGAGAATTCAACAAGGCATCTTCTAAGGTTTCCTGTTTTCCTCAATGAAGCATTTCATAGACTGACACTTTTCACTGAGCATTTACACAGAACTGCTCTCTGAACAGCTCTGCTTCATTTACGTCCCCTTCAATCTCAGGCTCCACTTGCCGAGGAGGCAATTTGACCGCTGTCCATTCGGAAAATGACTGAGTTTTTCATCATATCTGAAGTTTTGCCTCAGCAGAAACATTTGAAATGCTTTTATTAACATGTGTCAGAGTTCTTTCCGGTAACTCACCTGTGCTGATCGTGGAAAGTTTTCCCGGAAGATGTGGGTGCCCTTCAGTTTGTTGGTCAATTTATTTGTCGGCAGGATGTTGGCAGGATTACAGATTTTAGCAAACATTGCTGCGGGACATGCACCAAGAGAGGGCTCAGAACCTTTTGCTGCTGCGGTAGACAAAGGCTCTCGTAATTCTGTCTCCCTTCACAGCAACGGGCATTAGGGGGAAATACCTCTTGGGTATTTTTGGAACTGATATCTGTGAGTGTATATTAATTTGTGTGCTCTAACTAATGAAACTGTTCCGTTGTTCTGGCGCCACAGAGTCCATCTGTGTGTCAGTGTGGAGGTTTAGTCCTCTCAGTTTTGGGGGTAAAGTGAATTGTGGCTGCAACAAGAAAATAAGGGCCACATTCAATGTGTTTTACCTTGAAAGCACCACATAATAACTCTATTTTCTCCTGCAGCCAGCATTACATTTATTTGCTTTTTCATTCTTTTGTCGTCAAGATGTTCGTATGCAAGAACGGCCGTGGTTTCCAGGATATAAGGGATGCTGACAATGAGAGAAATAACGCTCTCCGGTGAGGATCTCGTCTCTCTGTGCAGTAACACACACGTATGTGGAGGGCTCTTGTGGCATTATCCGCTGTCGAGCATCATTACACCTCCATCTGCAGATGCTCCTCATTTGTCTGGAGAGAAAAACGGGCGGCAAAATGGGACAGAGGGCAGGATAGGTGCTCTGCAAACAATATGACTTTAAAGAGATGATGCAACAGCCTGTCCAGCTCCGGAAAAGCAGAGCACGTCGCCCACTGCGGCTAATGGCAGCCTGACAGGGCTTGAAGATCATGTGAAGATGTGACAGGATGGAACGGTGCCTTTACTGTGATCCGTTATTTAGACGTTCCCTATATGTAAACATGTGATTTATTCATGCTCACTTCATCAGAAGTCAGCGGCGACTCGCCTCATGACATTTGTGCACAACACGTGATTCTGACCCAGAAATGTTTCCAGCCTTTTCCCTGTAAGTGAGTCCAGGGGAGAATTCAACAGGAGAATCTAAAGTGGGGGGCGAGCGTGTGTGTGTGTGTGTGTGTTGATGATGTTTCTGACAAAAACGAACACAAATCAGGAAGAATGCCGATAGAAGGATAAAAACTGGGAGACGTCACACGGGATATCAACGTTTTCATGAAAGGGTGAGCGTGAGTCTGAGCCAGACTTCGGTCTCTCAAGATAATCTATATGAGCAGTCAGCCTTACAGGCGGAAGTCAATTCCAGCCGCTGCGGGAGGCAGCACGTGTTCCAACACAGGAGCACAAGGGCACACTGGTTTATGTAAAAATGAAAAGAACAACTGTCACATTTTGAGATTTCTCTCACCAGCGGGGTGGAAAACAGTGTTACATACAATATAAGTGGCGCTATTCGCTAAATGAAAGTTGTTTATCGTCACCAGATGCTTTGTGGGTCTCAGCGGTGTCCTGTCAGCAGCAGCTGTGCCGCTGTGCTGCTCAGCTAACATGTTCGTTGTTTTGTTAATTGACTTCAAAAGCGGCCCACGAACGCAAGGTGTAGCATGTTAGCATTTCAGTTCACAGCGCGTCAGCGGTTTAAAAGCAATAATCTCGAGTTCAAACGCGCATGCTCAGTTGACGTTTCCGTCAGATGGAATATAGTACAGGAACCGTCCAGACAGCTGAAAAGGAAGAGATTTTATTGAGATTAAAGGCTGAAACTCTTGATACATGGTACAAACTGAAGATTTTATATACAGCAGCCACTCTTACAGAGTGGCCGCTTTCATGGCCAACAACATTGAACTGAACTGAAAACATTCTTCCTCTGGCCGTGGACTGTATAGCTTGTCTTCACTCATACAGACGCATATTATCCTTAGAACCCATGTAAGTGTCAGTCCGACTTGGAAAAATATTTAGTTAGTTAAGTCAGTTTAGTTATTTCCAATTCCAATTCACACAAAAGATTTCGACCGTGACTCGAGGGGCCTCAGCACAACGATTGTCGAGATCGTCCGGCAGCGTTGTATTTTTTCATTACAAAACTCCACAGCAAGAAGAGGGGCGGCATGTGAAGAGTCACTGTTGGAAACGGGATCCTGCAGGTCTAAAAGTAGTTTCTGCCTCACACTGACGCATTTATTTCAGCTCTTATGTCGCCTTGCAGTCGACCCATTGGACTTTGAGAACCTGAATGTATGGATGGTTGTCTTCATTCACGAACGACTGTATAATTAGAAACCACGACCCGTGACTGACACAAAAGGGAGAAGTCACGTGGGTCTGTCATCTGCCCCTTTATGTGTCGTGTTGCTGTAGCCTTAAACAGCTCATGTCACTCATCTGCAGAGTCGGCCTTGGTCCACGTGAAAAGAATCCGTGGATCTCTCGGCCCACATATTTCCTGTTACAGTCCATACTAAGACCTCCTGCATTATTTCATTCAGATGCATAATAGGATCAAAATGTGTGGGTTATACATAAAGCAAACACACATTCAAGATTGGGGTCAAGGTTATGAGTAAACTCCAGTTGTCCATACCTTCGCACTGGAGATGGTTAAAATAGGAGAAAAGACAATCTGAGAGGTCTCCTCATAAAACACGAGCTGTAAACATCACTGACCAGGAGATGTCAGTCTGGTTCACCGCTGACGACCCACCGCCCCTAATTTCCTTTCATGAGTTATTAGATCTAATGACTTTGATCTCATTCCTAACAAGTTATTAGTGTGCACGGCGACCAGCACATCCTTCAGTACACATGAGATGGAATTATTTAGAAAGATGAACTGAGCCTGTATTAATAAATGTAACATTTAGAACCCTTCACATCTCCATATATTAACGTTTACTTTGCAGCATGTATGCTGATTAAATCAGTCGTGATTCATCCTTCAGCTAGCTCCTCAATCCATGTAGAGATTTATATATCAAACCACATGTGTCAAAGATCTTTCTGAGGGGCTTTTCTTTCTTTTTTTAATCAATCAGAAATGTACTGGGGTGGGGGGGGGTTCCTGTTCGTATCTTCCACAGTCATTAGTGAAGACTGGGATTTCTGCTCTGCAGCACCATCACATTATTGTTTTACCGTGGTGTTTTGAATTGATGCAGTGTTGGAGCTGCAGCAATAACCCACCTGCAGAGAACAACCTCCACTGGAACAACAATCATCTCCCGCTGCGTCAGCATCATCTGCTAATAGAGCTCATCATATCTGCGTGTGGAGAACGAGCAGGTTTAAGGCTCTGGCGTAGAATGTTGGGGTTCAGTATGTGGAGCAGAATCAATTCCCCTGTTGCTGCGCCGCTGATTTTAAATTCCTCCTTTTCTGTTTGCAGCTTCCTGGTTGTGAGGATTTGCCGGTGAGCCCGACGATTGAAATCCTCATCACCATCTCGCTATGTGTCAACGACCTCAAAAGACACTTCAATTTGCCTCAGAATTAATCAAGCTTCTCAGAAATCGCATAAAAATCAGGGACAGTTGTGCTGTCAGACCCTATCAACGTTAACATAATAGATTCAATTATTCAAGGTAGTGGCTCAGAGTTGCTGCTCATTATCTTTACACGCTGAACGTACTCTTCTCGGAGAACTGCGTATGTGGTGTAGGGTGTAATCAGAGAGACGGACAAGTAGGACAGGATTTTTTTTGAATAGCCATTTTTTTTTTTTTTTTTTTTAATTCAGCAGAAAATTGAGTGGGACAACAGCGTTTGAATGTATGTCTCTGCTGATGCCTCTGCTTAATGGTACTTAATACTTTGGTGTGATTCAAGTCCGGCCTTGCTCTGTCGCTTTACATAACTGAACCAGACAAAGAAACACATTACCAAGGAGACACATATTATGCTTGACATGATAAATCAACAACATGAAGGTTGGACCTTTTCTTGCCATTTGCTCATGAAATGTGTCTTCAGTCATCACACTGACATTTTAAATGATGTTTTTCTTTAGGTGGAAAAAAAAAATCCAATCAAAGCCTTGGTGAACCTGAAAAAATCTGCATGGAGTAGCCTGACTTTGGAAAGTGCTGGAGAAAATGTGCCATCGAGGTGTTCCCACACCTCGATGGCATCTGAGTGGCAGTTCTCTGTTTGCCCCTCTCCTCCTCTGCTGGTCCAGCCTGAACACTGCATGGAGCACAGCTCAGCTTGAGGGCATCTGAAAAGCCTCTGGTGCACTAACAAAAGAAATCTAAAGCTGTTAACACCAGCGGATCTTTTCTGCCATGTGTTCTCCCGCCGTCGTGCGGGAGCACTTCATTTCAGTGTGAAACATCTGAGGGTTTTGCAGCTTCCGCGTGCCCTCAGAAGGCAGAAAGAACTTACACCTGCTAGTCCCTCCCAGCAAAGTTCTGACCACTGCAGCAGACGCTTTTTTTTTTCAAGGAGAAAATGAGTTGGGGATTTTTTTTTAAAGCACTTGAGCACAGCTGCGTTTTCTGTTTCACTCACACGTCTCATTTCATCTCAGAGCTACGAGACCCTCCTTGATCGATGAAAACAACCACATAACGACATGACCACTTCTTCCCATGTGCAGAGGAAAAGGGGCATCAACATTCTCAGATCGTTTTTTTCATTAGCCCAAAAACCGTCTTGTGATGGAAGCAATCTCTCGTCCAGACATGAATGTTTGGGCTGTTGTGATTTAAAAAGAAGAGTTAGGGGTGAAAAAAAGAAGAAGAAGAGTTGGATTTTAATTCTTCACGAAACATTTTCATGATTTGCCCTCTTCCTGGTTTGTTTACACAGCCGAGGCAGAGAATAATCCTCCAGCGGTACTTTGAGGGGTTTGGATATTTGCCTTGTCTTCCCTCTGCTGCCTCTGTCCATCACCATAAGTGTTATGCTGCAGACAGCCGTTCGATTATCTTCCACAGCCAATGAAAGGTAATTTCATCTTCGATGCGCACCAGGAATAACATGCTGTTTCGCTTTGGACACCATGTCCAAATCCATGTCCTGGCACCTTGACATGTGTGTACGTGTCCACCCTTTGTGTTTCCTACTCTGGTAATGAATAGGACTCATTATTGACTCAGTCCCATTTGCTCTGAATAGCAGGGTGGACTGTCCAATAAACGACAAACAGCGGTGGAAGATGTGTTCACTGAGACATAATGTTTCTTCTTTGTAACCAAAGAGGATTTACAACCTCAGCCAATATGGAACATTTCCAACACAAAGCTAGTGACGATACAGATTGCAACTCCCTGAGGAGAAACAATTCTCTCCCACATTTTTACCTGGGAGAGGTTAGAACTATATATCTATATATACCCGCAGCCCATGAACACTGGAAGCTCGGGTTTCTATTCAGGCATCAGAGTGAAGGTAAACACTTCTCCAGAATGAGCCTGATTCAGGTTCATGGGGTGTGTGCAGGCTTTGCATCGTCCCATCTTTGTGTTTTATTAATTCTGACAAATATTTGTTTCAGTATTAGGATGGAGACTTTTTGCGATGATCACTACAAGAAATGAGAATGCTGAAAGTGTTCTTGAGTTTATCCTCCGCCTGCCTTACGTTAATCATCTCATCACATGGTGTATGTTTTATAAATAGACTGTAGAGCAGCACTGCATATTTATAAAAGTATAGGAAGCTGGTTAACTATAAGATGATTTAAAATGCATGACCTGTGGAGACAGGATTGAAATAAAGTGTGTACATTTTCAAATATGTACATTAAAGGGTGATTAAAGGCCTGAAGGAATCGGATTTACATGTTTGATTTCTACAGGATCCTCTGTGATAGACACAGTCAGTGGAGGCACATGATCATGATCATTTATCTCACACCGCTTTGTTATTGTTTATTAATCATTCATTTGTTTATCCCCTCGCAGATGGAGCTTCTGGGGGGCATCATGGGAAATTTAAGAGCAGAATAAAGAAGAAGTTTAGATTAGGGAAAGTTTTAGCCATCAAGATAGCAATCCCTGAGATTATCTGATTTTAAAATTGTTGTCCTATAAAAGTTAAGCAGAGGTTCAGCTCAAAGCTGCACCTGCTGAGATAAGGAGCGTTTCCTCCCCGCTGACATTTTATTGTGAACGTATTGTTGATTTATCACAGTTACTCCCAGGTGATAGTACTCTACAGATCCAGCGTGTGTTTGCGTGTGTGTGTGTGGCATCAGTAATATATATCATGTCTCTTTCCTTCCCTCAGTTCAGTGTCTCATGTCTGGAGACGATGATGGAACATGTCTCCATCAGATTGTCGTCTGCTTTGACTCAAAGTTCAGGACATTGTGAGAAAACACCGGCGTCTCTTATTTATCATTATTTGGTTTGAAGCGGTACACAAACAGATGATAAGAACAGTCAGAGCTGCCCTCGCTTCTCAAACTCGTGCATGCAAAAAAAGAGAAATGTGCAACTCGCTGTAAACAACAACATGTTGCCTGTAAACAAACTGCAGCGGCTCGGATGCATTAAATGATCATTAGACCAGATGTCTAACTTTAATCATCCGGATACTTCTATGTTAGAAAAGTAACTTCTTTGGATTTGGAAACAACCGTGAAGCCTGATTGCTGTGAGGAAGGAGGAGCTGAGCCGCGGGGTGGAAAATGTGAGGGTCCGTCCAGAGTGCTACCCTAGGAAGAGATGGAGAGAATGCACAGATGAAATGACCAGGAGGGCTGTCTGGAAAACCTGGTCAGCTGAATCCATGACCCACGTCCAGTGAAAGGCGAGGGATGGGACGAGGAGGTGTTCCACATGGACGACAAACACCTTGTCCACAAATGTCACCCGTGTCCAACATCTTCAGTGAGCAGCTGCTGTTGTCCCCCTCATTTCTTTCATCATCCTGTAGCGGAGACTCACACTCTTGTATTCATCATTTTACAGTGAGGTTTGATTTTATTCCCACTCGCTGCTCCGTCATCCACAAACTCTAATTCACTGTGTGGGGTCAAGCCACCTGCTGCTGCCTTTTATTGAACACCTGCTCAGCACACGGAGCCACGTTCAAGGAATGAGCCTTCATGATGTCGGTCGGTTCCTCTGAACACACGAGTTCTTTATACATGTTCGTGAATGTGTGAGTGTTTGTAATCAGACACGCATTTAATGTCAGATGAAATATGTTTTAAAAATCAACAAGGATACTAGTGTTTTTCTCCTTTTTTGCCAGTTTCTTTCATTGGCCATAGAATTGAGTTGAATCATGGTGCAGATCAAGAAGCCACCGTTCCATTCAGTCCGTTCATCCTTGAAGATTCAAGACCCTTTTTATGGTTGTGTTGTGTGAAGTGGTATTGATGAACCAGGCAGGTTCGTCTTCTTGTGAAAGACGGGAGAAGCGAATAAACCTCCACACACACACACACAGTTTCCCAAGCCCAGGTCGACAGAGGCGTCACAGTGACCAAAACCAACACAAACACAACTGAGATGGCCTTGAGTGTCCAGGGCTGAGACTCAGTGTGTGTGTCTCAGTGTCTCTTGTCCAGCGCGGTGAACTCCGGTAGAGCAGAGGTCAGCTCAGATGGGATGAGATTACGTCTTACCTTAAATGTTCTTTTACTTTGTCCAAACTCCATGGGTTAAAGTATATTGAGGTTGTACCATCGATCCCGACCATGTTCATGTACCCACAATCCCCCCGGGACCAGATTCGTAGGTCCCTGCAGTGTTTGCCGAGAAACTGTTAAAACATTGGTTTTGCTCAATCCCCTGGATGAGAGCTGACCGATGTGATGTGATATAACACAGCACGGCTCTCACGTGCAGCTGCGCTCGTGCCTTCAGGCTTGTGATCTGAAATAAGATAGCATATGCCTTCCAATTCCAGTCAGCCGGAAACACACCGAGAGCCGCTCTGATTGAATCGGCTGGAGGTGAAGAAGTACAGAGGATTTGATTGGAGCACCTCGCCCGAAATATAAAACTCTCCTCTCTGTGCCGGGCTAATTAATAGCTCCATTAAATGGGGCTGCTGGTCATTAAACGGAACAATTAAACACAAGTGAGAAATGGTTACAAAAACAGGATTACGAGAGGTGGGGGGGGGGGTTCATTCATGAGAATCACACACAGAATTTCCTGTTAGAGAAGGAGGACAGAGCAGCGTGAGGTGTGTGGCTCCCTCCTGTCGGGCTGTTATGATCTGTGCACGAGTAGAGACACTCATCTCCTCGCTCCTCCAGAGCGGAGGCAGCTCCATGTTAACAAACAGCTTTGGGGAAACAGTCTGATGTGGTGCCATGATCCCTGATCCCTCACGGTTCTGACCTCATTAAGCAGACTGGGTCAGGCCAGCACTCATTCAGAAATTGAGACCACGTCTAAAACTGCTGGATCCTGGGTTTTATTTGGATCATTGCACTTTTACAGATATTCGTTTAAGTAATGACCATAAATGTGATTTGTCTGTTTTTTCTGTTTTATCTTGAAGCGGCCTGATGGTTCACTGAGTGTGACTATGGAGTAAGTTTCCTCTTTCCTTCCCCCTTCTCACCCTGGAACTCAACAAGAGTCAGAGGTCAACTTCTTTTATTACTTCATGTTTATACAATAACCTTTCAATGTTCGGTTCGGTTATTTCTGTCCGTAAATGTATGAATATTTTAGCAACAGAACCGTTGGCAGGTTGACTGGGTTGCCAGGTAACTGATGAAACAAGACAAAATATCAGATGCACTTCCTCTTCAAGATCCTGCACAGTTTTCATCTCGCTTTTTTCTGATTTGCATTAATTCCTGGGTCACTGGCTGGAGGGCAAAAACCCAGAAGACAGGGAGAAGCTTGATTAGTTGCTACAGGTTTTATTAAACACAGGATGAAGAACTGGAGGATGAGGGGAGGAGTGACGAAAGATGAGGCGGATGAGACACTTTGACACAGAGAGCAGCTCCTCAAATACTGTTTAAACATGTTACGCACTGCCCTCGGCGGTGCTAGTTAAATTAAAGTCTGTTAGTGTTACTTCCTGCTTTACTTTGGTAAGGGTTTGTCTCTGTCTGCTTCCTCCCGGATTGTTGATTGTTTGAACCTGGTGCCCATTACCTCTCTCCCTTTATATGCTCCCCTCTTCCTTGGTGTGTTTCGTGTGCATCATTCATGTCAAGTCATGTCCACGTTTGTATCAGAGCTCCTCATGCTTTTTGTTCCTGTTCAAGCCGTGTAAGTACTTTGTTAGATTTAGCCTGGTTTGTTGTTTTGTTCCTGTTTTAATTAGTTTTGGAGTGGAGTTTTTAGTTTGACTTTACTGTTTTGTCTAAGAGTTAAACAAAAGTCTTTTTCTTATAAATTTGACAGATTATAACTTCTGAAAAAGAACTGAAGAAGCCCTTCGGATGAAGGACGAAACGTCTTCAATAAAGAAAGAAATCCAGTTGCCTTGACTAAACAATCACCTGATAACACAAGATCTCTTCTAGGATGTAAATGAATGGAAGTCGCTTCATGAAAATGCATTGAAACCATTCATTTTACATCATCAGATTTAACCACAGACTCATTCCATCACTGCTTATCTCTTCTGTTCTGCTCCTTCTATTTTAGGTAAATTCCCTGAATTTAACACCCTCTACCTTTCACTAAAGCTGAGGAGATTTTACACATTTGGGAATCGGTTTCACCTTGATGTGAGGAGAGAGAGGGGGGAAAAAAAACGACAGTCCAGGATCTCTTCCTTTGTCCTACTAAAACCGAAGGATCCTTCAGAGCTCACCATGAAGCGTCTCCGTGTCCTGCAGGACGTCGTGTGTTTACCTGCTTCACAGCCTGAAACGGATGAAAGAGGAAGGCCGTGACGTCTGAGGTGAAAGGTGATGAAACTGTTCGAAAGGAGCACTGGTCTGATGACATGGATCTTCGCTCCTGGAGAATCAAGCATGAAAAATGCATGACGGCAGCGTCTATTTTTTATAATCCTCCTCTGACCAGAAATGCTTCTTTGGGAAGCAAATTTGGGATTTTTGTATTCAAGAAGCCTATAAAAGGTGTTTCATGCTGTTGGACCTTTGACTGCCCAGATCTACCCAATCCAATGCTGTGTCTCCTGTTTCTGGAGCCATTATCTCTTTGAATAATTGTCACAAAGTGCAATGGACCCTGTGACAGTTTGGATTGGGAGGGATGCGTCCGCAGGAGTTTGTTGGGGATGAGAGGACACGTTTGAAATGACAAACATCGCAGTCGGCTGTTTTATTCATGGAATGTGTGATGGTGTGAAAAATCCTTCTCATTTCACCCTTTGTCTCTGGCCCACGGTCCTTCCCTTCAAGTGTGTTTGTCTCCTCGTCCTCGATCAGCATCACAGACACGGTTGCTTCTTTGTCCTCCTGTTTTAGTCAATTGTTCGTTCTTAGCCTGACACATGAGATAATGAGATTATCTGAGACCCGACACATCTCTGAGGAACGTCAAGTCAAGTTCGCTGACGTCTTGTAGGGCCATCGGCAAAATGTCTGTGTGTCAAAAGTTATGAGGACCAATTGTGGGGGCCTTTCGCCACTTTGAAAGGCTTTTTAGAGAATTGAGGTGAAAACACTGAGCTTGATGAGCGCTGAGAGCGACTCGAGCACAAGGCAAAACCACAAGTGTAAAGAAACCTTTAGAAGGGCCTTGTTAAAACCACAAGAACTATGCTTGGAATAACTTGATAACGTGATTTTAAACATACATGGTCCTGTCCTCTCAAGCAACACACACAAGTCCGTCGAGCACCGCTTTTCTCCTGCGGTGCATGAATGCAGCCGAACAGAAGAAAACTCAACAGCTCCCCTTGGTAAATTCACAGCAGGAGTGACAGCCTGTCGGCAACATTGCACAGCCATTGTAATTGCAGTAAGAGTCTGAAAGTACTGCCTCTGTCCTTGAATAACTGATATTTTTATCTCAAAGTGCAGAATCCAAACTAGTTTTCCTTCACATTTTGAAGCTTGTGAATGTTGAGAATTTTTAAATCTTAGAAAGCAGGCCACTGGAACTGCAAAGAACATTTTCTTTCTTTGCATTTATTCTAGTATTCTATTCCATCCAACAATGAGGGGATAAGTGCTATACAGTTTTCATTTCATTTTTTCCTCTGAACTGTTTCGTTTCCTTGGTTCCTGGCTGAAACAAAAACCAGACCCATGCATTGAAAAAGGCTTTCAATAGAAGTGAGTTATGTGCAGATTCCGAACGTTCCATCTGATGTTCTGTGACGTTTTAGTTGCGCAGCAGACCCTTTCATAACCTTGTATTTATCTCCCGTGATGATGGCAGTTCCACGCACTCATTTTACCGGAACCACAGCTGTGAATGTTTCTTTGTTTCTGTTCCTGAAGTCAAAAACTTTCTCCCTGAAAGTGGAGCCATTTGATCTAGATCGCCCCCCAGTGGCTGAATACTGAAACGCTCATGAGCCCCGCCTTTTCCGTGTTAAGACACTGACAACACTAAAAGAAAATAATTCTCCTTTAAGTTCACTACTAGAAAACTGATGCATATTCATCAGGTTAAATTTGCTTTCAATTAGGATTAAATTTGTTATAAAACAAGAGGCCTTGAATTCCTCTGTAAAATCTGCACTGTGCGTTTGTTTTTAATCACAAGCCTAAAAAAAAACCTAAAAGCTGCTCATTCATAAAGACAGCAAAGGCTGAGTTGACATGTTTTTTGCCAGTAAGCAGGTCAAACTCAGTATCTACGGAGACTGTAAGTCTCACTATTTCTTCCCTGATGTTTACTTCTTTTTGAAGGTGGTAAATTTAGATGCAAAAGCCTGCATGCTTAAGCCAGAAAGAGTGAAAATACACTCCATCCCCTGTTCTCTGAGAGCAGATCTGACGATTTGTTTGTGGATTCCTTCAGTGGAGCAATTTGACTCATTCACTGACTGCCAACACATCAAGCCCTGCGGCTGCGTTGCTTTCTATCTGATGATCTGACAATGTGAGACTCATTCGTGGTGTTTTCTCCTGCTCCTGCTCGGAAATCGATCCAGTTTTTAGTTGCATGTTTGAATCGGTGTTTAAATTCTTGAATAAATGAATTTGATTTTTGACGTGGTCTGTCAAAGACAATAGATGCAGTGAAGGTGAAAGCATTGAATCTCTATGGCAGCTGCTGGACTGCATGGAGGACCTTTACACTCGGGTGTAGAAAGATCAGCAACCCTATTACTGAAGACCCAAATCACCTGATCCACAAACTGTTCTGCCTGTGTCCTAATATTGTGAATCAACGTTCCACTTCACTTACTGGATTTCAGTAATAATGAATAATTCCTGGTGATTTTCTCTTTTGAATTGAGCAAATGTTTGAATGGAGTGTCAAAGCCTTCCTCTCAACGTGTCGCTGTGGTAAACAGTTGCCCTTTGCACATCCTGCAGTTGTGGAGTCACAGAAGCTTTTGAAGCTGTCCTTGGTGGGTTTCCACTGGCTCTGTTGGGAATATCTCACATGCTAAATGCTTCGTTATGAATATCAGCTGCTTTCAAATGTTTCATATCTGCTGTTTGGTGCTGAGCAGATAAAACACACTGGGCCTGTCCGTGCCTTTAAACTGACGCCTGCTGCATCTACAGACCAGAGCGGCTCGCAGCGAAGCATGTGCCAATCAAGCACCTCCACAATCCCTGACATCAGGCTCCATGAATTACTGAGAAAATAAAAATAAAACAAAGTTTAGCTATTTCTCTCAAAATGGACCAGTGCCATCATCCAGAACCACACAGAGCTTTCCTGTATTTGCTGAACAATCACATGGAAAGACAGTTTCAGGATGGGTTTTTTAATGTGGAGGGTTGAATACTGTGAAGTCTGTATTATTGTCATTATTTTTTATTATTAGAAGTAGTGCTTTAAATCTAAATCTAAATTTGATTCCACACAAATCCGTCAGCTCCTCTAAATCAGGCAGAGGGACAGAGGACAACGACATAGATGGAGGAAAACCCCTGGTGAACCAATAATCACATTTCATTCTTGTGTGTCGCTGCCCGTCAAACCGAAGCCAGGAGTGTCAGCAAACACACTCAGTACCGGAGGACAGCCCCTCACTGACACCCTGTGTGTGTGTGTGTGTTTGCTGGTAGATTAAAAATCCGCAGAAGTGATTCCGTGGGAAATAAACCATAAAAGCTGCTTCTAAGTCTGTCAGAATGACAGAGTCCTTGAACGTAGCAGCGCTGCCACCCGGGTGGCGAACCCCTCCCTTAGTGCGCGCTCCACCTGCGCCTCCGCCGCCTCTTTTCGTGCGTCACGGTGACAGCTGCTCCTTCTAGACCCTCTCCCTGCGTCTCTCCTCCTCACACACCGTCCGAACCGGCGCAGCGGCCACAGGTCCTCTGCTCCTCCCGCAGCAGGAAGACGCGAGCAAACTTTTGGAGACCATTTTTACGCACGGGTTCGCCGAACTGGAAAACGAGAGAATACATCTCCTTTCCTCTCCGCACCACCTTTTACCCGCTTTCTTTTTTTTTTTTTACCCGATTTCTCCTCAAACATCCTGAGGCGCCATGAGGCTGTTTGTTGCTGTGATCCTCGCGTACGGGGCATCAGGTGAGTTCAGCAACTCCCTCCCTTTTCTCGCCCCATGCATTGCGTTTCAGAAGAAGCTTTGAGATGCCCCTCTGCAAACCTGCAGAGAGGCAGACAGGTGTTGGTTTTTGGCCGGAGGGATAGTGTGTGTGTGTGTGTGCGCGCGTCTGTCTGCCCTGCACAGCCGGGGGGTGCATGAGGAAACACTTCAGCCAGCTTCAATGTTGAATTTCTGGAAGTGGAAGAAATGATGAGCTGCAGTCATGTTGGTTATTGCCAGTGCTCCTGTGGGAATTCTTCTGTTGCCCCTCTTCTTCTGAGCTTGAAGGATCCACTTTGCATTAAGCAGAAACTGTTTGGAGAATCCTTACTCATGTGTGCCTCAAACCCCCTAAAGGGAATTGTATTCTTTCATGCATCTGCAGATGGATGGGAGGTGCATTCCTTAAACTAATGATCTCAGAATGAAGTGAGGTTGGGTAAAGAGGCACATCCCTGGGAATCCGGTACGCTGGTGGTTTCTTACGTTCTGTAGCTGGAGCCTTGCATCTCAGAGAGAGGAGCGTGTGTGAGTGTCACTGCTGTGCCCTGGATCTCTCCAGCAGGCAGGAGCCAACTTATTAATGATGTCACACTTTAACAGTGAACTGCCTGAGAGCAAAGTTTACAGCTGTCTTTATTTCTCTCAGGCGGCCTATCCCAACTAGGAGGTGCAGGAGGTGCATTTTTTCCTCTGGAGACAATGAAACGTTTGCTAGATTTCCCTTATTTTGATTGTGTAGGCAGATAACACAGGGAGGGAGTTCCCCTTGTGCATGTTCCGGGTGGTCTAACCTTTCACTGGTGTGTGTTGCACAGTGTTTGTCAGCATTCAAATGTCCACCGCTGCACCAATTTCCTTTTAAACCCCTTTTCCAGGATGGGAGCGTTGTGGTCTCCTCTGCCCTGAAGCGTCCCAACACTGACTTAAAGCCGCTGAGGGACCGTAAAGTACTTGATGCCCTGGCCACAGCTCCACTGCAGTGTAAATCTACTGAAGTCACGGGTTAGGGTTTTCTGTCTGTGTGGAATGGGCCCTTTGTTTGACTGTGGTAATGTGGGCTGCACCTTTTCTTGAGAAATAAGAGAAACAATTTCACACCAACAGATTTCAGAAGACTGCACTTTGGGTTGTGAGTGAAATTAAACAGAAAATCCAAAGCTCAGTAATAACAAGATGGGGTGATTTTACTCAGCAGCAGGTGACGAAACATGGAGAGCAACTTCATCACGCTGTGGAAAGACAGTTCCATTTCCTCTTTCACAGATCCGTGTCTAACAAACTCCCACGCTTTAATTACCAAGTAGCAAGTCGACGCAAAGATGAACGAAGGTTAAGAAGCGGCTCAGAGACCCTGTCAGCGTGTTAAACAAGTTAACAGGCGCAGCGGTGCTTTCAACTTTGTTTGTGCAGTGCCTAAAAATAGACGCTGCTCCTCCAGCACCTGTGTGGAAGTCAAAGATAGGATGGCCGCGCAGCTAATGGCCCGGATCGCGGAGGTGCCAGGGACGCCTCCAACCCAAGCGTGGAAATGTCTCGTGCGGGCGCTGTCAGCTGTGACCACGCACAGTTGTCAGGCTGATTTAATGCTGGGAAGCTGAAGCGCCTCATTTCACGTAACTGCCGACCCCTCGATCTTTAAGAAAGAGGACATAGGTGTCGTGCTCAACTGTTGTTGTCTTTAATCAATGTAGTCACAGAGCTACGATTCGCAGCTAACGATCGAGTGTTTCATCAGCCTGCCTGTAAAAGAATTTCAGATTTGCCAGTATACCAGTAAAAGTAAAGCTGCTCCTCTGGGCGGAGAGGAGGGGCAGGTGATTTATTGGGCTTCTGTTTTGGGGAAAAGGACTTATGCTCAAACATCCTCCCATGTGGCCGTGAGGAAAATGTGTTCATTAGTTGCTGTCAGGTGGGAGTTACTGGATGTTTGGAGCAAAGAAGCGTCTCTTTGACTCCAATGTCCAGTGAAGTGTTATTGAAGCTGAGGCCAGCGACGATCAGCCGGCTTGTGGTTCCCCCTCTGGTGGTCAGGGGGTTAATTTGCGCGTCACCGGCCTCATCGTTCTCAGTTTGCTTATCTGTTATCTTCCATTTCCTGTCATGAAGCGTCCTCCGAAGAAACGTTATCATGGTGGGCGCTGGAAATACCTCACTGTGATGTTACATCACCGATGCTGATAAAAGGGACGAGCCATGACATAATCAAGGGACTCGGTTCCATATCAAAATAAAATAGAAATGAAAGAATATCTTTTTTGCAGTAAAGGATGTGCGATTAGAGATTCCTATGTTCTACTGGTAGGAAATGTTTTAACATCCAGACTTTAAGTGACTCCAGGGGCAAGACTTTTAGAAGGTGTTGAATTTAAATCTTTTTATGGCAATCTTCAAATTGCCATAAATACAACTAAATAAATAGAACTGTGTTTCGAGCTCTAATGCACACAGGCGGAGTTGAACAACAATATGATTCCATTCATAAGCTGAACAGTGAGTCTGATAAAATCATGCAAGGGTTATCAAAGTAATGAACTGTTTTAAAAGCATGAGCCAAGTGTGAAGCTGAAAAGATGAGCGGGTCTGAGAGTGGCAACTTACATTCCTGCTTTGTTCACAGCGCTCAATGTCACAGAGGAGAAGGCGACATGCCCCCTCGGATATTTCCCCTGCGGCAACCTGACCCTCTGCCTCCCTCAGCTGCTGCACTGCAACGGCATCGACGACTGTGGAAATCAAGCGGACGAGGAGAACTGCGGTGAGTGCGAGCGTCCCGTTGACTAGATGTTATAAAGACCACGTACTCAGACAGTCCCTAGACCCTGGTTCTCTGACTTTCAGAAACCCTCCTGACTTCTGTCCACTCTTCAGACTCTGGATGAGTCACGGTCGGTGTCATTAAGTGCAGGTGGTCCCTTCTCTGGCCCTTGTTTGTGAGGAATGTTTTCAGCTAGTTCGATAGTCAAGGTTCGGGCTATAATATGGTGTGTGTGTGTGTGTGTGTGTGAGTCAGAGAGAGCTTGGATATTTCAGGCGTCAGCTGTTCTGTAGATTGCAAACTTGTGATATCTGTTTTTTAATCTAAAACTTTTATTGTTTACTCTCACTGGAAGTTTTTAGTCAGGGAGGGGGGCGTGGTTGCTGGGTACGTTGGGACTGGACGTGAGTCAAGGTTTCCAGGTGTCTGCAAAGAAAGAAGAGAAATCCTCGGCGTCTATTCTTATCCCCAGCTCAGGTGGCAGCTGAGATGCTGCAGATTGCATGAATGGAGAATGAAACTCAGGGATAATCCCTGGCTTTTAAATCATCAACTTTAGCCCTGTGCTTTTACACTCCAGCTGCTTCCTCGAGTTTTGTTACTTTGTGATCGTCCCCCGTTCTCTGCTGGTTTCTCGCTCGCGCCGCACCAACCGTCAGAGAAAGATGAGAAGCTGTCGTGTGTTCCAACGACTCAACCCCCCCCCGAGGGCAGCAGATGTCCCGACTTTCAGAGAGATACCAGATATGAATGAATGACAACAAAGTGCGACCGCAGGACACGACACACAAACATGAAGAGATAATCACATCAGACATCAACACTGAAAGGGTTAGACCTGCTGTGAAGCTTTGTCATCCCTTTAAAGTACATTTTGTTTTTTAGCTGAAGCCTCAATAGAACCTTGATCCCTGAGACCTGAGGACATCCTCGGCCATGAACCCCATTATGTGGTCAATACCCGCAGGTCCTGCTCAACCTCTAGACTCCTATAAGCCTCCGACAACAACTGCAGAAAAGCAATAACATGCTTTACCATTTTAACCAGGTTCACCTGGTTTCTCTATGGAGTAAAGGGTGATTAGAAAGTTTTAAATGGAACTGTCTCCACGCCAGGCACGGAGCTCCTCGTTGTGAATAAATATCAGTTTGAATAAATCCCAAAAATCGACTCCATGCTAAGTGTTCCAATGATAAACCAGTACACGCTGGGCAAACACCCTGTGTAATGCTGGGTAACATTTGAAGCATGTGACTCATCTCTCTCTGTTATGAAGAAATGTCACACTGTCTCATCCCTCGCTGTGGCCGCCGAGTGGTTTATAAGAGTTTAGTGAAAGCCGTCATGCATTTTTTATGAAGCATATTTATTTGCGCCACACTTCGGCATCCATCCCTAACGCGTGTATGTGAGCAGTCCTGATTGATGCCTTTTATTTGTGCCTTTTGCAAAATATTGTCCTACTTCTGATTAATGGTGGCTCTGGGTTTGGATTCAAATATCTGCTTCTGGGAGAAATATTACACAAGCATCCCCACAACAAAAGGAATGAAAACACAGCGACAGGCCCCAAATAAATTGATTCAGAAAACAAAATGCACACATGTGACCCTGTGTTAACATGACATTTAGGTTCCATGTGCATTTTTGCTCCATATACTGCCTAATATCATTTGTTGTATATAAAACTTATTACTGACGTCAGCGCTGCAGATTCTGATCTGACAATGACATGTGTTTTTGATGAGAGGACTTGAATCTTTTTGAAGGACATGAGAGCCCGAGACATCTCAAAGATGAAGTGTTGTTTCCAATCTGCAGGAAGTACTTTTTTTTTTTTTTTTTTTTACTGTGACGCACAGAGGGAAAATGTTTAAGAGATGTAGAAATGGATGAGGGTGGATGGACCTTGTTGCTGCAAAGGCTCCAGATTTGATCCCAGCAAACACTTTGTTCTGTATTTAACTGTCCCATAAAGACAGATATTGATCCCTGTCTGCTCACTGGCACTGTCAAGAAGACATATGTGCACCATTATAAAGCCCTGAGATGAAGGACCGGTGTTTTCATCCAAACTAGCTCTCAGAATAGGTCATGATAACATCGGAGGACATAAATAGCATCAGGTCCTGGAGTCGCTTCCATTAAGGACTGAATTACACTGAAGCAGGCCATGAGACAGCAAGAACAACCTGCTTACATTTTCCTAGTTGTGTGTCCATACAGCGAGTGGCGCCCTCTTTTAGGAGAAGTCTCACAGCACGCCTGGAAGCAGGATGAACAATCTGAACCCTTTCTGGACGGTAAAACTTTATCTGAGGCGTGAACGGCTTCATCGACTAAATCGAAGCTGGATCGTTGGATCTTAATGAGCATCCTGCCACTCGTCTTTTCACCATATGTTTTAGTCTGGGTGGCGTCTTCTAGTGTTCCCACGCACAACTCCAGGTACCTGGATGTAACAGACGCACATTTGCATATACATCACTGACAGCTGCCGACAAGTTGAAGGCGTCACCGCCGTGTGACGACAGATGATGCAGTTGCCAGTGGTTAATTTAAAAAGTGTGATTCTATGAACATTACAAAGCACGAAACAACTCCCAACTAATGATGCGGACACAAACAGCCTGCGCATGATTTCATTACAGAATCATTAAGCAAGCCACAGAAATGTGCAGACGCTCACACGCCCGGCCTCTGCGTGATCTAATGTTGTTGTTGTGGTGCCAGATGAGAAGTGCACGGATGAAGCCTCCCGACGCAAATGAAAGGAACACGATGCCCCGGCCCTTTCTGTGTAAATGTGACTTTTCCTGTTAATGGGTTAATGGGAAATACTGTGCAGTGATTTTCTTATAAATAATAGTAATAATAATAATAATCTAAAATCATAATTCAGCAATAACATTTGTATAACCAAATGACTGAGATGTTGGTTAAAAGTTTATTAATCGTGGTCTCGATTCGGCTCTCCAGGCAGTTATGGATTTATAATTAGTATTAAATGCGTCTTAAACTTTGGTCATTTTTGGTCCAGTTCATTTTACTGATATTTCCCACACTAACACTAACTTGTATCTACAGTCCAAACACGTGGAGTACGACCATTTCCATTGCTTTTTGTAATCTCATTAATTAACTGCAGTCCTGAAAACACAGTCCAACAGAAACTGGGATAAAGCACCAGACCGACGGGCTTATTCAATCAGAACTCTCACCTCTTTGCTTGTGTGAACGACACAAAGCAACAACACAAAACAGCAAAACAGCAACACAAATCATCTTTAGCACCAGTCACCAGCGTCTCCACTTAGTCACAAACAAGACAAATGGGCTGCAGCTGAAATCTCACATGTCTGCTAAGATGCACATTACAGCAGAAAGTACCAGTTTATTATGCCGTCCATCTCTCTCTGTTAGTTCATTTCGGGGCCGTCCCTCCTCACTCAGATGAGGCGGCCCCTGAAGTCCCAAGCTGCCTTCTTAAATTCACTATTCATTCATTTTGCGACTACCTCAGCCTCCGCACCAAAGACTGCATCCTCAAACACTGCACATTTGAAATGGTTTCTCTTTTGTTTATTGCTCACCACTGACGACAAAAAGCCATTCTTCTTCTTCATTTTGTTCTCCAGGGTCCACGTAAAGACAGAAGAACAGCAGAGACGGCTCCTATTGTCCAGATTCGTGGGTGCTTGTGGAATTGCAGTCAGCGGTCGTCCTGTAATCCTGCAGACAAACAATACACACATGAAAACTGTACACAAAACAACGGTCGGGCACAAACACGCAACGTCCTTGGTGGCTGTTATCAGTTCTGGCAAAAACGGTGACACAAAGCAGCAGGCGACTGCTCTTTGTGTTCCGTGCTTGCGCCACATAGCAAGTCGAAAATGGAAGTTTGAACTGAATTCCATCCATTCCATTCCATTTGCAAGCACCTGCAGTAAAGACAGTTGGTCTTGGATATACACTCAGGCACTATTAACGGTGATCGTGTGCTTCTACTGGCCGCTGGCAAACAGGAATGGCTCCAGTTCGCTGCAGCAAGTGACGCTCTCTGAGGCTCGCTGCTGCATCACGGCCCAGGGGAACCAACCCTCTGCCCAATTAAACTTGATGGAAACGTCATCTTTGTGCTTTAGCTGCGCCTTCGCGACCACAGCCCTCCTCCGGACGCTGTAAATCTTTAAGAGCGTGCAATTATGATAAGAAACGCTGAAGTAGCAGTCGCTGGAACAACCGCTGGGACATGCAGACCCCCCCGTTCAAAACTCGGGCAAATGGAACAGCGTCACATTTAAGATCCGACCACTGCATGGAGCCGCATTCTCCCAGCTGTGTGGACAGAGATGCATCCTGGGCCACGTTAAAGACCCAATTAACTGAACTGGTGTTCTCAAAGGTTGCCTCAGTCGTTTTAGGTCCCAAAGCTGGAAGTGTGGACGCGTCGTCTGTCTTTCTGTTCAATCTTTAGTGCTCTCTAGTGCTCTTTAGTGGCCACAGCATTAAATTTCAATGCCACGTTTTCTAACTTTTTTCATTAAATCCTTTTTCCCTCGTTCAGCTTTGATCCCGTCGAACACAACAGGTCAGAAATTAAGGACACGTCTTGATTCACAAACTGGATAAAAGCACAAATCTCCATCACTTGGAGTCCGTGAACAGAATTGACATGTGTATATTTACAGGTCGCAAGTGGTCACTGGAGACACGTTCTAATAGGTGTGGACCAGACATAATCATTTGAGAGTGAATGACATGACATGAGTGAATCACATCAAGACGTGGTTTAAACAAGTTCAGAGTGCTGCAGCTGCCCCACCAGTCTGTGGAATTACATTTACTGGGTGTCCCAGGTAACAACAGGTCAGCTGATTAGAATGAAACCAGCAGAGCTCCAGGTCCTGATTGTAATTCATGACTGGCGTCTGTATAATGTAGCTTAATGCAGGTCGCACTTTGTTCCAGGGTGTCTTCTCATGGATCTGGAGTGGGTGGTTGACAGATGGTTGAATGGAGTTTTGATTTTTTTTTGTCAGTCCTTCATCTGCAAGCGTGTCATGCATCTCTTTTATCTTGACTTCAGATAGAGTGCGGGCTCCATCGCTGACTGTTCCTCAGCCTCTTTCTTGGTTTCGATCAGTGTGGCTGTTGATCTCTGAGCCTCAATGAGGCCAGCGTCTTTTTTTTTTTTCATTTTTCCATCATTGGTCTTTTTGTGATTCTTTTTCACGCATTTATCTCGTCACAATAACGCAAATGAATCTTTCTGTGAAGTTTCAAGGGACAGAATTCTGATCGTATCGCTTCACTTCTGTAGTTTGCTTCCTGTCTAATTGGACGAGGGATGGAAAATATTATGAACAGAAAATAATCCTGTGATGGACTTGGGAGCCGACAGTCATTAATTATAAAAGTTTAATTTCGTCTTGGGTGTCGGAAGTTGTTAGAAACTTCACAGATTTGAAAACACGCCCCCCTAAAAGAGTGAAATAAAAAAAATGGTGTCTTCTTTCTGACGTAAATGCCATCCCCTCGGCTAAGGTCTGCTTCTTGATTTAGAACAGGACCAATAAAGTCCATAATGAAAGCAGGGTTTGAAGTAAATGAGAGTATAATTTATCTTCGGGTCATCCTGCTCGCTCCACAGTTGAGCTGTCACCTACAACTCATTATCAGTGTAGTTTTCATTAGAGCCTTCATCAACTGCGAGAATGGATTAAATTAATTGACATTAATGGCAAGGCTGGTCAATAAAAAAATCATTATTATATCCAGAGAGCTGTCACATAATGATTTTACAAGAGCTTATCATTAGCTTCTGTGTCGCAAACCTTTTTTCTGCAGAGGGGTATTCACATTTTTTCCAATATCCCTTTAGAGACGTATTAATTGCTGAACCAGTTTATCACAGTGACCTCTGATTCTGCTCTCAGTTCATCTTTTGTTTACATGTTAATGTAGTTTTCTCATAATAAATGACAATCTTTCTTATCATAGAGAGAAAATAAAAGAACCCCCAATCACCCAAAAGCTCAGTCAGTGCTGTTTGAAGCAGAGATTGAACTATGCAATTAACTAGACAGCCTGTGTGGATCTCTCTCTCTCTCTCTCTCTCTCTCTCACTTCACCCAGTGTGTGGATCTCGTGTGTTCATCTTGTCTCTGAACACACTCTCATTTGGGAAACGCTTATCAATTAATGCCAGGAGCGAATCTGTTTTCATCGCGGCAGCAGCGACACTTTGGAGAATGTGTGACAGACCTTCTTTGAAGTGCCGCTATGACGCTGAATGGTATAACGCTCAACACAAATCTTAAAGACAGGGGGCGGAGCGAGTTCTCTCCGGCCCCGGCCGTCTCACGGATGCTCCTTTGATCACAAACCGCCGCTCGCTGTGACAGATTACTGACACGCTCCCGCGGTGCGGCCTGCACATCATAGATTCATACATGACCGCTGTCTGCATGTATGTGTTGGAAATCACATTGAGGTAAATGAATAGTTTTAAAAAGAAGCTTTCAAGCGAGCTGCATACAAAAGTACAGACACTTTTTTCTTGTGCATTGGGAACCAGGCCTGGCACAGTGGATGGCTGTTCAGATTGGCCTATGTCCTAGCCCCTAACATGGATGAGGGGGTGTTTATTATCCATATCGAGGCTATTGACACGTCCTGTATTTAAATACAGCCCATGATTTGTAATATTCTTAATCAATATTAGAATTGGAATTAATGTCAATAAGGCGAAAAGGTGACCTTTCAATATGATTCATTATTTGTGCATTCAGGGATCGTAGGGGTCACCAGCATTCATCCTGTCAAGCGTCACAGTTTGTGCCCAGATGGCAGGTGGGTCCTGTGGCGGATCAGTGGGAGACTAACTGATTGGACATTTGTCCTCTTGCAGGCGAACAAGTGAGTGTGATTACTGGTGTCACGGTCCGATGGTGCAGTTATTGTTATGCCCTCCCCCTGCATTAAATGCCAGGGCTGATCAGCAGGCCCATCTGTCCACGCTCCTGGGAGCCTGAAGTGGTGTCTTCTGGTTTTCAGTATTTCTTTTGAGGGGGCATCTCCAGGGACATCGAGAGAAAGGTCATTTCACAAACTCTCTGGGAACAATTCACCAGATTAGAAAATGTAAATGACTTGCAGAAAAAGCATGAATATAGAGAGAGCATAAATCATGGATATTATTTGAATTTAATTTTTTATTATCTTTCTTTTTTTTTCTTTTCCACCAATTTTTACTGATATGCAGAGAATCTCTCTTGATAACACATTTCCAGTGTATGAATTTCTGATAGGCACAGACAGATAAAGGCTTATGTTGCCTATGACAGGCAGATGGATGGATAGTTGGACGCACTCCTGTGAAGGCGTCCTCTGAGGAGCAGAGCAAGGGCAATATATCGTAGAGGCACTGGCTCTGACTACCTCTACCTCAGCCTCTGCATCAAAGCCTCACCACATTCGACGTGGATGCTAAATTGTGTGTTTTCTCTCCCTGCATCCTCAAGCCCCGCACTTTTGAAATGGTTAATCTGCAGGATGTTGTTCTCACAAACACTCAGACGTGGTTCAAATCCAGGTGAGGATTTGTTCTGTTTTCTGTTACTGCAAACTAAGTATCTTTGGGATTTAAACTCCTGACAGAACAAGACTTCAGAACTAGAGTGTGGAAGACTTTAAATCAAGATCTACGCCTGGAAATCTTCAATGACATTTCGTGCAACAACATCACAGGATTCTGTGGTTGTCACTTTCTTTAACCATAGTCTGACATTGAATAAAGCAAAGTACTAATAGATAACGATGGAGAAGATAATCAGCAGAGTTTTAATTATGCCCCTTGATTGAAATATGGCTGCAGAGAAGGTGATATATGTTCTTCAAACTTGGTTATAATCCTCTTTCACCTGAAGGCTCTGACAGCAGCAGATTGACGAATCTTTGTTTCCATAGTCACAGCGAGCAAGAGAAGTCCCACGCATCAGGTCAAAGTAACTTTAATGAGGGGACAAACTGTCCTTGCAGCGTCTCGCAAGGACAGATGGTTAATTCCACGTGCCACTGCAGAGCCGTAGCTCTAGAAGGCCCAGCGGCCACTTTCATTAGCTTCCAGTACGTCTTTTGACATTTACACCCGCCCTGTCATATTCCCAAGAGAACCAAAGAGGTTAGTTGTGCAGAGCTGAGGCTGTGCAGGTAAAATCCTGTTCAGTTTTTCCTGTCCTGTGCTGCATTAAGGGGTGAAATAAAACACTTTGCTTCTGCTTGTGCGACGTGCAGGGCATCTGTGAGAGCGCGGAGCAAGAGGTGTAGTAAAGATGGTCGCTCATGATCTCTTGTCTTTTTCTCTTTCTCTTTTACAGGAGACAATAATGGATGGCCTCATCTTTTTGACAAATATTTTGGAATGCCGAGCTATAACGCAGGAGCCAAGTCCAATGTTTGCCGTAAGTGTTTCTGAGGTGCACTTTTAAAGGTTCTTCTGAAACAGCAGCATAGTCAATCGCCAGAAAAACCAGCGGACCTGGCCAGCAGCGGCACTGTATTTATATAAACCAGCTTTTTAAACAGGAACAAGAAAAAGAACAAACAACAGCCACAAGTCTTTTCTCTCTTTTCTCCTCGATCAGCCAGAGAAGGTCTTGATGTGATCCGACCACTCGCACTTGTCCTCAGATCCTAGGGGATTAAATGTCAATGTGTGGGCCGTGCACTCACACCATTGACTCATGCCGTGAAACCTCAGTTGTTTTTTTTAAATATTCCCTCAGGCTCAGCTGTCAATCATTACTTTCATTTTCTTTAGAAATCATCAAATATAAATTGAAACCAAACACATCAGAATCCAGAGGGAAAAAAAGTATATAAGTGAATTTTGACTTCATTGTTTGGTCCTTGCCTCATCCATTAACATGGAGGAGGGTCTATGACCATCCATTCATACAGTCTGTGAGTTAACCTCACTTCCATCCGTGTTCACACATGTAGGAGTTCACTCAATGGACGCTGCACAGTGGGAGCACATTCAAACAATCTGGAAATCTTGGCTCATGTTTTCGTGGCTAGCAGATTCAAACATTAGCTTGATGAGTTCTTAGAGTTACATCGGGAGTCACGTCGGGATCCTTTCTGCCGTCCAACTGCCGTTGCCTCATGAACCCGACATGGAATTTCCCAGTTAATGAACCCAGCTCTTCACTTCATAGGACGCTTGTTTGCCCTGGTACTCCTATTTAATTATTCATCAGACATCTGCTGTTATCCTTTCACATGGCTGAGGACCCATATTGTTTCTATTAAGTGAGCCTCGTGAGAGATGCGTATAAATCCAGCAGCTGATTTATATGTTGCACACACCACGTGGCCCTGGTATCAGAGTGGAAATGACCACATCGACATACAGTGACGACAGATACATTTGGAATTTGATCTCGATCGGCAAAGGTCCCACCTGACAGATGGAGATTGGAGCGTGCACGAGGCAAATTATTCAGTTATTGCGTGAGCTTTGAGGAAACAACAGTGCTTGTGTTGGTTCCACCGCAGCGGGAAGGTTTCCTACTCGTGCGTGAGCCTGAAGCATAAACTCAGTGCTCGACAGCCTTGTGAGGAGAATAAATGTAGACTTTAATAAACATCTGTGGGATTCTGAGAATATTAGAATTTCAAAAACAAGAGTTACGAAGCTGGTCGTGTTGATGTCTGATCAGTGGAATCATCAGCCCCAGTCGCGATTGGAACAAAATTAAATGAAACAGAAAGTGAGTATTTTTTTGTAGTTTTATAGTTGTTGAAACAGCAACTCATGCAGATCCATTAAGCATCTTCAGAAACCCTTCTCCTGGGTGAAAACCTTGAGCGATAAATGGACTGTAATCACACAGCACTCCTCTCGCTTTAACAGCCACTCAGAGCACTTTACGCTTCGGTGTCAGTTCAGTGACATGGAAACAAGGAAAATGTTCTCCCTCCAAAGCTGAGCTGTTATATTCTATAACCTTTGTTTTGCTCGTGTTTGCTTTTCATTGGAGAGAATAAATAATTTCACAACTTTAGCTGCTATTCATGGAGGTTGGAGATGGAGTTTTCTGAAGGACCACAGATGGAAATTGGTTAAACTTTGAGTTCAATGATAGAAGATGCACAATGTCTTCCACATCGATCCCCATTATCCAGTCCAGTCCAAATGACACTGAGCTAGCATGAGTCACGGCGATTACAACAAAAATAAGCAGCCGGGTGGTTCTCATTCTTGATTAATTGGAGCTGTGATGTCACGAAGGTCAAGGCTTGTTAAAGCGAATGTGTACCCACCTACAGTAACAACCCAACCAGAATTTAGACTAGACATCAGTGTAATATATATTTGATCATAAATAAGAAGGCTCTCCCTTTCAGAGCATCGACTTGTTTATCATTATTTCCAGGAACTCTCATAGTATGGTCGTCTACCAGCTGCTGTCGGGTCTTTGGTGTCGTTCTTTGAAACACTGAGTGATGCTGTGTCTCTCTGTGATGCTGATCTCTAACCTCTAGATATTAAATGGCATTTCAGTGACTTTAAAGGATCCCATCCCAGTTTAGTTTGGAGCTGTGTCATAGAGAGAACCGTGTTGGCGATGCAGGAGGGAAACTGAAAAGAACATTTTCTTGTTCTCTGTTTCAGTTTGGGTTCAGATGTTATAAAGGTGTATAAAGGTTTTCAATCATAGCCAAACAAATGTTTGGCCCCGAGGACCCAATGACGACAAATAAAAGGCTTTGGTTTGTTGAAGTAGAAGCTAACATCATCAGCTTCTGTTCATCACATCCTGCATGTTTAATTAAAGGGAGCTTAACCCCAGAATATCCAATAAGCAGTCATGACAGAAAACTCTATTGAGCCACTTAATAAACTCTTCTTGTATCGTGGGTTTCCAAACTCTAGCTTCTAACAAGGACACATCCACCCAACCATAGGCCCAATCGCACCTCGAAGCCGAAGTACAGAACACTTCTCAATCAAACAGGAGCTTTGTCAAAATAAAAATATCTCATCTTGGGTCTTGACACACCGGCAGGATGATTGACGTGTCCTCTGTCCTGTCCCCACCATGCCTCCTGCAGTGCTGGGGGTCGTTCCTGAGCTGTGCCAGTGCCGGGAGCTGGAGCTGGACTGTGACAGCGCTCAGCTTGGAGACGTCCCTGTGGTGGCGATTAATGTCACCATGATGTGAGTAGAAAATAACCCTTAATCTTGTGTTTTAAAACTGGAGCAGTCGCCAGACCTCATTACATTTCACACAGCGTCCGCCCTGTCATTGGCGCCCTGTACTTTGTGCTGTATTTCTGCTGGATGTTGCATTACCATTCAGAAATGTTCTGAGAGTTTTTTTTCTTTTGTGAGTTTTAAGTGCAGCCGAGCAAGGCACAACATACATGTGGATTTGACGTAAAAATAGAGGCAAAGTGCGTCCATCAGGAGCTCACACTCAGCTTTGTTATCAGCCACTCTCCAGGTGAAGAGACTGCAGGTATATATGATGGAGTATTGTGTAAATAGATGCAATATTTGCTCTAATGGTGGTTCAACTGCAATGTTATTTTCTGTTTGAAGTGATGCCCGTTCACTGCATTTTCTTTTTCAGTCCAGTCATCCATGCTTTGGGTTTAAATAAAGTTAAAAGGTCTGCCAAATAAGAAGCTCCTCGCCGCAGCAGGAAACACTGCGGCTGAGTCGCGATGTCACGTTAGAATTGTACGCTCATACGTGCGAGCATGCCTGGCGCGCCCTCTAAAGGAGCCGCATTAAACAAAGGCAGACATTTGCAGAATTTCCTGGGGGCTTTATGGGAAGGAGGGCCTTAAAGGGACAGGAGCTAAAAAAAACATGTGTTTGAGGCAGAGGTTGTACAGAGGAGCTGCTGCACTGCACCGTCTGAGGAAATGAAGGTGTTTTCTGAACATCACATAATCAGGAAATCGTTCTCCAACATGTTGCGGGTGTTGGGTCAGGACAGCCAGCTACCACCGTGGTACGGTCCCAGCTTCCCTCTCAGGCAGGTAAACAAACTCAGATCAATACTCAAGGGCACCTCAAATGAAAGAGACATTAACGGCTTCCTGACGTCTGTGTGGGAGCCTAACCTTTAACCAAAAAATGAGTAGAAAAGAGGCAACACAAAACCTCAACTTGGGAATGTGTTTCAAGGTAAGGTTTGCACCCACACAGAAGAGACCTCATTCAGTTGAGGGCATCGCCTGCTCTGAACTGATTTGAGAGAGGATTCATGATGTTATCGGCAGCACAGGAACCTGTTTGGAAACTTCTTCGACGGCTGCCTCAGGCTCTTCATCTGAGCTCTCATTTCAAATTGAATAGTTAATATCAACAAGTCTGGCATCCTGTTGATGGTCTCTCATATATCTCATTTCATATTTAGTGATTCCCTTTTCTTCCGTCATGATGCAGGCCTGCTCCCATGTCACACTTGTTCTTCCGCTGCATGTTTTTCTAAAAGCAACATTTGAAGTTTGCTGTATGGAAGCTTTCTTTTAGCTCATGTGTTTGAGAATTTAACTTGAGAGGAAACTGTCTCATTTGGTAATTCCAGGGATGCTGATGATGCTGTCAGTTATTATTCTGTTATCAATAGTATTAACGCACCCTGTCGTGCCATGCTTTGTTCAACCATTGTCCAAAACACAGACATTCTGTTTACACTCAAATGAGACAAGGGCAATAACTGCCAATTCAAATATTTGACCTTTACTCAAAACTGATAAGAGCGTTAATTGATTGTCAACTTGTAATGGACATCTCATGCATGGACTCACAAACAGCAGCAAAGTTGTGACTGAGTCTTCTGCAGAGTTTGAGTCACATCTTTATGTGTGTCATCAATATTTTATTGAGGAAAATGTGCAGTTCATTTTTTTGCCTTCAGAGTTGACTTCATCATCGTCATCATTTTCTCGATCAAAAGTCAAAACTGTCCAAACATTAAATGTTTTACTTGTTTGATGTTAAACATTCACCTGTAAATGAAATGTTGAGTCCAGCTGAAGAAGTCAAGGCTTCAAATAAATAATAACGAGATGGATTCAGTTGATCTCAGATGGCAAGCTTCAACTTTATTAAAACAGTGCTTGGAGAAAGGATTTTTTCAAACTATGCAAATAGTACAAACATGCCGTGTGGCCTCGGGAAACGCACAACCTCGATTTATTATGTTTATATATAAAATTACAATGTTTTGAACATCCCATGTGCAGTGACGTGTACATAAATGAAAATTTAATTGAGGACAGAGTCCGTTTGCAGTTTGCTGATATATTCCACTTCAGCTGTGACATCATGGACTAAGGACATGACTTGAAAGCAATGTGAAAGCAAATGCTTGAAAATAACCCACATTATAACACTGAGAGCTTAAAGAAACGGGGGGGGGGGGGCACTCCAGGGTCCGGGACGCATGTGTAGATCTGTCGTTGATGCTGCTCCTCAAGCAAAGAAGAGACATTTAGGAACAGAACGTTTGTTTACTGGAACACCAGGCCAGATATTTTGTTCGAGAACCATGAGCCCACCGAGACAATGTTGACAGTAAGAAAATCAGGTGGCGTGCGAGCTGCTAATCACCTGGTTAATCCGTTAAAAGCTTTGAAACCAACATGTGAATGAAAACATTCACTCTGAGATGTGAGGACGAGCAGAGCACAGTTTGCAATGTTTGTTTTAAAGACCAGGAGGGAAAAGGTTACGTGGCTGTGGGGACATTTTTTTTTTTTTTTTTTTGCCTTGTTGTGAAATACTTGACCTGTGTTTTTATACAAATATATATTTTTTAAATAATAATTTGAAGGTTGAGAGTTGTTATTATGAAGCTGAAAAGACCTTGGGAATCCAGTTTATTAGCTGAGTATAAACTGCAGTTTAAACCCACATATGTAACCTTGAGTTTGACTTTTTCAGGTCTCTTCAGAGGAACCGGCTTCAGAAGCTGAAGGAGAACAAGTTCTTTAAGTACCAGAGCCTTCAGAAGCTGTGAGTGTCTCATGAGTTATCCAGTGCAACATATAACAAATATTGTACGCACGTTTTTTGTTTTTTTTTCTTATTTTACACGATGATCAAATGAAATGGTGATTCATCTTTCCTCACTGATTTAATCTTTAATTCATTCCATGATGAAACATGTGGATTTCCACCATGGGTAGGGGTCTACATTATTCATCAATGTCCTGATGCCACTGAGAGGACAAATACAACAAATGAAACTCAGCCCTGCGAAGCCCACGTGTCTGATGTGAGGGGTTCCGCCGCGAGCGCGAACAGAACAGAACGGATTTCTTCCGTTCTTCTTCCGTCGGCTATTCATTCATTCCCGACTCCTGCTGTTTATCAGCCTTAAGCAGCTCTGCGCCGCTGATGGGGGGAGCGCTGGTCGGATCCGGCGCCAGGAGCCGCTTGTCTGCGTCGCACTCTCTGCCCTCGCTCCCTCGCTCCCTTCACAGTCCTGACCTGTTTCTCTGTTGGAACATTTCTCCCTGAGACGTGCACAAGCTACCAGGTCTGCAGAACAAACAGAGATAGAGAACGCCGTCTGTGCAGAGTCAACAGAGCATGGCTGCTGGGTATCAGACACAAATTTCCATCTCCATCCCATTGATTGGGTTTGTTTTTTTCTTTACGTGAACAGGTGAAGGGGGTTATTGGGTTTCTATCACTGTGCTCCAGATAATTCACTGTGCATAATTGTTTCGTGTGTGTTTTTGTGCAGATACCTTCAGCACAATAACATTCAAGATGTGAGCCCCGATGCATTCAGAGGACTCTACAACCTGACCAGACTGTGAGTTGCTTTCTTCTTGTGTCTGTGCACATGTTCACTCTAATGGCCCAACATTCCATTCCACACCTATGGATATTAGGCCCATAAAAATGCCTGCTGGTGGCTTCCCTTGTGTTTCCATGGACACAACCATCCTACATTAATAGCCCTGAACTCACAAACCATCCAACATTAATAGCCCTGAACTCACAAATGGTTGAGGTCGACCTCCACATCTGTAAAGACCTTGGGGATTATTTAAAAAAAATAACTGCGAGCCAGGTTTTATCTCCCACCGTCAGTGTCGGCTCCTGACACCGTCCCCGCTGCTGAATGGAGTCAAATCGCTGCAGCCGGTCGGAAACATGTGGAGGGAACCCCGCAGGCTTTTAAGACTTCATATTAATGCCCGTGGCTCGGGAGGGCGATGCTAAGCAGAGGCATACTCATGCAACCTGTCAGTGATGGAGCTCCATTAGGCTCACACCCATTAAAGCACCGTTGAGAGACGAGTCAGAGCTCAGTTCAAGTTCCACGGATGTTGAATTGCGTGTTGAATGTAAATATGTTTTTCCAGTTACGCGTTCCTGTTCGGAGAGCCTCCGCTTCATATAACCAACGTGTCACTCCTCCTGCAGATATCTGAGCTTCAACAGGATATCGGTCCTGATGCCCGGCGTGTTCCAGGACCTGCACAAGCTGGAGTGGTTGTAAGTACATTTTTTACAAATTGGTGGTGATTGATTTCTAAAAACAGGGTGAAACGTCATGACTGACAGCTGGGACCGACTTTCATTCATTCATTCGTCTTCGAATGAAAGGCCGACAGAAAGGCCCTCCTGGTTCGGCCTGGGAATCAAACCCTGGACCTTCTTATTGTGTGGTCGCTAACCACTGCACCGCCATGCTGCCCTGCGACTGATTTGTGATTGGTTACTGTGGCTTCATTTAAGAGAAGATAGTCCTTTAATAGTCCCACAATGGGGAAATTTATGAAACGTGTACAGAGCTAGCCAGGAGTCAGACCTAGAATCTGCTGATCCGTAGTCAGACACGTTATCCATAGCGCCACTAGCCCACTTTCTGGAGAGAGGGAGGAAATAGGGATGTATCCGCCATTTTTTTTTCACTGTCTACGGGAGCGGTGCTGTTTTCTTCTTCATGACTTGTGTTTATCCCAGGCTGCTCTGTGTTAATGGAGCAACACACCTCTTAACAGGCTGAGACCTCATCTTGATGCGGTTGTTTTTGTTTTCCTAGGATCCTTGAAAATAACAATATCCATCAAATATCTCCCATGACCTTTTCAGGACTGAACTCCCTGGTTTTACTGTGAGTTTCTGTTCTGTACATTGCTACTTTGCTTCGCTCTGAATCTTTCAAAGTGTCAAACAAACAAGCCTTTTGTTTACGCTTCCTTGTGCCGCTGTGTCTCGTTAATGGACAGGGTTCTTTTAAACAACTCTCTGACAAAGCTCGATGACATCTGCCGGGAAATGCCAAGACTGAACTGGCTGTGAGTACGATGAGAAAAATAAAAACCTGTCCCGTCGCAGAAAATGCGTGTTTTTGATGATATTTTGATGATTTATTTTGTTCGTCTGCGTGTGTGTGTGTGTGTTTTGTTCATTCATGTCTGTCTGTGTGCGTGTTCTGCTTTTCCTGCAGCGATCTGGAGGGCAATCTCATAGAGACAATTGGAAACGTCTCCTTCTGCTCATGCAACATGTTGACAGTCCTGTAAGTACAGACGTGAAGTAATCTGTGGCTGAGGCGACGTGTCTGCTTAAAAAAAAAAAAAAAAAAAAGACCCTTTCCTTCATTTCCTGTGGAGATCTGCTGCAGTTTCTCTGGTGTCTGCTCGGGATCAGTGGCTCATTAAATTGAATTTAAAAGGTCAGGGAATAAACTGGCTTTTGGATTTGTTTGTACTTTCCTCCAGGGTTCTGCAGCGGAACCGGATCAGCCACATACACGAACAAGCTCTCCTAGTCCTCCAGAAGCTTGGAGAATTGTAAGTGCATTTTGTTTGATGGTTTGAAACTAGCATGTTTTAAAAAATGTCACAATATTTGTGGTAACTTTAAAAACCAGAGGAAAAAGAATGAATATTATGAGACAGTAAGACACCCTGAGAACCTTGAGAAGGAGCGAGCTCTCATTTGAGTCCGCACATGCTCCTCCAGAGGAAAGGAGCTGCGGCGTCCGCTGCTTCTATGAAAGCAGCTTAAGAAACGTCAACACTCTGAATTCTCCAGAGCTGCCGGTTTGTATTCCTCCACGTGTCGGAGGATGAATAGATGTCCCTACTGTTTAATGACAACATCCGTTACTGTAGGGCTGGTGAATTTCATTTAAACTCTGCTTCTATCTATCTCTATCTCGACAATGCCTCTACGCTGTGATCGTCAACACCATTCCGTTCTTCCTTTATACATGAAACCATCCAGCAAGCACATTGTTCTCTGTGCCTGTTATGTAATCCGCCCCCTGTACGTTGCAAAATGCGTGAGCCTTTGTTTTGGGCGCTGCGTTGCGTGCATGAATACCTCTGTTTGCCGTTTTGTGTCTTCCGGAGAACCAACGTGGATTTTTCTCGGTGCACAGGGATCTGTCCAACAACAGACTGGTGGCGATTCCTCCCAATCTCTTTGTCTTACTGGGGGATTTGCTTCAACTGTGAGTTGTGCTTCCACGAGAACACAGGGATCTGCAGCTCTGTGTTCGTTTCACACCTAAAACATGAATATCAAAGGCTTTTTCTTCGCATGCTCTCTCACTCAGTGGGTTATTTAAAGCAGGGATATTTCAGCCACATGCAGAAATACTGAATACAGAACACACAGCCTTTGATTCTGCTGTAACGCTGACGAAACGTGTTTAATGAGTTGTTTTTGTTAATACACAAGTTGCATTCTTTGAGGTTGTGGGCTCACACCAGCTGGGCAGAGTAAAGATGCACCCCAAATCCTTTATTTACATTTTCAATTCATTTTTGATCAGTGTTTGATCACTTTATTTATATAAAGCTCTTACCTCTTCAATGTGCCACCATGTGTTTCCCCACTTGGATACTTTCAAAGTAAGACATCAACAGTGGGGGATTTATTTATTAGCGGTGAGCCCGCACACATGTGGGGGATTACACAAACGCATCATTTACTTGTTAATCCGTTATCTGTGCCAGGAATCAACACTGAGCCACAACCGATGGAAACTCATTAATAGAGAGATAACGACTGTATATTGAATTTCAAATCCAGAAGCAGCGGTAGTCAACAGTGTGGTGGTGGGCGGAATACAGTGCAAGCTAATTCTTGTAAACACACAAGGCTGCACGTGCTGGGGTTATGTGTAGGCGTTGAAAGAAACACCTGTGTATTTTGACATCTCGACTTATATACATGTCTCCAGTTCACTAAGTAAATGCACTTTTACCCACTTTCACGTCTGGTTTCATTTATTTGTTCAGGAATATATCCTACAATCCCATCCTGGAGCTCCAAGTGGACCACTTTGACAAGCTGCACAAGCTGAAGTCTTTGTGAGTATTGTGTGGATTCTGTTTGGTGTGAGGAGGCGTTGAAAGAGCGTTCAGGAGCACCAGACACAGTGAGAGTGATGGGCGTGTACTTTCTTTTCTCATCATCTGACGCAGAGTCTTTATGTTTCTCCAGGAGCATCGAGGGGATCGAAATTGGGAACATACAAAGACGGATGTTTGAACCTCTCAAATACCTGACACACATGTGAGTGATCTGTTGACGTTTACAGTGTTGCCACTGGTAACACTTGAGATGTATAGATGTATATCTACGTGGGTCTGTGTGTCATCTCCAGCTGGGAGATGATCCAGTTGGTGAGGAACCATAGGGTTCTTGAATGGGATAATACAGAGAGTGAATAAATCCCCTTTCAGCCTCTGGTACAATCACAGAAGCTTCTCAAGACTCTTTATTCCAAGGTCTTCATCCATTTTTTCCACTTAGATGGAGTTCAACAGTCCCTGGGTCTTTGTGGTGCTCACAACACAACATTTCAATTTTTCAAGAGAGGCAGGACGGAGAACAATGGAGTGGATTTATTGCAATATTTAAAAGAGGGCAGCATCAAGTTTCAATGTTTTTAAACGGCGAAAATGTTATATCAAATATTGTCCACTCTCTTGTGTTTGTATCTCCAACCGCAGCTACTTCAAGAAGTTCCAGTACTGCGGTTATGCCCCTCACGTGCGCAGCTGCAAGCCGAACACCGACGGCATCTCCTCCTTCGAGGATCTCCTGGCCAACATCGTGCTGAGGGTGTTCGTCTGGGTGGTGTCGGCCACCACCTGCTTCGGGAACATCTTCGTCATCTGCATGCGATCGTACATCCGCTCCGAGAACAAACTGCACGCCATGTGCATCATCTCCCTCTGCTGTGAGTCACTGTAATTGCTCGGTGTTTACTAGTTCACTTCGACAGTGCTCGACGTATGTACGGTTTATGCAACAGGTGGTATTGTTTCAGCCCAGGTGGTTGTCTTTTGTTGGTGATTGGCTGTCTGGCATGCTGGTTGGTTGGTCCGTTAGTTTATTGGTTATCTGGGTTGTTGGATGGTTGTTTAGTTGAATATTTGCATTAAACATCATTAATGTAATTCGATGACCTTCTTGCTGAGTGAAAACAAGTTTACTGTTCATTTGACAGCGATGAGACTGTAGGTCGTGGAGCTGAGCCAGCTACAGCTACAGGGGTGGAAATGAGTCATCCTGTGAGCATTCCAGACCCAGTGGGAAGATGAAATTGGTGGTGTGTTTTGTGAAATGTATTTTATTACACACACTGTTAGACACAGTGAATGTGCAAATAACAATGAATCTCATTATATATCTGCCTAATTCAAACAAGTCCAGGAGATGATCCGGAATAAAAATGCGGTGACTGCACGAGCTGATCAGTCAAGTCCATGGCTGGTGAGATTAATCTAGACTCATTTAATCACTTCTAATCAATGCAGCATATTTAGATTTATTTATATACTTTTACTGATATGTAACACAAGGCAAGTAATGAAGAGGGAAAATCTATGGCTTGAAAAATGAGTCAAAGACAAAGTTCTGTAAAGAGTCATTTCCAGCTGCAGATCCCAATAATGCGTGGCATCAAACAGAGCGGTCCTGGAGTGTGTCTGGTTAAAAGGGAGTGTTGTTGGAGAGGACGTGTGTATTCTTGTGGAAAGAGAGGAAATGAGACGGAGCCGCTCAAGCTGATGAAACCCATGAAGTGCACCGCAGTGGTGTTTTCTGATGGTGTTTTCTGTTTGTTCCATCACAATGTATGAAGTCAGTGCATTGACATTCTAAACATGTCAGTGTGGAACGGGCGGCCTGCTTGGATTTTCTCACTTTGAGAGCAGGAGTTATTGATTTCCCATCCCTGCTCTCACCCGTACCCTTGTTTTATTCCACTGCGCTCCAGTGTCAGCGCTTCACGATTCCTCCTCTGCACACTGGCAGTGGGAACTCTGAAGCTGCTCCTCCAACCCTGAACTTGAGATCTGAAATATCGTTGTTGTCATTGCGACGGGGCCTTAACAAGACACATGCCGAGTGTGAAGGCGTGAGGAGGAACGTTTTCTATAGATTTCTACCTCTTTTGTTACTGGAGGGAGATGTTTTCACTGTGCAGAGCGGGAAAACGCTGAAGGCCCCTATATGGATTTACAATACCACCCAGAGCTGTTCGGATCAAAGAGCTCACGTACGCAAAGCAGAAAATATATGTTGGAGTGGATGTATCCTCCCTTCCCCACTGCGTCCCCGATGAGAACCGCGGATCACAGTCATCAGTCACATCACATCTGAGGGCTCACTTGTTTTACTAAGTGGCAGCATTGGAAAGTTTATTAGCAGCAGGTCCAGCAGGGCTTAAGGGAAATTAACGCAAGAGTAAAGCTGGGGAGATTCTGAATCCTTTCTATTTTTTTTAACAAAAATGGATTAAAAACCTGTCACTCCAGCAGAATGTGTGAGCTCTTCATCCCGTTGAGACACGCAGATAATATTAACATGAACAAATGGTTCCTCTAGACATAGAGAATGTATTTTAAAGGCTGGAGCTCCCAGTGTCGTCTGAATTGAATCTTTTCTTTCCTATAATTTGATTCTCTCTTGGTATCTTGTGCTGCTGTGTCTTGTTGTGCCCCCTCCCCCCCCCCCCCCCCCCCCCCACCCCCCACCCTCCCTCACATACAAGCTTTAAATATCATTATGTATTGATGTTTCATGAACACATCAGAAACTGGTGTGAAACTGGTTAAGTGGAATCAGAGAATCCTCCCGGTGGATCTTTACCTCCACTGCTATTATTATAAATATTGGTCTTTAATAATCACATGCACCATGTGTAGAATTAAATATGCTTCTTGATTATCACAGGCACGTTTCCATATCAAAGAGAATGATCCCTCAGGAGGGTCGGGCCATGAAATTATCATTTTGTTGAGGAACTTAACATCAAGCAGTGACAGCAAAACTTTTTCTCATTTCATTTCTGTGCCGAGCGTCAGCTGAACACTGGGAAGAATCTGCAGGGGTCATCGATTTATTTATTTATATTTTATTTTCTTCTTCTGCTATGAGGTATGAAAACCTTATCTAAAGGCTTGGATCCAAACACATTAACATACGTGACACTAAAAGGACAACAGTCAATGCATTCAATCAGAAATATGCATGAGCCGTCCTCCCGTTGGAAGAGCAGTATAAAGCCCTCACTCTCAGTGATTATGCACATAATTACGTTATTAGTGTTCATTCGTATTGGAGCCCAGGTCACAATGTTCTGTATAACATTTTCCGATTTTCTCTGAACAGAGTCCCACAGCGTCAGCAACATGAATGCCATTGGAATCCATTACCACTGCAGAGAGAAAGGCCAATGTTAGTTGGTGTCACTGGGAAAAGGAAATGAATGGATGTAAATCGTGGGACTGCTGTCAAGATCTTAAAAGACATTTCACATTTGGATATTATGTTAGTCACTTATCCGTCGAGTTGCGAGCGACAATCAACCGCCCCCTCGCTGCTGCTGCATCTTTTATGATTTCCTCTACAGACCAAATGTGGACATCTTCACCATCAGTCGGGAAACTAAATAGATTTTATTCAAATGTGCAAAGTCCCAAAGAGGGGATAATTATCCTGACTTCAGAATATAGCCAGTGTGATTCATATTCTACACATGCTCCAGTTCTGTAAGTCCTTTGAATGAAAAGGCCATTCCAGTGTTGTGTTTTGTCCTCAGTCCCTTTTCTCAAGAGGTCAATGCTCTGTTGTTCCTGCACAGACGTGTGCAAAGTCAGCGGTTCTCTCACGATGTCATATCTTTAGGTTGCCGGACGGAGGCAAAAAAATATACATCTGGAATAGACTGCATATTTTAGACTTGGAATTGTGTGCTAGAGATACGATCTGCCAAAGAATGGCTGTCATTGAGTGTTTGAAAGTCAGAGTTGTGTGAGTCATGAGTTAGAGTTTGGACAAAAATAAAACTCATGCAGAAGCTGTCTGGCTGCTCAGGTGAATGCACCGTGCTCTCTGTGACTCACTGGCTGTTCGAGGGAAAAGACTCGTAAAGCGGTCGAACGTTGAGCTCGATTTAATCATAGGGTGAAGAGTTATAGCAGACGACGGTGTGGAGAAAGCTCATCTCAGTTTCTGATGGGATCCGAGCTGCCGTACACACCTGCGATGCGTCAGCACTGACCCAACCTGTCCGCAGCGATGAAAAGAGGATTTAAGAGGCCCAACAGAGCCCTGATGAAACCACCTTTAAATTCTCAGGTCCACATCTTTATTTTGATCTGCTCCAGCTGCACAAACCCATGAACATGTCTGGTTTTTTACTGTCTGGCAAATCAAGGACGATGTTGAAAATTCTTCAGAATCCAAAGAGTAGCATGCTGTGTCCTGCCCTGTGTCGTATCCCTCCATCAAGTTCACATCTGTGAATCGATTCTGTGTAATCCTGCAAAAAGGGGACCAACAGCCATTGACCTAAAAAAAAACTGTTCTTACCCGCAGGTGCAGACGGGCTGATGGGCATCTACCTCTTCATGATCGGCGCTTATGACCTGAAGTTTCGAGGCGAGTACAACCGGCATGCTCAGGCCTGGATGGACAGCAGTCAGTGTCAGGTCATCGGCTCTTTGGCCATGCTGTCCACTGAGGTGTCCGTCCTGCTCCTCACTTACCTCACCCTGGAGAAATACATCTGCATCGTCTACCCCTTCCAGTACCTGACGCCCGGCTGGCGACGAACTGTCACCATCCTTTTCGGGATTTGGGTGTTTGGCTTTATTGTTGCCTTCCTGCCGCTGGTCTGCAAGGGGCTGTTTCGCAACTTCTACGGTACCAACGGCGTCTGCTTCCCGTTGCACTCGGAGCAGCCTGAGACGCTCTGGGCTCACGTTTACTCCATCATTATTTTCCTGGGTGGGAATGCATTCTTTGAATAGCTCTTTTTCATAGCTTCTGATAAATGCAAAGACACTCTGCTGCAGCTACTGCAGAATCACACCGTGTTATCTCTGCAGGTCTGAACCTGGTGGCGTTCCTCATCATCGTCCTGGCCTATGCCAGCATGTTCTATAACATCCAGAGAACAGGCACTCAGACCACGATGTACAGCAACCACATCAAGAAAGAGGTGACCATCGCCAAAAGGTTCTTCTCCATCGTGGTGACGGACTCCCTGTGCTGGATCCCCATTTTCATCCTCAAGATCCTGTCACTGCTGCAGGTGGAGATTCCCGGTATAGTAGAAGTGCTATAAACGTTCAGTTAAGCTCTCCACTGAAACTATGTGTTTGCAAGCACGCAATAAACTTGAGCTTAGATTTTTTTTTTTTTTTTTTTTGGACACAACTTGCATCTGTCTGCTGACAGCTGACGACGATGTGCTGTTTTATATTTTACAATGTTTTTCTTCTCACAGGGAGGAAAATATCCAAAGATGATATTTTCAGTGGAGTAGAGGCTTGATGAAGATTTAAGTGTATACATTTTTTTTTATACTAATGACAAAAGGCTTTTGTGTTCATGTCTTTTAACACACACCGTATTTCCGTCTCCACCCTCAGGCACCATCAGCTCCTGGGTGGTCATATTCATCCTCCCCATCAACAGTGCTCTTAACCCCATCCTTTACACGCTGACCACGCGGCCGTTCAAAGAGACCATCCTGCAGGTGTGGGCCAACTACAGACAGAAGAGGCCGCTGCTCAGCGGTCACCCCGCGCATCATCCGTCGCTCACCTGGCAGGAAACGTGGCCCCTGCAGGAGAACAGCCACGGCCTCACCCCGGGCCACTCTCTGGAGACGACGAGCGCCATCGCCAAGCTCACCCCGGTGGAAAATGCCAACGACAGAGGCAATGACATCATGCCGTGCACGCAGCAGCCGCAGCAGAAGCAGTGCACCGTGGTGTCCGTGTGCCCGCAGAAACAAACCACGCTGCGCACGCTCGCGCACACACCGACACATGAACTCATCTGAGTGTCCCAAGCGCAGGAGAATGAGATCCAGCTTCATCCTCCACAACAGGTCCAACCGGTTCCATGACTTTTGAGCGGTTCTGTGGAAATCCCGGTGTGTGCCTGCCTCACCAGAGCAGCAGCCGTCACAGCAGGAGGGTGAGGTCAGTGTAGAAATACTTTAAATGTAGGGTTGGGTTTTTAAAGCCGCTTGTACATTTCTCCTGCGGCTGAAGCATTGTGGAGGTGAATGGGCCCGGGGCATGAGAGCGTGGCTGTGGTGGAACAGATATATTGAAAGATGGATTAACACAGTGTCGGATTTTGGACATTGTCAAATCCATTTACTTTTGCTAAATAAATCCCCTCATAACAAAACAGGATTTTCTTGCCTCCGGATAAATGTTGATAGTGTCTCTCAGCCACGGGTCCTTCCGTCCACTGAGCACCAGTCAGTCCCAATACAGGCTGTGAAGACATTGTGTGTTTTTGTTTATTTTTGTTAATTATCAACACTCATTGCTACATTGGTTAGTGGAGCTAAGGCAGCACCTGAAGGCTCAGGATGGCAGATTCATTTAATATTCTGGAAATCTGCACTCTCTGCAGGCAGTTGTTATAAAAGCTAATCAACCATCTATCCACACTTATTATTACTTATTACACTTATATTGTTATATCCCACGACTTTTCCTCTCACGTTTACGCATATTACAAATTCTGTTGAGGCTAGCTGTGGTCTTCAGCATTTTGTCTATAATGTTGATTAAAAAAAAGGGAAAGAATTGATGTAGTGCAATCTCTGCCTGCAGGGGGTTCAAGTATTCAAAACAACCAACCTTTGCCGCCTGTAGGAGGCAGTGTCTTCTTCTGCAAGTTTAGACGACTGCTGATATTCACGCCCTCGACTGTAGGCGGGGCACGCTGGCGTGCTTAGAACCAGGGCTGCAAGTTTCTGTCCGAAACCAGTCCGAGAGAAAACCGAGCAAATGTGAGCTAGACCTGCATGTCCTAACCTGACCTACACCCAGCGTCTCTTCGGAGTACAGACACGTACAGTCGATAATCTGTCTTGCTCCACCTCATCCACAGTACTATGGACCACTAAGAACTGCCCACACAGACTGCACCAAATGAACTCTCTCATGTACAAAGTTGTTCAAATCACTGTATGTTCTTTTAAATTGGTTTTATTGTTTGTTTGTTTTTATAGCAGTCAAAACCGATCAACATGGTAATGTTATTTTTGTTGAGTATTTTTTTATACTGAGCGTTATATGTTGGATGTAATAGAACTTTATATCCACCAGTTTGATACATTTCTTACCGTATTTATTAGCATCACTGCAGACGGTGAAGCACCAGCTTTAACTCTGGTATCATATTACCTGTAGCTATAAATCAGTGTATGCTGCCATGACACATGAGAAACAAATGCAATGGAACTGAGGGGAATCAAACCGCCGTCACCAAGATCCTATAAAAAAAAAAAAAAAAGTCACTGGAAATGTTCAGAGAAATGGAAACTTTTAGGATGCTTAAAATTAATTCCATCAAACCAGATCATCGTTTTCAACCTGCATGGGTGAGGACGTCTGGTGGGGACTCTGAAAACCTTAAGGACTGTACTGACATGTTCAGCTGAACCAATGTAAGTCTGTACATTGTGAAAAAATAAGATGAACTTGAAGATGATATTTGGTTATGTGCAATGAGCCAGTTGGCATTTGAGTTGATGCAATTTATAACTCTCCTTTGTTGAGCATTCAAATGTACGTCAGAATTAATTTCATGCCGTATGTTGCTCCTTTATCTCACACTGCTGACAGCTCTGTACAAAGAATCTACTTGCAGCAAAGATTGTTTTTAAACCCTTTCCATGCAGTCTGCAAGGGAAAGAAAAAAATAGGTAGTTTTTGTATCCTGTGTTTTTGTGTTTGGTCTGCTGTGCTGCCTCTGCCTCCAGTATTTATCTTAGGGAAATATTGAATGTAATGTATATGATAAAGAAGATAAAGAATGTACTGTGATTAATATGAACGGGTATAACTTGGTGACAGTTCTAAGTGAGTTGCAGCTACACAGGCAGTGATTTCAAATTGTCTTTTCTAAAATCCTGTCTGGTCTTTCCCCAGCTGGCCTGGGGGTCTGAGCATGGACCTCACCAACACGTTTCTAACACTGTGATCTGTACAGTAATGATGTGTGTGCATGCATCTGTGCATCTACTTTGTTCAGCAAAAGACTGATTCCTGTGGCAATTGTTTTTTTTAAATGTATCAAGCGTGAAAGCATCGCAAACATGCTGCAACAGAAGAGAATCAGCTCAATGCTTTAGCTATGGATTGCGAGTATGTGGTGCATTTTGTGACTGTGTTCATTACTTTGACATTTATGCTGAAAAGAAATAGATTTACTGTTGATGGGATTGTTTGTTTAAAAGTTGTGTTATTGGTTCCTTTGTTGTGTTGACCTGTGCCCTTCAATAAATGAGTTGTGAAATTAGTTTCTCTGTTTCCGTTTTTCAGTTAATTAAAGCTGCTTTGTTGACCTTTGAACTAAAGCTCGAAGATTTTCACAAATGTACGACAATATTACGGCCATTTTGGAAAAAAAAAGTCACAGACTTTGAGATTAAAGTCGTTAATTTACTACATCAATACATCAATACAGATGTATGGGACTTTAAAGATAATGTGTTAACTCACAGCAAACGACCTTCTAAAAATAATTAACTCAGCTATTTGTTTACATGGGCAGGTTTAGTTTAATTGGATACACAGCAATACAATAGTGTATGTGTGTAATAGGTTCATGTGAATCTTGCAACATTATTGACCAACTAGTGCAGTCAACATTAACAACAGACACACACGTACACATATGTCCAGTATCATCATTCAAGTCTTCGACCTGAACTTTGTACCTTGTTTTCTCATTTCGATATGGGCTCAGGCCTAACGAGAACATCTATTATTTAAAAATAGGAAGCAGACTATTTCAGTTAAGGAAATACTTAATTCAGTGATTGACGTGTTGTGGCCTGAAGTTAAAAACATTCTCTGGTTGCGTGAGTCGACCACTGATTGGTCATTAATTAATTATATATAAATTAGGAGTAGTTTGTCTACAAATAGGTTATTCATGTGTTCACTTGTATGTGTTTATATGCTGTGGTTGAGGCTGTTTATGTGTCTTTACAAGTACATGTATTTTTGGTTGCAGATCCTGGATGGAGTTCAATGCTTTGGTGAAGTTATTGAAGTCTGGTCCTCCTCAGAGGTGATGGTGATTAGAACTGGGAACCTTGAATATTTAAGAGCAGTGTGCAGTAAAGAAATAGAGCAACCAGTAAAGGACGTGTGAATCTTATTGAATCAGGGGAGGTTGGCACATTGGAGTTGATCTTGGGGAGGATAAAACAATAAGTATCAAGTCTCCATGCAACAACACCTCTTGCAGACGGGGGACATGGCCCGGGGCGACCTCTGCACTTCCCCAGCTAATTCATAAACTCCTTCCTCCTGGATTGACCTGCTCCCTGTCACGTGGTGAGTGTTTATAGATCTACGCTGGAGCAGGGGGCGGATAGCGGCGCCGCAGCACCAGCGCAGCTTTGTGACGCGGGCATGTGTCCTCGTTATGAGACGTGTTTTGTAAGGACCCGGGTTTTGCAACAGAGCGGCTGAGTGTCATCCTCTGTCCCGAACCTCAGTCACATCAGTGGGTCTGTAAAAGCAAAGCCTCGGTCCAGCTGGAGAGCTAACGCTAGCTGACACGCCATGTTGCCAGCCAGCAGATACTCCAGTCGAGGTAGGTCCGCTGTTAGCTTGTTAGCTAAAGTACTGCGATTGTGTTTGATGCTGCAGGGTTTGCGTTTCTTCTTCCACGAGGCTTTTAATTCAGCGGCCGAATAACCTGTCGTTGTTCTGAAACTGGTTCCACCAGCCTTTAACGACATGTGTTAGCATTGTGCTAAGATGTAGGTCAAAGGTGAACCGGTTTGTGGGTCACTTCATCTGTGTCCTTGTCCCGGTTTGATTTATCCATTTTACGCATTTTCTGAAACTCTGTCATCACGTATCTTTGATGTGGAAGTTTTTGTGAAGTTTTATTGATTCTAACTTGGAGTGGGAAGCTTAGATTTAGCTTCGCAGCTGTCCCATATATAGCTGAGCTAGCTAGCATGGTGCTGTAGCTGCATATAGTGTAGTGTGGCAGCTGTTAAGCTAGCCCCTGCATTGTGTCATTATCAACACAGCTGCAGGTAGTATCTCTGTATCTGCTGCTGCGTGCATGTGTTGTATTTGCTGAGTACCGTATCAGTGAAATACTAGATGAGGCTCAACCCAACAAGTAAACATAGCCTGCAGAGTACACGGTCCAGCCTCAGGTCTGAACTGGTTTGATCAAGGAGGTGTTTGCAGCCCACAGGTGCTTCAGGGCATTGAACACAGTGCAGACAGAGCATGCTGCCCCTCAGCTGTACACAACACTGCACAGAAGACCCTGCAGCTCGACGTCTGCGCCCCGCATCACAACCCACTACACCATCCATCCCCGGGAGAAAGACCAGAGATGGGAAGGTGAGATCCTACACAATCATGACACTCTTCCAGTCCAGTCTTAATCCATATTTCTGATGTGTGAGTCCAGGAGTAGTAATTATATATTCCTAAATTTCCTTATTAGTGAAGTTTACATAGAAGCTCGTAATGCAGCTTCAATAAATTCACGAGGGTAATGGAGTTGTTTACCACAGCTCCAAGTATAACTTGCATTGTGCGTCTCCTTGGAGAACCTCCTGTAGTATTTGGTAACCCGACCTCAGAGGTTTGGTTGGTAAGATGTTCCTGAAACACTCTGGTTGATATTCTTTCCATGCACAAACCAAATGATCAATGAATCACTTTTATTGGCACCTAAGGAAATGATTCGCTGTCTACCCATCACAATAACCAACCTGCCTGCCTGCACTCTCACCGGAGTCTTCCACCAGGAAGCCGTACACTTCAGCCCTGATGTCTTGGTGTATTGCCTCTCTCTCTTTCATGGGTAGTTTACCTTAATCATCCCCTCTTGTGTTTGGGTTCATTCCCAGGGATCGAAATGGAGAGGTTTGCCGATGAGGCAGATGTGGTGATCGTCGGCGCGGGCCCTGCCGGCCTCTCGGCAGCCATTCGTCTGAAGCAGCTCGCCAATGAACATGAGAAGGAGCTGCGTGTGTGCCTGGTGGAGAAGGCCTCTCAGATTGGAGCGCACACTCTGTCCGGAGCCTGTCTGGAGCCCACCGCACTTAACGAGCTATTTCCTGATTGGAAGGAACGAGGCGTGAGTCTCAATGAACCATTCTCCTTTTTAGAGTTTGGTATTCAAGAAGTTAACTGTCCTGCTGCTCTGTGTTATTGTGACTGTTAAGTATATGTACTGTATATACAGGTGTTTAGTATTCATCATTATATGCATACACTAAGACCTATATGTATGCTAATACTGGGGATTATACTTATTTGACTATAAAGACGTGTCATTTGTAATATTATTCACTGATGCCATGTAATCAAGCTCTAAGCAACACACATGTTGTTCTTAACTCAGGCACCTCTGAACACTCCAGTGACTGAAGATGTGTTCAGCATTTTAACAGCGAAACACAGAATTCCTGTCCCCATATTGCCAGGTAAACAACACTGTTGGATTTCAAGGTGTAAATAGGTTCTTCCAAACTGTCAGCATGTTGTATTGATGTCTGAGTTTGCTAGGTGTTGTTTACATTTGCGAGAATTGAATGAAAATCAGCTGAGAACATATTTGATTCATATGGTTGAAGGATCAATCACAGAATGATTATTTAAATGGTTTAAATATATTAGCATTTCTTTGAATAAAGCAGAACGGAGACTCCAGTTTCAAATGTCACAACGTCATAACAACTGATGGCCTCCGCTGAGTTGATTTACTGCGATGTTTCTCTGGCTGTCTGTAGGACTGCCCATGGTGAACCATGGAAACTACATTGTGAGGCTGGGGAACTTTGTGCGCTGGCTGGGGGAGCAGGCGGAGGAGCTCGGAGTGGAGCTGTACCCTGGTTACGCTGCGGCTGAGGTGAGACCTTCTTTGATCTACTGAAAATTTGTCATTTCCCCCTCTCATCTTATATCTCCACGTGCTATAGGTGGTCAGGGTGAGCATATGTCTGTGAAGTCCAATCATGGTCGGATTTCTAGAAACCCAGATGATATATATTCATTTTATACTTTTGATTCTTTGATTTGAAGATTAAGTGAGTTTGATGGGAGGTTGCTTTAAACCCGTACTTAATTAAAAATATAAAACGTCCCCTCCTGGCTTAGGTTTTGTTTCATGAGGATGGAAGTGTGAAAGGAATTGCCACGAATGATGTCGGCATCGCCAAGGATGGTTCACCAAAGGTACTTTTCTTCATTTAATAATATTATTTCCCTGTTTAAAACTCTGTTGTTGTAAACTTGATTTTGAATAAATGGAATTTTAATTTGTCGCTTCAGTATACAAGTGTTAACCATTATAGCATTGTATATTTTCTAAAGTGACTCATGCAGCACTCAGAGCCTTTCGCAAATAATTATTAAATACCCTGAACTGGGACATTGCGCATTTGTCCCTAATCCACCCCTGGCATTTCCCTCTAATGAGATCACACAAGTCCTGATAAGATGGCGAGCAGTGATTAATCAGGTAGTCTGTCATATCCATCAGCCAAGTGTAAAATTAAATTAACGACATTCCAAACCCCAGAGTTTCCATCTTGAGATAAACTCTAGGATTAGCTGTTTCTGTTCTTTTTTGCACTCACGATCCTCTGATGTGTTTTATTCATGAAATCTCTTCATGCCTCTGATTCCTCCCCACCCTCAGGACGTGTTTGAGCGGGGAATGGAGCTGCACGCTAAAGTCACACTGTTCGGTGAGGGCTGTCACGGCCACCTGGCCAAACAGCTCTACAGGCAGTTCAACCTGCGACAGAACTGTGAACCCCAGACCTACGCCATCGGCCTGAAGGAGGTACATCTGACCTGATCTGATCATTATCTGATCGTTTGTAATGAGGAGTGTCCACCCTTAGGAATCCAATTAAAAAAGCAGCTGCTGCAGTTTTGTCTCTGCTCCAGAAATCCAGCATCTCATTCACCATAAAGTTAATTCTGGACCTGATGCAACTGCAGTCCCACACAAACTAACATTAAACAACACGTCCACATTTACATGTGTCTTAAGTTTTTGTTGCAACAAACTAAGATTTAATTCATGAATTGAAGGTGTGGACGATTGATGAGAAGAAGTGGAGGCCAGGCAGAGTGGAGCATTCTGTCGGTTGGCCCCTGAACAGGAACACGTACGGAGGGTCCTTCCTGTATCACCTGAATGAAGGAGAACCACTGGTGGCGTTGGGCTTTGTGGTGAGTTGGAGACGTACTTGATTTCAGCGAACGACAAAGAAGAATTACATTACAAATCCATGACGTTGTTTTTACAGTTGATGATTTGGGTATCACTAAGAGAATTAAGTTTAAAAATGTTTGAAATCTGCCGAGGAAACACCGGACATGCAGGGTCCAGTTTTCACATTCAGGCCACACTTCTTTTTATCTCATGAATAAGTATGTGGACAGTCTCTGTTAAATGAGCCATAAAATCTGTGGCAGCTTCTCAGTCCAGCATCAATGACTTTGGCCCAACATCACAAGCGTCTCTGTCCCACCAAGCATTTTATTCTTTTTAAAGCTCCTTTCGTGACAAGGTTGACTTTGGGCCACAGCAGAGACCGTTCATTTTTTTTCTGTGCGACAGTCGACGCCTGCAAGCAAACTTTGAAAATTACATTTTCTTTTGGCAACCAGAACTAGTTTCAGTAATAAAAACATGAACGTCCACTTGGTGTCTTCACCTTGTTTGGTTGATTTAATTAGAATGCCGTCCATTCCCCCCTCCAGGTGGGTCTGGACTACAACAACCCATATCTGAGCCCCTTCAGGGAGTTCCAGCGCTGGAAGCACCATCCGTTTGTCGCGCCAACTCTGGAGGGAGGCACCAGGATCGCGTATGGAGCCAGAGCCCTGAACGAGGGAGGATTACAGGTATCGAACGGAGGAGAGTTGTCTGTCAAGCCCAGGAGCAGTAGTGAAACAGATCTCATCTGAATTTCACGACGGAGTCTGAGTGCCGCTGGGGAAAATAATAAGATGCATTCACTGTTAATTTGTTTACAACGGGAAAGACTAAACTAAAACAACCAGTTCCCCTTACACAGAGTAAAACCATCATCAGAATTTAAATGTAGAGTGTGAGTGGAAACTGTTTTCACTTCTGCTGAAACATGAGTCTGTGTTGGGCCATTGTTAAGTTTTAAAATGAGTTGAAAGGATTTTATTGTTCTTGTGCTGAGAGTTAGTTGTTAGGGTTTCAGCACAATGAGCAGCTGAAAAGCTCCTGAAATGAAGCTAGAACTTTAAAGTAGAACATGACAGAGTTCCACTTCCTCTGCAGTCCATCCCGGAGCTGACGTTCCCCGGAGGGCTTCTTATTGGCTGCAGTCCCGGTTTCATGAATGTCCCGAAGATTAAAGGCACTCACACGGCGATGAAGAGCGGCATGCTGGCTGCAGAGGCCATTTTCCCCAAAGTCACAGCGGAGAGCACGGATTCAGAGACCACAGGTACCCAACTAACAACCATTCATATACAAAGTTAGAGGTGAAAACTCCGACCATATAATCATACCATTCTTTAAAGGTTAGTTCCCCTTTCCTTCAGTTTCTGTGCAAATCATTTTGGTTTTATGTGCCACGGCTTGAATCCACTTATTCCTCAGCTCCTTAGTTATTGTGGACACTGAGTATATCAGCTTCTTTCGTGGTGATTCATTACTTTGACTTCTGTGAAAATATAACTTACAGAAAGTGTTTTTAAATGTCTTTCAAGATCTGACAGGTTCTTTCTTCACCCACGTCCCCACCCCTTGGTCAAGTTTCATTGAAATTAGTCGGTGTGTCACATTAACGTGCTTTTAAATTAATGGAGGAGCGTGACAATATAGTTAGAAATGTGGAGTTTAAATCCACAGAACTGGGTTGAACTTATCTGAGTCATTTCTACTACTGGAGCATGTTCCAAATTCATGAGCATTACATTGAATTTGAGAAAGGTCAGGATCTCATATTTCCCCTTTCCTCCCAGGTCTGCATGTCCCCGAGTACAGTGAGGCCTTAAAGAGTTCGTGGGTGTGGAAGGAGCTGTACGCAGTGAGAAACATCAGGCCGTCGTTCCACAACTACTTCGGCCTTTATGGTGGCATGGCCTACACCGGTTTGTTCTACTGGATCTTCAGAGGAAAGGAGCCGTGGACGCTGAAACACTGTGGTGAGTTTCATGATGCAGGATTATCTGAGCTGCTGGATAAAGGCTCAAGCCAAGGGAAATGATGACGGTACAGGCTCCATACTGAAGGAAACACTGAATAGAGAATTACACAAGAGACCTTCCAGGGCACCATTTTAAACATGGTATATAAAAATACAGCTCTCCATTAAATCTGTGTTCATGACCTCAGGCGAATGTGGAAACAACCGTTTTATTTTTGTTTGTTTTTTTTTTTTCATGGCATTTTCACTGTGTTTACCTGCTGATGAGTAGCAGGAGCTAATGCAGTTCTCTTCAGGTGAGGCATAGGTCATCTTATCTCAGGCAGACAAAATCAACATTTCCTACTCTGCTCCACTCCATCCGTCTCAGGCCTTGATGCAAACCAGCTGAAACCGGCAAAAGATTGCACACCGATTGAGTATCCCAAACCCGACGGCAAGATAAGCTTTGACCTGCTCTCGTCTGTGGCCCTGAGCGGGACCAATCACGAGGGTGACCAGCCCCCTCATCTGACCCTGAAGGACGACAGCGTTCCAGTTGCCAGGAATTTGTCGATATACGATGGGCCCGAGCAGCGCTTCTGCCCTGCAGGTAACACCATCACACTCTGAGCAGCATCACCCAAACAACCTATCAGAGAGAAGTTATTCTTTCTCTGATTGTTTTTGTGTTTTTTTTTTTCCCCACAAGTTCAGTCCTGTCGAACAAACCATAAATAACCGTGTTAGCAATCATCATCATTTAAAATATACTATTTGCTACAATAGGTCAAAGACACTAAACCTGTCCAGATCTAACGCAGAGCGATTTGACACTCTTATTTTGAAAGGAGTGTTACAGGCAAACAATCAAAGTACAATAATGGAGCAAATACTTCAGCCTGGAGAATTACTCTGTTCCACTTTGATATGCACCGCAAAATTACTGACCTGGAATCCTGGCTGACTTTGAGGAGCATTTTTTTTTTTTCACTTATTTTGTGGTTGGATGTGCAATAACAAAAATGTATTACTGTAGAAAGGAGTTGCAAATGAGTCAGCGTTCCCCTGGTTCACTCTTGACCTGAAGAAATATGAAGTGTCATTGTTGATCAATATTCACCCAATCCACAGCGATCGGCTGGTGTTTTAGATCAGTAGAGTGAGACAGAGGTGACTGAGCTGCACCACAGCAGAGCTCGAGTCCTTCTTGCTTGAATCCTCGGGCAACTTGGATGAAAGTTAATGATGTGTGATCAGCAGCTGCGCTAACGTGAACGTGGCAAAATGCAGTGTGGTCCTCGGAGGTGGCCGCTGATGAAGTGCTGGAGAGATTGGATGAAGCGGCACAGTATTTGAAAGTGAAGGAGAGAAGAAACTTTAAATTTAATTCTGGCAGAGGTGAAACTGTGAAATCTGTTCCATCTGTCTCTTTCTCTCTTAACAACCCTCCCAGGTGTGTACGAGTACGTTCCCTTGGAAACGGGAGACGGGATGAGGTTGCAGATAAACGCTCAGAACTGTGTCCACTGCAAGACCTGCGACATCAAGGACCCGAGCCAGAACATCAACTGGGTCGTGCCTGAAGGCGGCGGCGGGCCAGCGTACAACGGAATGTGAACCTCAGGAGTTGAATTTAATGTTTTGTCTGGACTGTAAGTACGACCACATATTCACTAATGGTGGAACAGAATCTATGCTTTAGCTGTTTTTTTGAGAGTTTAAAATATAAATAAAACATCAGCAATTCTGAAAGCTGCATTTTGGATTTTTAAAGTGACTGATTCAGAAGGATAATAAAACTGCCTCAGGAGTCACAACATGGGCATTTTAAAACAGTTCAATCTTATTTTTTGTGGGGTTTTAAGCACTTAATCAGCTCTAATAGTTAATATATGTCCTTTCAGATCTGTCCAGGAGGTTTTAAAGTAAGGCTTATGGTAGTATCGCATCCAGCTGACAGCTGCATTGACTCAGCTGGGATTCTGGGTACCTGATACTACGACCAATGAATATAAACTGAAATGTTATTTAAGCCCGATGTTGCCTTGCACAGCTCATTAATGAGCTTGTGTTACTGAATCAGTGCTGTTTCTGCAGGAAACTACAGCCCAGTCAGATCAGTGTCTCCAGTGCTTTTTAGCATTATCACAGTTTTAAAGGTCCACTTAGTATTTTGACTGTATATCAAAGGATAATATTACAGTAATGAATCAAAAACACATGACTGCTGTTTCTTTACCTCTGTCAGAGCAAATAAAACAAATGGATGTAATGGCTGTATCAAAGAGCACTGAATCATCTTTTTTTATTTCCCTCGTTTTTCAAACGCCAGAACAGAATCCAGTTTCTCAGAGCCGTGGAGTCAAAATTTGCATTACAGTGATAAAACTTTTCAGAACAGTAACAGCTGTTATTCCTTCACTGGAACACACACAAGGAAAAGTGCAGACTGGAGAATAAGACAGAACCTGCCACAGTGCACATATTCACCTGGTTACACGCTTTTTATCTTTGCCAGTGCACCTTCATCCGTACAGATGGTTTCAAATGTTAATTAACAGTTAATTTCACGCAAACATCTTAGCATAGATCTTCTTCTCTTTCTCCTTCTCCTCCTGGATTTTCAGCTGCACTCGCTTCATCTCGTTGCTGATTGCTGTGGAAACAAATTGGTTTCACTTCAAGTTGATCAAACAATTTAATCATTTCCACTTTGAATGAGAACATTTCACCTTGAATTTAAATGTTCAAACATTTGTCTTTAGTCCCTGTGAGTCCACCTTGGAACATTTTGTCTCGCTCTGCTGTTGGTTTCATTTTTAAGAGCGCTCACTCCCTAAGACATAGAGAGCATGAAGCCATGACAGCTCTTATCTTGTAGCAGCAGCCAACAAACTGCATATTAAAATATCAAAAGAGCAGCACAGCACTTTCAAAAAGGCAGAAGTGCAGAGAGAGGCAGAATCTGCCCAGAGCTTATTCCCATATTAGGAGTAATAGTAGTAAACTGTTCCCTAAACAGCCAGCACAGACGGAATAAACGCTGCCTTCCTATGGAACATGTGAGTTTGGTTCTGATGTTAAAATGGCTTCAAGGCAAAACCTGAAGTTTCCAGCCTCAAACTGTCCTCCCGCATTCCCACGCAGGGACTGTTTATAGAAGTTAGGACGCGACTAACATTAAGTAGGAAATACAGACAGAATGTCAGCAAAGAAAAGGAGAGGCTGCTTGAAATGTCAACACTTTTCTCAAAGTAATTTAAAACTGACTAAAATTACAACATTAAAACTCATCACAGCCAAAAGTAAATGTCTTTTAAGGCCTCATCACGTCTAAAGGTCAACACATGAATCACAAGCACGGATAGGCAAGATGTGGAGGATGAAGAGAAGAGTTTGCACCAGTCTAGGCAGACAAAGAAAACTAGGCTCTTGTGAAAAGGCCGAATAAACAATAAGTTGCCCACCTTTGTCTTCTGGAGCTATTCCCTGAGCTTTCTTCAGATCAGTCTGTCAAGTGAGAAACACAACAGTGAGTGAGTGAGTGATCTGCCCTCCAATGAAGTCTGCCTTTTCTTAAAAAAAATAAAATAAATAAAAAGATGCTGTCTCAGAGGGAAATAAATCAGAAGTTACTTTCCTGTGTCAATGACATAACATAATCCATCAACAGACAACAGGACACGCAAAATCTGAGCTGCTGTCTTAGGGTGGCTGATACCAACAGCCTTTCTGTCTTTGAACCTTTCAACAGTCACTCCACAGACAGACGCGCGGTCGTTGTCATTACCATGGCTTTGCCGTTTTCCTTTAACCCCTGCCACGCCTGGGCCCTCCGGAAAAGTGCCTTGGTGTTCTCCGGGTCCAGCTCCTGAGCCTGTGAGACAGAAACACACATCAGACGCCTCCTGTGTGTCTTACTTTCATTCAGTTTGCATTAGTTGCTCTCTCTCTCGGGGTATTTATGTCCATCACATTTTTTAATATAGGACAGATGGACAGAGAGATTTCTGCTGTGTCAGCAGACCGCTGGGATGCTATGGTCAAGGAGTCTGAGTGATGGCAGAACTCTACTTTTGTAGTAGCAGTACAGTACATCACTGACACTCCATTTTGCAGAAATTCAATTTCCTTGTTTTAATACAAGATCTGAAATGCACTTACTGGCTTTTATCCCTGCTTGCTGACGCTGTTCATTTAGCGAGCGTTAAAGCTCTTGTAAATACATTTTTATCCAATTTCTTTTGTAGAAATTGGCAGATCATCATTTGGCAGGTGCTTTTATCTAAAGCCACGTACCAGCAATTTATCGACAGCCGGGCTGAGCCGTTTCCTGTTTTTCAACGTCTACTCTCAGCTTAACCAAGAGGCTGCCGACACTAGCTTTATAATTAGCAGCAGGACATTGGTGCTGTGAACAACTGCGATGCCGTGAACCCGTTACCTCACTGCAGCTGTCCAGAGCTTCCTGCCACAGCTGCATCTTCAGCTTGCATGCTGCCATGTTGAGGAAGCAGCTGAGGGCTGTGGGTTTCAGTTTCTCTTGCACCTCCTCCTTCAGCACATCTCCACCCACGTCCAAGTACCTGCGGAGATACAAATAAGCCTGGCTCTCAGTGACGGCATTGATTAGACTCACTGGATGAGGGCTGCCTCTGCACCGTTGAATCGGAATCAAAGGGGAAGCTGCGGTGGGAGGATGAAAGGATGATACTGTGTCTCAAGTCGGAAGATGCTGTAACGCCATCGATCAAATGGTGCTACTTTCAAGTACAGATCACAGTACTGTAATGTCACAGACTTTACAGTCTGTGTATCAGCTTTATTTCAATCAGCAGTTTCTTGAACAAAGTGATTTTATATTTCATAAAACGGTGAAAATGTGCTTTTCTCCTGAGATAAGATTGTTTATTGTAGTGTCTGGTTCTGTTAGAAAAGATAAGTTCTTTATTCATTATTCAGATTGATGTCTCTGGAGCAGGGCAGAATATTTCTATAATGAGACATGTGTCTTCATTTTTAGGTTTGGATGTTTCGGATGAACATGTGGCTCCATGGGTAATAGACGAGTGTGTGTGGTCACAATACCTGAGGGCTTTGCTGTATTTTTCAACAGCAGCTTTCCAGTTCTGACTCTTAAAAAAGTTGTTTCCAATATTCTTCAAATCCTCGGCAACCGAAAGGACTTTATTGACCTGAAAGTGAAAGATGCAACTTTAAAAAAAACAGACTGCTGACACTAAGCGATGGAAATGAATACAAACTCTTTTCTGACTTTCGTATTTGTTAGTCACAGCCATGGTTGGGATCGGTTATGTCCAGGCTGAGATGTGAGAGTGAGGCTTGCTGAGAACGTCTGATGTTATCTGCTAAACTACCTGTGCCATTGAACATCAAAGATCTCACATACGTCTTCAAAGTCGATGTCCGAGTCCTCTGGGAAATCTGGGTGGGTGTCCCCAGATCCGTCATTTGGTGCAAAGCCCCAGCTGTCCCCGTCCTTATGCTCACCGCAGTCTGCTATGACACACGGCTGCAGGGTACAAATGGGTAACAAAATCAGAGGAGCGACTTGTCAAAAATGTTTGTAAAACTGTTCATATTTAGGAGTAGAAATCTCCACACATAAAGCTAATTACCTTTTTAGGGGCATCCTCCTTAGTGTCAATTAATTCCAGCATTTTTACGACACCCATTCCTTTCAACACTTGTCCGAAGACAACATGCTTTCCGTCTAAATGTGGGGTGGGGACGGTGGTGATGAAGAATTGCGAGCCGTTGGTGTTCGGACCAGCGTTGGCCATGCTTAGCTGGCCCACTTTGTCATGCTGCATGGAGGAGGACGTGTGAATCAGTGAAGGGACACATGATGTAGATATCCATCAACACTTGAAAAGACTGAATTTAAGGAAATGTTATTATGTGGTTTTACTTTGTAGTGGAAATTTTCATCCTCAAACTTCTCCCCATAGATGCTCTCTCCACCGGTGCCATTATGGTTAGAGAAGTCACCTCCTTGGATCATGAACTTCTTGATGACTGTCATAAACAAAATGCACAGCATTGTTTAATTTAATAATAGCTTAATTGGTCTATGTACTTCGCCTTTTTAATCATGTACTTTCTCATAAATATTTGACATATTTGCTTTTTTCCCCCTCAATATTTTTTCATTCATTTCCTGTGAAATATATTTTTATAGCATTTGTCATAGAGTTGAATGAACTGGTTTCACAAATTTTAATCCCTTTAAAAAAAAAAAAAAAAGAGTTCAGTGCAGGGTTAATATGTTCGAACTGAAACGTCAAAGTGTCCCCTCAAACTGAAATGACTAGACATCAGCAGATGGGAACTTTTTGCGTACTTCTGTGGAACGGGCATCCTTTGAAGTGCAGCGGTTTCCCGGTCGATTGGCCAGTGCCCTTTTCTCCAGTGCACAGCGCCCGAAAGTTCTCCGCAGTCTTCGGGACGATATCAGCAAACAGCTCAAAAACTACTCGTCCGACTGTGAACAGAAAACACAAGATTGGTAGCATCATAACCACGTGTTACAGTTGACACAGGGCTGGGGAATAAATGTGTTTCATTAATAGCAACACAACATAAGTTTAATATATCAATACAGTATTCAGAGTATCATAATGCATGTGCCTCTGATTTGTCAGATGCTTGTCATTCTCTGAGGAGGAGTTTAAAGTTTAGCTTGATAGGATCTCATTGGTGCAGGATCGTCCACCAAACGTCCCGTCTTCAGTCACTGTGGCAACATCTGAGGTGGCTTTGTCTCTGGAGCTCCTCTTTCATCAAAGTGTCTGATCTGAGATCTGTCCATCCTCTTTCTGTCTTGATTTGAAATCAGAACGAGTGAAAGAGGCCGATCTCCATTTTAAACCGGCTGCACAACATGCGTGGATGAAACTCATCATTTACACATGAGCAATACACTTCAGTCATTACGGGTCTCCACTCAAATAATCCTTTTATTACTATTGAAAACAAATAACTAATCGATTATTGTCATCTTTACCAAATTAAAGGTGTATTAGGACACTGAGATCATCTTGAATCACTATAATAACCTGATTATTCCAATAGCAGAGAACAGGCCCAGCTGCAGCAACACATTAAAACCCTTTACTTCAGTTTAGATGTTTTATATTAAAGGAGCTGAATAACCAGTGCGTGTGAGTTTCATCCGCGTAGCTTCATGACTGAGCTACGGTGAAAATGGCTGAAATAAGTCTTGGAGAAACCACACGTGGTTCATTCAGATGAGCTCCATGAATGGACGCTACTCAACTAGAAGATAACACACAACAGACCCAGTGAAGTGTTGTTTCTCCACCTGAGAACGTTAATAACCCAGAGCTGGTTGTTATTATTGAGTCCTAACGTTTGTGCCTGTGAATGAAATGACTCAGGTTCTCCTGGATGCCGCTAAGCTAACGAGGCTAACGGCTCCAGAGCTGACAGCTAACGTAGAAATGAAACTCTCGTCCTGACCTCTCGCTCCGTCGATGTCTACATCGAAGAAGACTCGGGGGTTCTCCGGGTTCGAAGGCTTCTCGGACGGTGATGGGTGAGACATTTTAAATTAAGGACAGGGCCACTTCACTCACTTGTTACAGATATCCTAGCTGCGGGCTAACCACTTCCTGTCGTATACTTTCACGGTAAAAGCCCGCCGGCGTGGAGTGACGTTCAGAATGACGAAGGAATACGGTTCTATTTGATAAATACTGTTGTATTTGAGACTAAATCAACATTGCTGATGGATATAATAAAACCAACAGTTTTGGGTATTTATCTGAGACATAAACATGAACATGTCCCGGCTGCGGTCAGTTACAACTACACTTCCGGTCATTATTTTTTTTATAATATTACAATAACATATATATATATATTTTTTTTTTTTGTTAAATATAACATAGCAGTTTAAATTTTCTGTATATATTATGTGAGAAACAATTGTGCGATTAAATAACGTCATCACATATACACAGACAGAGACATGCATATATAATTATATTTTACAACTACTGCATCTATACATTCAGATCATATACGTTCAGTCATTGTGTGAAGATGCAGTTTTCGTTTTCTCTGTCAGTCCTTTGTTGTGATTTTGATAACAAAACCCTGAAACACATGTTAACAGCAGTGATAAGTATTCTTTGATCTGCCCCTTGGTCCGGATCTTCCACCCACGTCTCGTCCTTCTGCCTTCTAGTTTAGTGGAAATCAATTCTGCTCTTTCTGTGGTTTTGCTTAGCAGCAACAAACAACTGAGACATCACAGGTATGGGACATGAAAAGTCCTGTATAGAGGGACAGAGGGAGACAGGTTTGATGACCAACACAGGTTTGATTTTGCTATTATTTTTGGAAATTTTGATGTCAGTACCACATCTGCTATGTGCTATGTTCCACCACAAATTCCGTCTCGGCAGAGTCTTTATTTCCAAAGCTTCACACGGGTGCAGAATTCTGGAATGATTTGCAATGATCATAACAGAGGAAGTGGCATCGTCAACTTCCCATGAACTTTCCCAGGCATGTGTGTGTCCATAGGTGTGTGTGTGTGTGTGTGGACTTGAGCAAGACAACAGACTGACACTCTTTGATGTCAGGAATTTATTTGAAGTTCTCTTTCATCGGTCATGCTGCAGGGGGAGTGACAAATGAAAGTGCTGAATAGTCGACATGTTAGTGGAATTAGAAGATGTTTAATCCAACTCGACACCTCTCATTAGCAGTCTGCTCCTCTGGCCGCCCTGGGAGGCGGGATGCCATCTGCTGTTCACTCCATCATGGTCAAGGTTTCAGTCATCAGTCAGGTTCCTCCTGGGAGGAAACAAACAGGAAGTCATTGGAAATGACAGGGAGTTGATGAAATCACAAATCACTGATGTGAAGTCTTCAGAACGTGATATGATTGTTGTGTATTATTTCACATAGCACTGAAACAACAAACATTCACAGTCAGACATCACAGGCAGTTCAAACGCGTTAATGCAAGTGGCATTGCATAAAATGAGCAATCAAACAGATACAGATCCGCTGAAAGCAAAATGTAATAATGACAGGTGATAAGATGAAGCCGAAAAACCTCAAAAGACAATTCATGTTCATTTTCCTTTCATCTGCTTATGACAGTTGATTTTGTAAGGCTTTCACAAGAAGCTTCTAACATTTGAGAGTTGTATGGTAAAAATCAAGAAAGTTGTGTTTTACAGATAAGTACAATCTGTTTAATTAAGTAATTCATCTGCAGACTTCAGATCTCACAGATTAGAATGAGTTAACTTGACGCCTGGTGATTAGCAGATATTCATTTATTAAAAGATTCTGTTCTCCTCCTCGCTGACAAGTTTTCCTTACTTATGATCTAATTTGTATTTGAATAGATGTGTATGAAAATTGGAAGGAAAAAATACCATTGAATCCAATGCATCTCAAAGGGTGGACAAACTCATGTACACCAAACTGTGTACTGTCACTGCTTTTAAAGAGTATATGTTCCTACATACAGTGGACACCTGTTATTGTCTTCTGAGGCTGAAATCCATGTCCTTTTCTCCTGGACAGACACACAATGTTGACCCGTCTATTGTTGTGGCTGATTGGGTTGTGCTTGCTGAAAGGAATGATTCCAGAAAACCATTTTTCACGCTCTTCTGAGAGACTGTAAGTCTAATAACCAACCCTTTCAACGACTGAGCACAACCCCCATATGTGTCCTTGCTCATCTCACAGCTCCGACAACAGTGTGTGTGTGTGTGTGTGTGTGTGCGCGTGCTCCAGGCAGTGTTTGTTTGTTCCTGCAGAAGCCGACGTGTTGCGCTATGAATAGCCTCCAGTGCAGTCACTCAACACTGTGCAAGCTGTCGTCATTCGTCCACTCAACCCAGCACCAACACACAACATGTGTCTGGAAACACAAAGATGTTCAACAAGACAAAAGTCAGGGGAAGAAATTGTGTCTCACTCTTAGTTCTGAAACCTGTGAGTCACTCTGTCCTCCACCGCCGCCCGTATGTCAGTTTTCTGTCAGGGAAGAGACACGTGGTTCGGTTACGCATATAAATCCTCATCCTCCCTGGTGTCTTTGGTATCAATATTTTTGGGGTCATACACATTATCCTGCAAAACTGAGCTCACGTCTATCAAACTATTGACCGAATATCCAAAAATCCAGAACATGAGATAAATAAATTCATCACCGTTTATCAGTCATTTGTTAGGGGGCGAATGATCGAATAATATTTTATAATTTTGCAAGATGCTGTGTACACTGTACCGTTTTCTCTGCTTTAACAGTAACTCATGGTCTTTAAGTGGAACTTACATGCAACTGCATTTCCCAACATGAAGTGTAACAACTTCAACTGAATCTTCCTGCTCGTGAGCTGAAGATGATTAAGAAGCTACCTCATCCTCATTTGCACACAAGCAGTACCTTGATTTGCATATTGCTGAGCAGCGCCCCACTGTTCAACAGCTGGTTGTACTGCCAGCCCCAGCCCACCTCCCCAACGTAGCCCTGCCTGGGCATGGGAGGTGGGGCGTGGGGTGCAGCTCGCCACAAGTAGCCGAGGTCTCCTGTGGCCTCAGGTGACGGCGTGCCCTCGCCGATGTACCATGGGAAATAATTTGATCTCGGCCTGTAGTCTCCGATTCCATCTGGACCTTGACAGACACAGGGAGAAGACATCTAAATAGTTTATTTGAAACTTAAATCCTTCAGTGTGCAAAGAAAGGAGCATGCAGCTTGAGAAGCATAGAGAAACAAATCCATGCTCTTTTATAATCAGCAGCCGCATTAATGGCGCGTCTGTCCTGAGGAATGTTCGTGTATGTTTGGTCACATGACGGAGACAATAACGCGTATGTATAAACAATGAAACCAGCAAGATGGATTCTCCCTTCCCCCACTCCCAGGTTGTGCATGCCACCCCTGTTATTTGTATTTTTAATTTATATTAATATTGATAAATTTAACTGTACAACATAAAAGAGAAGCTGCACAATCTTAAATGCAGATCAGAAAACATTATTAGAATTTAACCCTCACGGAATATGGTTACAGTGCCACCCTGTGTCCAGTTTCTTCAAACGTTTAGATGTGATATTAAATACCCATCATGTCACTACAGCCTGACAACACTGCAAACATTTAGTTAATTTGGTTTCGGATGGACAGTTGATTCATATAAAAGAAAGAGCCAGGAGTCTTTGCTTAAATTTAAATTAGGACCTTCTTCCAACACATTTATCTCCTCACACGATTAACACAATAAAATAACCTTCAATCCTACCTGTGAAAATCATCCTTTGTCCACACTGTGACCCTCCATCTGCTGCTTCCCTGTCTCCCATCATTTCCTCACTCTTATCTCAGAGGGACAAGGAAGAGCTGCTTCCATCTGAATAATGGGAAACCTTTGGCCGATAACTTGAGCCCAGCCTCCTCCGTCCATGGGGTCATGCTCGGATGTCATGCAGCAGCCGGTTGTCATGGTATCAGTACTTGTGGCCTAGTTACAGTCTAAGAGCAAGGGGATGTTTCAGCCAATGAACCATGTCTGCTCCAATTCAGTTTGTCCCGGAAACTTTCATGACATAAATCAACACGAGGTCTCCATGGTATCACGCAGACCATGGATATTTGTGTTCTTTGAGTGTAAATGCACTGTATGTTAGTGATTCCCCCTGTGAGAGTCTGCTGTGTTTGTTATCGCACTTTGTGAACCATGTTTAATGGTGCTTCAGAAATAGCACTTATTGTATTGATTGTATTTTACTCAAAATAAACCTCCATTCAGCTTTCATTCAATATTACTTTGAGCAAATCTCTGTCTGTTTTCCTTTCAGCCTCTCAGCTGCTGCAACAGGGAATTTGCCCCTGTGGATCAATAACACCTTAGCTTTGCTAATCTAATCTTAGCTTCTAACACCCTCTGACACTGGGTGTTAAGTCCGTCTCTGCAGGATCTTGAGTTTAAAAAGAATCACTGCAGCCCTAAAATACCAGAGTGCGGGCAGAAAAACTTCTACCAGAGAAGCGCTGACTAAACAAGCAAACGTGTTAACCTAAAGTTTGTGATTGAATTCAGTGAGTTTACTACACATAATAGTACATTTAAATTACTGTTGCAGTACAAGCTGCTAATATCACCACAATAATATTTGATATCTATTAATATTCATTCTATTTATATTCAACATTTAAGGATAACTAGGTTGCTGTTAAACCACTGACCACACCTTGCTTTTTACTGGTCGAATCCTTCCACATCACCGGTCCACGTCGAGCCACTAGGTGGCGCTAGAACACCGTTTGACATTGCACTCACCCTCCTCGGTCCCACGTCTTTTTCTTTTTTGTTGAATGGACTCGCCCCTTGTGACTAAATGTCTGTCAAGTCACACACACAACAACAGCCAGACAGGAAGCGAAGGATTTGTCCTTCAGATTAAATATTTTCTCAAACTGAACAATTTAGACAATTGAAAGAAAACAATGACACGGAACCACAACAGGACAGTTAAAGACAAACTGATCAGAATTTACAAATACAATAATGACACAATGTGATTCATCATAGAAGAAGATAGAGCCCATGGAGACATGTCGTCACCCCCAGGTTTGATTGACCTTTCCTTAATAGAAAGCTAAATTATCTACTGTCTAACCATCCCACAAATTGTGTAACTATTTGCAGTGACACTGCAAATGTCCTGTAAAGATATAAGAAGATCATGTGAAATAACTGAATAATTAAATGTATTCTCATGTGCAGTATGCAGTGCTGCTATGTGTGTGTAGGGGTGATCATTACTGTACCACTTTATTAATATTTATGATTTTCTACAAATGTATCTTGGTACCAGCTCATCCATTATAAGCAATGTTTCGTATATGACCATGTGCACACAGACACCAACTCAACGCATCGTGTCCTCCATTGTTTGTGTCAGACAATGAAGCACGCTGCGGTCAGCGTGAGCTTTGCTTTGAAAAGGACTCCAGGAAGTGTCACGTTTAACGGCGGCCGACTTGACCTAGGGGTGTCAGTCACCATGGTGGCGCACAACAGAGCGGACCCGTGTTCACTTCCAGACCCGCAGAGCAAAATGCTTCGACAATGACCGCTCCTCAGTGACTGCTTCCCGGCTCTGCCCCTCAACATGGACGCCAGCTTGTCGGTTGTAGCAGTTAGCCGTTAGCTCGCCCTCCTGTGTGCTTCTTTTATTTCTTTTGGTTCCCGACTCGTTCTTTCTTTCCGCCGCCCGCAGAATGCTGAAGACACAGGGACTAGCTCCGGCGATCGTCCGCTCGAATGAAGGGACATTTTCCACGTTGAGAGAATAGTTGGTAGAGACTGTTACCGCCGCGGTTCTTGTTTTTTCTGTAATCAGAAGAAAAAGTAGTTTCCCAGCTTCGGTGGCGACTCGTCTCTGGCTGCCGGTTCCGGCTCGGGGCAGCGGAAAGAGCAGACACCCCCCCCAGAGGAGACGGCTCGGCTCGGCTGTCTGGCTCCAGTCGTGGCCTGGCTCCGGGGGCACTCCCAGCTCATCCGCTAGCATCCGGAGAGCAAAGCCACACAACAGAGACGGCGGCTCCTCCAGGTTATATCCGCATCCCTGGATCCCTCTCAACGCGTTCCCCTCCCCGGGATAAAGACATTTTCAGGATCCGGCACACGACGTCTTCCAAAACAATGGCGTCTTATGTGGATAACAGCTTTCGCCAGGCTGTGATGATGAATCCGGCCGAACGGACGCAACAGGTCAGAGGAGATTTCTCAATGCGTTTAAATTGAAAATGTCACTTCTGTGTTTCTTTACCCGCAACACCCGCTGCTAGCGGGCCCAAGTGTCCCCGTGTGCAACTGTTGCCAGTCGGATAGCAGCACGGCTACATCCCGCTAAGCCCCGTATCAGCTCGGATCATCGAGGCCACTTAACACAACAGGAGCTGCAGCCATGGTGGGACTCTACCCTCCAGCCTGGACTGTGGCTCCTGCTCTCTGCACATGTGCGGGCTGTGCACGGGTCTGCAGGACGCTGGACCTCTGCATTCTGCAGAACCGTCGAAAAGTTGCAGGGATGTTTGCACCGGAGGCTCAGACTATCCCCGAATTAGCCTGTAGCTCGTACTAGCTTACCAGAGCATATGGAGGATATGCACTTTGTCCCGATCACACGCACAAGTGCACCGAAGAACTGTGAATAAATCTAATAATAATAACTATGATTCTGAGGTTTCCTGATTAGGTCTAAAAGTCAGCAAACACAATGATGAATAAATAATTGTGGTGCAATCGTGCAAATAATATTGATTTTGTAATAAATCACCATCCTGAGAGGTGACGGCTGATACGTTGGCAGCCAAAGAAGGGTTGTTCAGTTTTAATCTACACAAGAGGTGATGAGCAGCTGAGCAGCTACCATGGTTTATCATGGCTTACCAGTCAGATTCACCTGTAGCCTGGGTGTCTCCCCAAATTTGCCCTATATTGTTCATTACGTGACCAAAAGTCTTGATGACTCAAAGGAGGACATCTGAAACGATGTCCCTAACTCCTGCCTACGTCCACTGGAGGTCTGTAACTTAAAATGTGCAGAAGAAGTCCAAACGTGCAAGGGATATTCAAGGTATATTCTAATATAAGATATCTATATGGAGGGACAGTGCTTCTTAGAGTTTATTGGTGACGTTGAACTGATTGATTGTCTAGTAATATATCTCAGGACCATACTGTATTTCTGAGAGTTTTCTTGTTTTTGATTACTACTGGAGGAGAGTTCATTGCGTTGGCACTGTTCCACCTCACCACGCTAGCTGCATGTCTCCTGAACATGCAAATCCTGTGGGCTGTGGTTATTGCCCTTGAGCCGCAGACGCACCAGCCACTGTGTCCTCGGTCATGATTCACTTTGCTTCACATCCCCAATGAATCCAGTTTGTATTTTTTTAATTCCTCTGAGTGCTGCTGTGCTGTACTGTAGCACAGGCCTCAACACAATGGACAATCAATAGACAACCACTTATAAACCAGTGGGCTGCAGTTAGTGGCACAGCCATCTGCCCGTTTGTCTGACATTGAGGAAACAATTATTGGTGTCATTGATGGCTTGTTAACTGCCCAGCAGGAGGCCCATGGACTTGACAGCCTGGTGCAAGCCATGATTTGCAGGTGACCGATGCCGTCACGGTCATGGGGGAAGAAGGATGCAGGGGGTGTGTGGATTCTGGCTCGAATCAACAGCAGAAATGTCCATGTAAGACAGCAGCGAGCAGTGCAGGGACTTCTACAATCGATTGTTTCAGGATTCATCTTTTCTTCCGGCACAAAGCGGCAAAAAATCTGAAATATATTTGGTGAAAATGTGATGTCCTTAGAGAGTGTGTTTCATCTTCAGTCTAAAACTAAACTATGAAATTGACATCCACACATCTTTTGGAATATTTACAAAAAGCATCTCAAAGACTTTTGATATTTTAGAGTTGCCTCGGCAAAATCCACACAGCATCTTTCCTTTTCCTTTCTAAAAATTTCAGTATTTTCCTTATTAAATCTGGATCTTAATGAAGACACGTTTGCTGCTCCCACAGAAGAATATATTTTCAGGTGAAATGACATTATTTTCCGTCAGTGTGGGAGGGAACATGCAAATTCAAAGCCATCGCACTCGTGATTTAACTTGTTCCGTCCTGCAAACGTGTGAAAGAATTCACAGTTTGTCAGCGTGGCTTTCAGAATCACTGAGTCTGAGAACGTCTGAACTTGCAGATAGAAAATATTCTCGATTAGTATGAGGGAAGCTTGCGCTGAATTCGGCTGTCGTCCGTCAACACTGGCAGCGTGACCCAGCTGTGAGTCAGTGTTCAAACATTTCATTCAGCAGCGCTTTGGGAAGTGATGAGAAATCGAGGGCAGTTTGAACAATGACTCATCGTCAATGTTTAGGAATAATGTGGTGACGGGGAAACGTGCAACGTGATCCCAGGATTTAGACATCAGTAAAAGCCTGTGGTGATTCTGTAAAAGGCCCAGAAGATATAATAACCGAGAGGTCTTTTCTTGACGTTAACCTTCATGGTGCGTAATCTCACGTGGAGCCCCAGTTGCTCTTCTCCTCCTCTGTGGTTTTTTAATAGCAGCACCTCCCCAGTGTTCCTCCACCAGGCGTCCAGTGAACGTGGCGGCTGACACCGTTTATCCTAATGGTGTTGGCAGGGCCTCTCTGTCAGGATTAGCTAACGGTCAGAGGATCTGTCCTTATCGCTCAAGAACTGACCACAGTGGGATTTGACCCTCCGCCTCACCCCATTGTCACATGGGAGGTTAAATAACTGGCCACTTGACAGCTATAGTGTTCGCACCAGGCTTTGTCAGCTTGCTCCTTTTTGCACAGTTGCTGGGAGGCCACTGGATATTTGACCGAGGAGGAGGAGACAGCCTGAGAGTCGTGGACGGGGATGACACAATTCCTCTTGGGAGCGGAGCTGCATATTTCTGCGCTTGCGATAAGAATTAAGATTACACGACACGGCTGTTTGATCAGTAATTTCCATTTTTGTGCATCTGTGATAAAATTACACCCCTTTAAATTAAACCGGAGCTTTTCTCGCACACGTGGTTCTCAGACGCGTCAGACCAGAGGGTGACTGGAATTGGGGATCGTCTATTAATGTGATGATTTGTGTCAAATGGAAGAACACACTCAAATTTCAGCTATTTTTAATTTCATTTTGAGCTTTGGGCAGTGTTTTCATCCAGCAGTAGCTTCTCCTCTGTCGTCTTTAGACATGTCTCATTATTCACTTGAGACTGAAGCAGAACATAACAGAAAAGGTTACTGACAGTGAGTCTGCTTCAGAAGATGTGGACAGCTGCGGGTTTTATTTCAGCACGAATGCAGTCATGTATCGTCAGTATAAAGTACAGTCTTTGTTCTTGAGTCACATTTAAAAATCTGTCCAAAACCAAACAACTTTTTATTCCACAGTATTAAATGTTAGACATATTTCTTCCTCGAGTTGAGGAGGTTGCTGACCCTCAGAATAGAAGGCTCCATGTACTGAGAATCACTTGTTTATGTCCTTGAGCATTTAATGTCATTATTTTGGGCCTCAGAGGAACTGAACTGCATGCTTTGCAGCCGCATCCCTCTGAGTCATACCGAGAGTTCAAAACCTGCCTGTGCTATGAGGAAATAAAGAGTGAAACCGCTCTCTGCGGTCTAACAGGAACAGAAATCAACCTGCACCTGGACGCTCAGGGTGCCCGGGCAAGCGCTTCTGCTTTCATTCTTCAGTTTATTTTCAACAAGTAACCGCACTCAGGAGAGACGTCTCTTCCCTCTTCAAGCCAGGTGGCAAAGCCAGAGGCTACAAATAACAACCCTCCCTCTGCCGTGACCCTGCGTTTCACTGCTTCATAGCTGCAGGGACAGGCTGCCTACTTTACATTGTTTCCACATATTCCGGCCCTAATGAGGAGATGAGCACCGGGCTGCAGTGTCTGTACGTAAATTAGAGGGTATTAATAACCCTGAAGACCCGCCATGAATAAATAAGGATTAGTATCTAGATCTTAAGGAGTTTAAGCCTCCTGCTAATATCAGAAAAATTTAAAACAACTGAAATGTTATGTTTTTAGATGAGCGTAGGACTTGTGCTATGTACAAAACAGATGGGTTTTTAAAAAAAAAACTAGCGGGTGTGCCAACATGAACATACCATTCCTATGCCCTGTTATTTGTCTGTTATATAACAGACAGAGGCTGCTCATTTTAAAATATTTATTGAAGCATGGCATTAAGTTTAATCCTTTAAAACAGTGCAGGATATTAGCCAAGACCAAGTTCATACTAGAAAAAAATAATCACAGCATCTAAATGGTGCAGAGCTCTTAATGCATTCAGCTGTATTATTTTTAAAAAAAGCAAATGCTCATGGGCATATATATGTATAGAGAGAGAGAGATGTGTGTGTTTTGAATTTAATTTTTTTGTGTTGTACTACTATAAGATTTCAGCCTCATTATGTATGCAAGGTATTAGGTCCTATACCATTACTGCAGGCAGCCTGTTGAGCCCCAAACAGGGTAAAGTACAGCTGGTACTCGACTTGTACAGGAAGCAGTGGCTACATGTAAAGACACTGATGAGCACAAAGCTGCCTCGTCTCTCAGCATCCTGCTCAGTCAGGAAGGGGAAAAGCGTCAGGATGCTGTTTGAACTCTGAGGCAGGAAGAATGTCTTAAAATGAAACCCCTTTCCCCTCCCCAGATATATTTAAAACCACCCCTGAACCTCGGCTCAAGAAGTTAACCTGGTCTTCCGTCACAACTTTGTTCCTCTGCCTCTGCTGCAGTGGTGTAGTTATCTCAGGTAGTACGGGGTTTTCTAATTCTGCAAAGCTTCTATCCATCCTAGAAGTTTTCGCTGCTCGCCTTTGAGTTTGCTCGTGCACGGCTGCAGCGCCGGTAGAAGTAAAATGATGTCACATGTTATTTTAGTGTTGAGAGTGGAGGCAGAGTGCAGGCCCAAGTGGTTTTACACACACACACACACACACACACACACGGCGGTCACAGTGACGTATTCTTCCCACTTTAAATACAGGGGATAATTTCAAGGAAAAAAAAAAAAAAACAAATGCCGCGACGTGCATTGCCAACGCACCAGTGCAGCTCCTGATTGGCTCGTTTGAACCACGCTTTTGATTTAATATTATATTGTAATAGTAGTATAACAAAGTCTAGAATGGTGGTCAGTGGGCTCATAGAAGCTATTGATTATTGTATTAAAAGCACTGACTCCTCAGTGTGATGACCGCACAGGCAGCAGCCGATGAAAAGGCCGGATCTTAGGCACATAAGTTATCTCCTTGTTGCAGGAAGATGACTTTTATAGCAGGTTTTACAGTTTAATTGAACATATGAAGTTCTGATATCATGCTTGACTACGAGCCAGAAAGCATTTGCATTCCAGATTTGCTCCTTACCGGAATACACCAGGATGTTTGTGCAGTCCTGTGCGCCTGTTACTCCCTAAAATCTAATAATGAAAAGACCAATCCAGACTAGTTTGTGTTTGAATGCACCACTGAGACTGTGCTAAGGTAAACAAAGAGCGGCTTTCACCCCCATGAAGCATCGTTAAGTAGAAGTGAAGCACAAACCAACCTAACACTCCTTATCGTTGGTTATCAACATATCTACTTCTGTGCTTGCATTTGTAGTTTTTTTGGTTTACCTAAGACAAAGGTAGGTGGATACAGTTATCTTTTCTAGATAAAGGTTGAAACCTGAATCGAGATAACATCTACAACTAGTGAATGTCTGATGTTAGGTCAGAAGTTTGAGACAAATTTGAAAGCGATTTTAAGTTTCCTGCCTGGTCTGTTGTTCAAAGTGTGATCTGTGAGGATGACACCACTATTGTCAGCAGCTTAACTTGGATTTTAATGGTGAGAAAATGAGTTTCATCAGAGTTTGAAACAGATTTCTTCCTCAGGAGGTGTCTGTGAAAAACACATGTTCATTTTGCTGAAGTTGCAAAAGTCAGTGCTGTTTTTACAGCAATGGAGTGTGAAACTTTTTAGCCAGAGACTTTATGGAGGTTTCTCAGGTGCTTACTCTGCTCTTCTCTGATTTTTTTTTTTTTTTTATCTTTCTCACTCCAGGTGATGTCAGACATATATTTGTTGCTTGGGGTTGCACAGTACTTTTTCTATCACCATGCAAAACCTAAATATAGAACGAAAGCGTTGCAGGTCATTGCTTTGGTCCATCACTATAATGCTGCATTTGATAGTAAAAAACATTAATATCTGGTCCGATACGTCAGGGACTTTGCCTTCAGGGTCACACTGTACATTTGTTGCATGTGAATAACACACATTCTGATGTCAAAGGCATGTTTCAGTTCCCTCTGTTCACATTCCCGGAGATATTTTTAAAGCGAAGAAAAACAGCTCCGGAGTCAAGGCTCCAGAAATTCCATTGGCGCTCGCAGCAGCAAGGCAGCAGACATCATGCCACTGAGCGACCACAGTCTTTACATAACTTAGTCCGGGACCCACTTGGCTGCTTGGAGAGCTTAAAGAATAAACCATTCCTGACGTGCAATATTTACATGACCACTATTGAGTTACGCTACTTGCTGAGGCTGTCATTAAAAGCTTCATACCTAAACGGCATCTTGGAAATTCCGGCGTTTGGAAAAAGTGACACCTACAGTCCAGAAAAGAGTGTCTGACATCAAATATCCCATCAAGAGACACATATGGGTCTATATGGGTTAGGATCTGCACTTTTTGCCAATGCCTGTGATGCCATAGATGTAAACAAGTAACACGCATCTCTGAGTGAGTTTGCTTTTTAGCCTCACTCGGTATAATCTGCTGTATAATCCTCCCTCCGGGTGAACTGCTCAGACATGACGTGCATCAGATGAAGAGCTGATTAATTTGCGTGATTAGAGATCTCTAAAGCCGCGGGTTCACCATGCAGCTAATTCTTGTTTACATGTTTCTAACAATGGCACTTAAATGAGGTTGCTATCGCTAGAACAGGATCAAGTCCAGGGCAACGTTGTTGGCAGAGCTTGAAAATTAGAACGCTGTTGTCCTTGGAGATTTCAATTTTGAGATAAATGTGTGAGGCGGTGCAATGTGTTCTTACAGCTGTATCAGTGTAGTAAATTAGACAATTGAGAGGGAAAGAGGTTGAAATTAATGCTGTAACATTTCAAATTGCCGCGGTGGAGCCTGAAGATTTCCTCCGACATGCTTCTTATCGCAAGGCTCATCGGTTAGTTAAGCATTTTCCTGTTTAATTAGATTAATTGCACAGAACCTTTTACTACCACGGCTGTTCTTTTTCAACCGTAGAAAAAAGCCCAAGTCATTGGCACCTTATTGGCATCGCACCAGTCAGATGCATAGCCAGCTTCATTAGCAGAATGGAACCAGAACCAGTTTCAGTAACACTGTGGCTGCAGTACATTCTTCACCTGCCTCGGTTTAAGTATTTATCAGCTTCACCTGTAAATAATTCAGATGCTGTAATGTGGCTGCTCTTGGTTTTCTGCTTTGCTTTTATGAAATGATAATATCAAAATATTAGATGCGGGGTACTGGCAATAAATATCAATGGAAGGAACCTGACAGTCCAAAGAGCCGCACTCAGGATTTAAATTTTCTTTTCTCTATTACTCTTCCTATACACTATGTTCCATACTATTACGCTTGCATAAGTGGAGGGACCACGGGCGAGTCAACGTAGAGAAGGGCCAGAGTTCAGCCACTGCGGCAGACACTTGGCCTTAATGCTGGGCGCTGAACCAGCTGAGACATGAGGACACCCCAGGTCAAACTGTCCTCGGCACCTTGCAAGTATTGGGCAAGAGCCACCTTCAAAGCTTAAGAAGCCCCAACTTTTATTGTGAACACGCTGTATAGGTCAGGACCAGGAACGAATCAAGTGACAGTGTGTCAGTGAGGAAACCAGGTTGGAGTTCAGAGAGTTATCTTTTTTGTCTCTTTAACATTCTCTTGAAAAACCCTTGAGCTCAATCGTCATTGCGCTTTGGCTGTGCTTGCATTCAATCCTAATGTGTCCTGTCATGTCTCATGCAAACTCAGGTTTTATTAGCAGCTGCAGTCGGCCGGCAGGTGATTACTTGCCATGTGAGCTCAAAGAGGTGATTCATTGCTACGCTAGCATGAGCAGAAGCAGCTGGGCTAATAGATGATGTTGTCGGGAGGGAAAACTGCCCCAGAAGCAGTGTTTGGGTCCGGCCAGCAGGAATAGGAGGGGTAGCGGAGGAGCTAATAAAGGACGCTAAGAGGAGATGGGGGGGAAAAGAGCCTCGTCACAACATTGTTTTCCCCATTTAGAAATCAGCGATTAGGACTGCAGTTGTTCCACTTCCTGTGTGCAGTGGAGCGGACTGGTGTAAGATATCTGTCTTGTTGAAACCTTATCTCTGTAATTGGTCCCTGAGGGTTTGTCTAACCTGTGGTTGGTCACGTTTCCAACTCTCCTGCCCTTGATTCCCTCTGTGGCCCATCAGGGAAAATGTCTGCTCAATACCGAGGTTTGAACCTCATCAAGTCTCAGCGGAGTGTTTGACAGTTTCTCGCTGCCTTCTGCTTTTTGAGAGAAGGGGATCATTATTTTAGCTTTCCCGAAATGAACCACATTCTCTTTTCCGAAGGCTCCAGTGCTGGCATTGCGGGTTGCTTTTTTCTTGCGCCCTTACAGCTGTGATTTGTTCACTAAATGGTGCAGCGTCAGTTACATCCAAGCATTTTTCTGAAAAGGCATGAGCTCATCTGCTCAGACCTTGACCGGGCTAATTGACACTTGCCTCGGCTGACCTCAAACAGCCGTCCTCTGCCAGGCGCTTTCCCATACGGCCCTATATTGTCTTTGCACTTTAAACCACTCCTGCTGGGACAAACCCTTTTCATTAATCACTCTCGCCATTACCAGCATACTGATCTCCTCGTGTCATGCAGCAAAAGGCGAGTATCAAAAAGAGGCTTACACAACGCCAAATTAGCAGAGAAGTGTAATGCTTGTACAATCCTCTCAAGGCAGCACTTGCGTATTTTGTCTTTGGTTGCAGTTTCTCTGTCGTGGTTGTAAGCAGAGATTCACAGGAGAAGGCTGCACACCACACTCTGTGGTCGATAGCGTGAAGCAGAGCGGCTTTAGTCTGAACTGTACAAGGCGAAAGAACGGGCTTCCATCAATCACCGTAACAAAGGAGGCTCAAGGCGTCGGTCAGAGTGACGGCCTGCTTATGGCTCTACAAGTATTTACTGTGAAACCTCTTGTCCAAACATACATCACCATCAAACTGTGACAACGTTTGGTTTAATATGATTTACTACACTTTAAGAGTAATGCTTTAGCATGGATATGGATGATATGAAGTATGTGACTCACACTGGGCCAATGTTCTCATGTGTTACTCAAGTTGCTCCCCGCCTGCACAGGTCCGACTGCCTGTGGCTGTGTTTTTGCTGCGTTAAATGAACGCTGCATTTTATTATAATTGGATGGAAGGAAGGATGCCGTCCATTCAGGCAGGCTTCCTTATATGCGCTTTGAACCTGCCAGCAAGTGAGGTGCAGACACGACACAATGCCTCCCTGTTACAGCCAGCTTCTGCTTGTCAGAAAGACTTAGAATCACACCAGTTCTATTGTCGCTACTCTGGGAATAGCTGCTGCTTCTTTTTTTTTTTTTTTTTTTCGTGAGCGTGCCAAATAGACCTAAACAGTGGCTTTGCCACATAAGTTTAGTCATATGCGGCAACTTCAAGTGAACAATCAGAAGATGAGATCTGTAGTCAATGTAAAAAGCTGTGAAGTATTCTGCTCAGTGATTTTTTTTTTTTATTGATGTGAGTGATGCCAAGGAAAGGGAAAACATTAACTTGTGACTGGAATCCTAAAAAGACCACAATGGTTGGCCATGTTTCTTTTGTAAAACATCCTCAGGATATAGCCTGAATTCCCCGTCCATCCAGAGCTCAGGCCTATTTTAGTCTGAGTGAAGTGAAAGGCCCTGGGTGGGATCATAACGCAACTCTATAAACAGGAAGCTACCATTCAAGACTATTGGCGAGCTGGGCGTGACAATGTGGTGCAGAGAAGTACTGTAATCAAGAGCGGTGCACCTTGAATCCGGAGCAGAACCGGCCCTGGAAGCATGGGTCAACCTTTAGATGGTTGATTGTTGGCTTTACAGGCATAAGTAGCTGTCACAGCAGCACCCTGTCTTTTACTGGCAGCTGACCAGATACCTCATCAGCTCACATGCGTGTTTTGAGCTGTATGTACCCCTGTTGACCTCAGGAATGCTGTTGCCATTGTCTCCTTTGCATTGAAGATTCACAGTGCGACACTCGCAGCCTGTGGAGATAAAAAGGTGAGAAGTCACACCTTACACAGGCAGTCTCGAGACCCCGCTCCATTGTGATGGCGAACCATGAAAGGGCATGGATGACACTGTTGTCTAGCTTCTAACAAAAGGCAACGCTGCTGGCTCGCTCCCAGCCCGGAGGGAACACGCTGTTCTAGTCCTACAGCCCAGAGACCCTCTGGAACGTCTCCAGACATGAGACCACTGGCACTGCCAGGGTTGCATTCAAATTAATTAAGGAATTTAGTGCGACCGATTGAAAACAGTAAGTCACATTTATGTATTTCATTTCCTGCAGTGGGTGTTGGTTTGATTTTGTTTTAAGCAAACTTTCAGTATGTCTGCATCTGCTATAATAAGTTTCATCCTTTAAACTTCAACAAGGTTTTCAAATGATAAAGTTCTCTTGTTTTAAAGCGATACAATAATGCAGCCATTTTCCTTTGTGCTGCAACATCTGCAGAACAATGCTCCTTAACAACAGTATGTAAGATTTCATTTGAGATTTCTCACAAAGAATCAGCAAACTTTAATGTCCCACTGGTGACCAGCCTGTGCTTGTCGCCTTCAGGGCCCCAAAAAGAGAAATCTGGCTGGATCCTGAGAGGGAGTCCTTGTAGTGAAAGAGTTTCTTAAAGGGTTGTTCCCTAGCAACCAGCCACTAGAGAAGCACTGTAATGCTGGAATTAATTGATGCAGACGGCCACAGCAGAGAGCTGCAGAGATTTAAAAGATTGATTATTGAATTCCATAACTATTTCCGATGCAGCAGCAGCAGCAAGTGGAAGGTTTGGGATTAATGGCTCCTGGTTTTACAGAATAGACCAAATGGGTGCAGTCACAGCAAAGTCTTGAACCCAGGCTGCCGAAGAATTGTGTTATTTTTCTCCCATTGTTGAACTCTGGGGGAATTCATTAGTAACTCTCCTCCTGCCTTTGGCTTCTATTTGTGTCAAGTTAATTGGACAGAAGAAAGGAGGGGGAGGCTGGAACTGCGCGTTTTTGGATCATTTAGGCCACCAAGAAAGCCATTTGCCCTGGAAAGATTAAAGCACATCCCCATACCATTTTATCCCCCGTGCCCCGTCTCTCCTTGCTGTTCGCTTTGAGCTCCCATGAATTGATCCTTACATGATGTTGCGCAACTTTGTGATGAACGCGCGGCTCCTCTTTGAGGCCTTTGTTTGAGCGAGATGGAGCGGCTTTCATTTGGCCGGACAGTTGGCTTTGTTCCCGGGCGCAGACCTGCTATGATGAGGTTCAGTGACGGAGCTGAGAGATCCCTTTGTGTCCGGTATTGGTCAGAGTCCACCGTTGAGTCCACATTGAGCCATTGTTAGGGTTTGGGCTGCATATTTATTTGACTTAAATGCAGTGACAAAGAAAAATAACACATTTACGTTTGAGGATTGGACGTTTGGCATTTCAGCTTGAAAATGTGCTTTTATAATTATGAAATGATCGGAACTGTAGCTCTTACGCTCATGTTTATCTGTTGGATCTGAAATGTCAACCCAGGATTTACTGATATGATTGATTCAACCACAGTCAGCACATGCAGAGTGTGTGCGGAGCTTGGCTGAGACTGAACGAGGCTGTGGCGACAGCAGCGGCCATGGTGCAACGCTATGGTGAGGTCTGATGTTGTTGTTTGCTCATGTTGAGTAAACACCAGTGACAAAGACTGTCCTGGTTTCAGTGTGAATTCTGGACCTGCGGTTGGAACCAAGTGGAGTCAAATAAACACTGTTTTGGAGTCAAATGTAGAAAATTATTCTTACGAATCCACATTTACTGTGAACCTTTTTTAGAAACGGCTTCACATAATCAACCCAGCCAAAATCTCGGCAAAAATTTTATTTGCTCATTTCTGAACAATCCTAACTGAAACTGAAAGGGATAGTTCACAGAAACATTAACCAACTATGCTGATGGAGGGCTGGGCGAAGGGCTTGAGTACAGTTTGATGGGTAAACAGTGTTTTAACGTAATAAAAAAAAAAACACACAAACCATAACAAGCCTCCGTTCAGTGTTGTCATCCAAGTGTCCGGCATTTATTTGACTCTAAACAAGTAGTTTATGGTGGGTTTCAAGCCTAGGTTTTAGTTCTGTGTGTGTGATGCTGTTGATAGCTTGGACTCCTTAGCCTGGTTTCATGGAGGTGCGGCTGAGTCAGAAAATACCATTCAGTGCTAATTAGTCAGACCTGTGAGATCCTGTATCAGTGTGACTTCATCATCATCATCATCATAGTGAACCAGAACCAGACTGATGCGGGGCAGTGAATTCTGACTCACAGGTCAGCTTATCTCACGCTTACCCTGAAGGACAGCAGAGCAGTACAGTGTCCTCCCAGCGCTCACTGCAGATTCTGAATTAATAATCAGCTCGACTGCCCCGCCTCTCTTTGTGCAGTCCTCTGTATAAATCATACTGGTGTTGGTTAGTAAATTAATAAAGTCAGCGTGGCTTGCAGTGTGAACAATGCAGCTCCCCTTTAATGCTGCTTCCACGTTTCCTCGGAAATTATTTTCTTTGTCATAGAGCGACTTAGATCTCCTTATGTGTTGTTCCTCCTATTCTGGAAAAACAGATTTCAGTTAGTTACATGCCAGTGTTTTTACTTTGACACTGACAAAATATCTGTTCTTTTAATTGCCATGTAAGTCTCAGTTGGATGGTTTGTTTCTTTGAGACTCAGAAGCATCTTACAGCTGTGTCAGCAGCGCTACCTTTCCTGTTTGCTGATACTGCTTTAATTGGTGTTTTGCTACAAGTAGTTACAACAACATCATCATGAAACATCCGGCAATGATTCCCTGAAGGTTGTTTTTGTTTTTAGCTTGTGCCGGTTCGCTGTGATGCAGCCGTCACCGGGCGGTTCGCTGCCGCATTACGCTCAACTGCTCTGGACTGTGAAATCAAATTTTCCAGATGCTGATGTATGGATTCTGGTTTTACAACATATCGACACTGTGTCGTCACTGCAGCGATACTCTGATTCTCCTTAAAAAAACACGAGCTTTATCCTCAGAAGAGGTCACAAGCTTTGGCTGCACGTTTTCCTTTTGTCATGCCGGGACATTTGAACTCACGTCCAACCCAACATCTGTGTCAGATGGTTACGGCCCTGATCAAAGCGGACGGGTCGGGGAGGTCAGTGAGCTTTTAGCTTTCGTTTTGACATTTTTACAAGACAAATTGTTGGCTTTCTATGAAACGTGCACATGTTTAGTCTTTTCGAGAACACCTCCTTCCAAGAAAGCAACTGCTGCCGTGTCTATCTGCAGCTACTCCAGCACGCACCTAATTTGCATGCCTCAAGAGGAGGAGGGCATTTTCGTTCTTGAGGGTTTTACACTGGCAGGCAGCTCAAGTAGGTGCTGTTAAGCTCATTCACATGCCTCCATGATTCCTGTCCCAGCCAGTCGCCATGTCCACGGTGGGAAACAAACGGCAGCTCCCTTAAATTCTGCCTCCAGCTGCAAAGCTGTCCAGCTCCTCCAGATACTTCAGCCACCGACCACCATTCACAGGTTTAATTTATTCATTACGCTCCATCGAGTGAAAGTGGACGGTGGTGTGATGCATCGAGCGGCGTCCTGCGGACAAAGAGGAAGTCTATTTTCTTCCTAAGCATGTCTGAACAGGTGGCAAGTAGAAGTGTAATTGTTTGTCTGCTGCTTAATTCAGCATCAGAGGTGGAGGGGAGGAAGGGACGGGCCATGTGCTCGGCGAGCTTAACCTGTTGAGTTAACGCCAAGTGCTTAATGTTAAGAGTGCCGTTAATTAGCTTTGTGTAGTATGTGCCAGCTTCATTCAGGTGCCACATGGTCTTGATGCAGTAGCACGTCCCTAGGTTGTTTATTTTCATGGGTTCTCTGGAGGATTTGCTACCTCGAATTTTTCCTCTCTCGAGGCAGCGGCTGCAGCCTTTTGGTCATGAACTCCACTGTAAGCGACTCCCTTTGTTATAGTCGCATGCTGCGTCGCTCGACCTCGACATTTGGCCAAAACAGCCACAGATAGCGGCACGGCGTCGCTCGTCACCGCGTGACCTTGTTGTTGCCTCCAAAGCCTCCACCTGCTCTCTCGCACAGGCTAATGGATAAAAATACCCAGCAGATCTCACACTCTCTGTCAATAGAGATTCAAGGACAGCTGCTGGCCACCCTGTTAACACGGGGGAATGTACAAACAAAGGCAGGGGAATGCACACATGCACTCACACTTATTAACGCAGAGATGGAGTGTGCACGCAGCAGCGCACGCTGGAGCGTCGCACCGCTGCCCCCGAGGTGTGTGATGAACGTGCACATTTTGGGATGAACTGCCATCGCTGCTGTTTCGGCTGCTTCAGGGGGGCGGGCCTCCTCAGTCCCACTTGGCACACTGACACAGACGCGCTGCGGCATTTGTGCTGAACAGACAATATAATGCAATATATTGCCATTAGCAGATACTGCATCGTAGGCAACATGACCTTTCCAACCTCCAGCGCTGGCTGTCTGACTCCCGGTGGTCTGTTTACCTCGTTACGCCGGCTTCAGGCTGTTTATCTCCTCACACAGCAGCTCTGTCTCCCTCGTTACACTCAAACACTGGCTTTAAATACTTATTTAGCCTCTGACGGCGACATATGCTTTTTTTATTAGGCGGCCAGTCGTACATGAGTGTGACATTTCGTGTCATCTCATGCCGCGTTAAAGTCCAGAGTGAAGAATTTGAAAAATGCATGGAGGCCCACTTAGGGCTTTTATAATTGGCAATGCCATTTCACAGTGTAACTAATGATCCCAGGAGCAGTATGTTTTAATGTGTATGTCTTGTCTCAATTAGGGCTGCAACTACTTATATTGACATTATTGATTTCAGATTATTTAAATGCATGGAAAGAAAAGAATAGCAGAAACACTCATTATAAAGACAATACCTTTTAAATCTTCTAAGCAAAAGAAAGAGTAAGTAGTATGTTTCAAATCTAAATTAATCTGTTGTGTCAACTTTTTAAACATGACATGACATTTCATTTGATTGGCTGAATATATTTTTGTTCCATAAAATGCTATTTAGACAAAGTCTAAATAACATTTATCAGACAGCCTTGCAGCCCTGGTGTATTTTCAAACTGGTATCATCAGGAGAACCCACATGCACAGCAACACTCGAGCCAGGTGGCGCCTCCACTTGGGATTCTATATATCACCTTATAGGTTAGTGAACCGTAGGGGGTCCAAGGCAGGACTGAGAAGGCCTAATGTGTGTGTGTGTGTGTGTGTGTGTGTGTGTTGTGTATGTGTGTCAGTGGTGTGGATACCGAGACATTATCTAGCCAGTGTCATCTGAGGAATGCAAGCCTCACCCTGGCCTGACACACAAGATGGCCCCTCCGCTGTCACGGTAACAGGATCCAGGAATACCAGCCCATCTCTGAATGAGGGGTCGTCGGTACAGAAAGGCCAACCTGGAAATATGTCACAACCTCAGAAGCACGCTGTGTATGGTGACAAGTTGTTGAATGAATGAAGCAAATGGTGAATAAATACATTTAGGATTTAAAAAAAAGACGTATATTATGACTTCAATATCTCTTATATTCCCATTTATGTTAACCTAGGAAAAGTTTTGAGTACCTCGTTGTGTATTTCCAGCCTTGAAAGTGCCACTCTGAAGTTCAGAGGGTGAAGGTACGGAGTGACAAGCTCACCCCGCAGTGACAAGCGAGCAATTGTTGTAAAACTAGGTCGTCCTCACCCCCGGGTCGCGGGGGATTAATTTGTGCTTTTTGCAGCTATTTTCTGAAACAGAACGACAACAAATCCTCCCAGCGCAAAGTGCCGCGATTAGAACGGCCATTCCTCCTTTGACTGCCAGGGATCAAGGTCGTAAGCATCTTAGACCTGGGTGGCGTAATAAGCCCACTGGTAGAAAGATGCAGCCGCGTGCTAACGAGAAACTGCGACACCACAGTAGTCCACTTTGATTGTGCCTCTTTTCCGTTGAATATAGCGAGTGAAGTTTTGTTCTGAAGTTTTTTGCACTTCGTCAGCTCTTTCCTGGTCCCATCTCGTGTTCATATCTTGCTGCAAAGGGAAGTTCTAGATCTCTGAAGGATCCAAGATGACAGTGTCTGTGTCATTTTTCGCAGCTCAAATTGTGTTAAGGGGGGGTCCCTGTGGTGCTCCACAGTTTGGAATTTTACATTGCGAAAGCCTCAACTGTAAAGGGACATTTAGATGGCGGTGGGTTAAGGTCACAGCCCAAAGGTCATATCTCTGCCTTACCTAATCAAGAACTCCAGAATTCTCAACGTTCTGTTGTCAGTCAGATCCGAGCGGACTTGAATTGTGCCCTGGCCTGCTCCTCTGACTCGCACAGCGGACAGAAGGAATGAGAAGAATTTGCTACATTTCACAGTTTGCCAGCGAGATGTTGCTCCGTGAAAACCCATGTGGACAAGTTCTTTACGAGTTCACCGGCGGTGCTGACAGAGGCACATATGCCTCACAGCGGACGCCGTGGTCTCTCTCTCTCTTCTCTTTTGACCTTAGAGTTTCAGCTTCAATTGGTAGAACACATGCACAGAAAAAGAGATTTTACAATTGTAAAATAAAAATCCCATTGTGCTCCCACCCACTGCGGTCTGCATATTTCACGTTCTGCCATTTCATTAAACTGTTAACTATTTAAAATGTATGAAAGTATATTTAAAATTATGATTAGCTGCGGCTCTGGAACAATTATTCTGTATTTGCATAAGCAGTTACGACTAACAAACAGTCCTGACTGTATTGACACACGCCAGCCACCTGGTTAGGAGCAAAAACAAAATGAAATCAAGTGGGTGTGAGAACAAATTGGAGAGCATCATTTTGAAATAGGAACAACAAAGCTTTCGATTCAAATTAAGAAAACATTGTTCCTGTTGCTGAGGAGGAACAAAATCCACCTTCTTCAAACTGGACTTTTTTTTTTTTTTTTTTCAGTGTCACATGACTGTTTCCTCAGCAGTCGACAATCAAGGTGGTTTGCACATATAAAGACAGAGATGGCATCGTACAAAGATATGATCATCAGTGTCCTCAGTGAAAGAACAAGCCTCTGGTCTTAACGGTTTGACAGCACTTTATCACTCCTCATCTTAGGAAACATAAAATATTATCACCTGCAATTTTCTGCCTCTGTCCCTCGTGCCTGTGGCTCCAAAGCTGTAGCTCTTTCCTGTCCTGTGCGACATTGTTGATGATTTGTGTGTCTACTTTGGGCGTTAGACAGTGATGTCGATGTTACCTGTCACACATTATCTCTGCAGCCAAAGCCTCGGTAGCAAATCTGGGGTGTGCGCATCCATCAGACACCGAGGAGGCTGCGAGGGTCGTCCTAAATGTCCCTCACCTCCTGACCCCACCTTTTGTTTACGTCCCCGGCAGTGTCCTATTGTTACTGAAAGGCTGCAGTCCCCTTTGTCTGATGTGCGCCTGTAAGCGGCAGATAGACGCATGCAGTGCTCTGCTATCTGCACCGAGCCTCTGCTAAATGAATAAATGGATTTGTCCATTTGTGCCGCAGTGAATAAAGAAGCGTCCTATCAGACGAGCAGACGCTGTCGTCTAAAGAGATAAGCGAAGCAAAGGTGCTTTCAAACATGAGCTCAGGACGACCCAGGGCTGTAAATGAATTAAAGCAAGCACACAAATGTCATTACTGACAATAACGATGAGGATGGAGGGATATTGTAATTCCAAATGTCTCATTATTCTGATCAATTAATAAAACACAAATACTTCCCATATATTTATCACAGTGGTTTGTTGTATTTATTCCATCCTACATTTAATAGCAAGGTGAAGTAAATAAATCAGTTTAAATCATAAATATTTATGATTTTCACTCTCTGACTCATCTGATCTGTGTTGTCTCCTCTGTCTTTGTGAACACAATGTGGGAAAAACAACACAACTTCCTTGACCTCTGTTTGCCCGCTCAGTGGTTTGCCACTCAGCAGGCTGGCACTGGGCCCGACGCTGCACCCGCTCCCTCTGGGGCCCGGACAGAATGAGTAGAAAATGGAGGATGCCGTGCTCCGTTTGTGTGTGTGCGTCTATTGTTCGATTTCTATTCTGGTCAGGAAATGCCTCCACTTGTCTGGCAGCTTTGCACGGCCACTATCTTCCTCACAAACTCGGTGTGAACTGATGTCATATTATTGCTGCACCAAGGAAATGATCGGGGGAAGTTGACAAAAAAAAAAAGAGCTGTGATTAAACTGGTATGTGAGGAACTTCACCAGTATTTTAACACAAACAGCTTTGAAATGAGGATTGTTCTCGGCCTGTTTTTCCTCCAGCGTCAGGTCACCTGTGTTCCTGCAAGGATTTGTTTTGAAATTCAAGGGCCGGGGATTAGAAGGCGTTACTGCTGTGAGCTCAGAAGCTTGAGCTTCTTCCCAAAAGTCCAAAAGCCAGCAGTTCTTTCTTTGTCCTTTATCCAGCGAAACAAAATGAGCAGAATTGTAGATGCAGCCTTCATCAGCGTGCCCCAGTTTCAGCTACACCCACCACTGTTGGTCTGATCTCTCACTCTTCCTCCGTTTGTCCCTCTTTCTTCCCGAATATGGGAATAAAGGTGAAGATGAGAGTGAACATGAAACACCTAAGTGGTGTTGAAGGCAGAGATCAAAGGCCCTCAGCTTTTGATCTCAACACCGAGAGGAAAAGAAGTGTAAAAATCATCCGAAGAATAAATCCTGCTAGGGTGTTTTTAGATCTTAAACTTAGAATCATTCGAAATGGAGCGAAAGAAAATGTAGCCTTGGATTTAATTCTCTCATCTATGTCTTAAAAGTTTTAATATGTCCTCTCTCGGTGCACTTTGTGGTGATTATGCTTTGTGCCATCTAAAGAAGAGCAGCAAGAAAAAACAGGGAGAAAATTAGCCCGGAGAATGCAAACGGCCCACTGAGTGGAAAAGATGGGGTCCTTTACATTCTTTCCATAGAGTCAATCTGAAATATTTGAGACTGAAGCCACAATTGAGGGTTTAGCATATTTCTCCTTGTGAGGCTGCATTTGAATGGCGCTGTCTTATTCACCCTGATGTCACTGTGGCATGGGGGGGGGGTAGTTAAACCTCTAACACTGCCACCTAGTGGCGCCTTTGTGTCTGGGTTATTTAACACTCACTGCTCCACAGGTTAAAGGAAGTTCTTCCTCTTGTACAGTCAACAACTTGATGTCTCTGTCTGACAAAGGTGCCCACACTCATATTGATTCTCTTCTCTTTTAGTTTCTGTTTGAATTTGGCGAACGGATCCCCAATCACATTTATTAAATAATGAAATCTGGGGCTGCCTGAAAAGCTGTGGGTTACGAAAATGGTTTGTTGGCTCATGTTTGTGCTGAGCAGCGATGAGGGAAGAAGGAAAGAGGAAAGAAGAGGTGATGAAAGGGCCAGGGCAATGAGCTTTGCGAGCACAGTTACATAAGACGTTGATTGAGCACTTGGTCACCTCAGAGATGGTGTCGACATGCACAGCAGAACATAACACACAACTGGATCACTGCGTGTGAGGACAAAGAGGAACCCGGGTCCACCTCGTGTGTGTGTCTTCATAGAGAGACAGAGTATGTGGAAACTCGTCAGTTTGGTTGTGTCTGCACCTCCTCCCTGAAGGTCCACATTTCCTACTGATGACGCTGAAGTCAGTCACAGAATTGTGATGTTTAGTCGTTCAAGGGGTCAAAGGTCAGCTTTGTGACATCAGAATAGCGTCCTTTCCAACACTGCGTTTGTCAGTTGATAAAAAGTTTTTATTCCTGAGGTGAAATTTTTTTTTTTTGCAACATTAGAATTGGATTTTTGAAGAGATTGATTCAAAACGATTCTCAGGGTCAAGAGGTGAAAGAACAGTGAATCCTTGTTCCCACCGTGAATTTGCAGTTGTAATCCAGGCTGCAGTTTCTTGGTTGTCCAGTAGGCTGCAGTAGAAGTTAGAACATTGCCCTTGTAGCGCGCTTCTGTTCCCAGAGTTCCAGAGTTCCTGACCAGGCGCGCTCTGTGCATGAGGATGTGGTTAGTGAGGATCTTGCTGTGTGATGTAACTGGGCTGGGCAGCCCCCAGGACAATACAGTTTCCTCTCTCAGTGTATTTATTAAGGGCCCAGCCCAAGTGAAACAATGGTAATGATGTGGGTTTAGACAGACTTCAAGGGGCCGGATCTGCAGATCATAGTTTGGATTCATAGTCTGTAGTGATAGTGCTTCATGTTATTCCTGCGCACAGGGCCTGATGGTTAATTTCATGGCACGTAACAGAGAGCAACCTTTTGATTTTGACCTTTTTTGTGTGATGCATCATCGGCTGGCTCCAGGGTCATGAGTCATATCAGAGAGGCTTTGCACTTGTCCAATCTGTTATTGTTTTTATGCGACTCCTCAATACGGTTTGATGTTATTATAAAAGGACTTCAACACCGACGCGGCGACCACCACCCATCTGCAGATTTCATCAAAACCATCAAACCAGCACGAACTGAGTTTTATTCAGAGGTTTTAGTCAACAAATCACAAACTTTTCAGTCAGCGAACAATTGTTGCTCTCAGAATCACAAGCCACAGACAAGGTGGCCATTCTGCGTGGACGGCGCGCACCACAGAGAGTCTGTTGTGCCCCCCCCTCTGCTGTCGCCACGTCTACCTCCAGTTGCTGCCGACAAAGAGATCCCAGTAGCTGCAACCAGAACTGCAACGCACACATTCAGTGGCCCAGTGTGTACCAACAGACAGTGGTGGAGCTGTGCGGGCTGCCAGCTCTCGGAGAGGGCCACTTTGTTTCACCTCTGACTTGAATTCAGGCCAAACAGGCTCACTGAGTCACTTGATGAAGTTATTGAATGGGGATTTTATAGTTGTGTGGCGAAGTTGCTGTATATGTTCTTTTTATTCCCAATGACCAGTCAAAAGAAATCGGCGTTGTGTTTAAAATATTTTGTGTGGAGAGACAGGCCGGTCGGTCCCCTGCTGAATGAAGGAGCAACTCAAATGTTGATTTAACTTCAGATTGGTTTCCTCTCTATTTGTTCCATGTTTATCAGATGTATTCACTCATTGATTTGAGTTTAATAATAATGAATGAAATGATCACACTGCGACTGATCACACGTTTGCTTTTCCTCCTCAGGACCTGGAGATCGTCTACTCATACCTCCACGGAATGGAGGCATTGTCCAACCTGCGAGAGCACCAGCTGAGGTGAGTGTCTGCACACGTTCCAGGCACTTAATCAGCTCACTGCTTGATATCCCCATCGCACAAATTAACAATGCAAATGAAAACACGGTGACGACTCCTCAGACTATTCTTTAGTTTTTATTTGCACAGATCATCTCCCTTACAATGCTAATATGACGGTAAAGGTATCATAATACAGTTTATTTTTGTATAACCTGTGTGTATAACAGTCAGGTGTTTACATCCTGTCCTGCCCCTCGTATTATTTTACCTTCATCTCTCCTGCTACCACGTTAGCTTTCCAGTCTTTTCTGTCTGGTGTGAACTGTCCAAACAGTGCATGTCAGAAGTCTGTTCCCAGCATGCCTTGTGTGCATACATGTGGATTATACTGGCGAGGGAACAATGTAGCAGTACATGACCCGCAAGCTGGAACATTCCTCTGTGTGACCCCTCAGAGGCCTCCCACCCCGCAGTAACCCCCCCCGTTTGGATCCTGAGGAATGTCCCCGTGGTCCCACAGACCAGCCCACTGCCACCGCTGCCAGCTTTATCTGAGTGGTTTTGGTTTTTCCTATCTTTGGAGAAAAAAAGGAAAAGAAACTCCCAGGCAGCCAGACATCACACCAACCATGGGATTATGTTATACCTCATTCTTCTGGAGGAATGTGGTGTTTCTCTTCTGTGGTCCTCGTTCACAGCGGCTGTTCTTCTGTATTTCTGCAGCGGTGCCACAACACGACCCCCCCCCCCCCCCCCCCCCCCCCCCCCCCCCCCCCTTCCCCCAGCCCAATTCTAAAGCCTTTTTGTGTTTTGATCAGCTTGTGTTTATTGTAGTAGCCTGCCTGTAATGTTGAGGCTTTCTCAAGCCTCTGGGAAAGACTGATTTCTATTTAAAATAGTCACACTTTCAAAGGGAGATATTGCAAACTAAGCAAATCAAAACAACATTTCCCTAACAGGAGCTGTGGGAGTTAATAACTGAAGGAAACGAATGCACAGTGTGTGCGCAATAAGATGTCTAATCCCTTTACATTGGCCCGAGCGGCCTCGTGACTCTTCGGTTAATTGTTGAGATCCCGACACATAACTTACAATCTCTGCAGCATTTTAAACACGGCTCCAAACCACCAGCTGCCGCGCTGGAGCTGCTGGACTTTAATTGGTCTGGATGCGTTCCAGGTGACGCGAGCGCAACTAGCAGCGTGTCGCTAATTAAATGGAGATGTTTAACACTGCAATCATTGAGTAATAGTCGGTTGATTATTTGTTATTTGATTTGTTAAAAGCACATAAAAACATACAAAAAAAACCTTTCCATGAAGTTAAACATCAGGTAGATTTTGAATAAACACACATTATGCAGCTGTAGAAGAGGCAGAGAAAACAACCTCCCACTCAGCAGTAACTACATAGTAGAATGGGTCACAATACGCTCGCTGCCCTGCTCCTGTTCTTCGTGTGGTGTTACCATTGTTCTCGCCATCTGTAGTACAACCTACTTTTTCCACTTTACCTTTTTACGTCTGCTCTCATTTGTATTTATTCAGCAGCAAGCTCGATATGTGTCACTGACGGTGGCTGAAATTTAGGAAACCATCAGTTGTATCGTAAAGCAGAGCAGTACACATCTTCCTCAGATCCATTCTGGATCCGTTTGCTCTCTTTTGTAATAATGTCAAAGAAGCTTGGATGTCGTTAATGTTTTGATTTCCTCCTGTTGTTTTCTGACCGTCGCTTTCCCTCTCCGCTCTGTCCCTGCAGGATAATGTGTGAGACGGTCCGTTACGAGAGACACGAGGCCAACGAGGTGCTATACTAGTAAGTACAACATGCCTGGTCCTGGGTGCGCAAGTCGGAATGAATTATATTTGGTGAAGGTCCCGCGTCTACGAAAGCAAAGAGGAGCCCGTGTGGTCTCAGAAGCGCTATCCAGCCATGGGTGGCTAATGTGATCGTAAAGCCGTATTGACAGTTTCCAAAGACCATCCACGCTGTTAGGCAGCCACAGCCGCATTAAGCGGAAAAACACACACCGTGTTTGACTGGTGTCACATGCTGACGTCTTCCAAACACCTATGGAGAGAATTAAGACAGTTAATTAACTCTATCAGCCTCTCAAGGAGCTGGAGAGGGGCGCGGCATCCCCTCCCTGCGTCCTGATCCCCAGCGTGTGTGAGATGGGATGATGAGGAAGAGTCAACACCTCATTAGAAGCCCACTCGGTGTTGTGGGTGCTGATCAAACAATAGGAATGCAGATTAAGCAGTGGTCGCATAATAGACTCCAGTTCCTGCAAGATTCCCACAGGCCCATCACACACACACACGCAGTGTCAGGCCCGTACGTTGACGCTCACCCACTCCATAATCATTAAACATGTCAGTGAAAAATTCTATCGTCAGTGGAACCAATTAGGAGTTGTGTTGTCATTACGCTGTGGTAATATTTATCTTGTCAGACAACTTTGATCACGAAGAGTCCGTCGATGGTCGTCTCGGCGGAGCAGTGCCGGAATGACAGGGTCTCTCTGCAGCTATGACTTAATCACTACATTAGACTCGGCACTTTGTGTCACAACATATCGCGCACAGAGGTTACAGCAAGTACGTGTAGATTTTTGTGTGGCGAATAAAATAGCCAAAGATGCATCTCACTGGCTTCGTGTACGCCTGCTGTCCACAACATTCTGGAGGAAATGAGACTCTGGAAAGGGCCTCTGCTGCTACAGTGGATGTAGCCTTAAACTCAGGCTGTGCATTCACCAACAGCAGAAATTCACTGAACTGACATTTTCACCAGCCGACGCTCAGCAGAGGAACCGGGTTATTCATCTCACGCTACCACATCTCAGCTGGAAAGACCATTTTTTTTTGTGTTCTCTGACAAGAAAAATGTTTCCTACCCTGTGCAAAAATGTTTGATACAAAGAATAAAACATGATGACGTTCTTCTCCGTTTCACTGTGATTCAAACGAAGCTGTCGAACAGAAGAGGACAGCGTGTAGTTTGCTTAATTTGACCCTGAGCGAAAGAAACGCCGCAGGTTATTTTGCTTTGGTTGTATTTGTTTGAGTTGCACCAGTCTGCACACTCTGACACAGGCCTGCATGTGTTAACCTATATAAGTCAGTGGTGGCTCCCCCTGATAGGAGCTGGGTGTTTCACAGCAGTAGATCAGATTGACTTGCCTCCGCTGCGGGATCTTAATCAGTCTCCTCTGAATATACAAGCTTCTTACCGCCTGTCTTCGCTTCCTCGTCCGTTCGCAACAACGGCAATAATCTGCCGGGGAATGGGGGCTTTAAAAGTCAATGGGGGAATTTAATGCGATCCTATCTCAATTAAGTTGTAAAAATTGTGTGCGTTGTACATTGAGAAGGTCGTAAAGAGAGTTCATCTCCTCAAGTCAAATGCTCCGTCAAGTGAAAGATATTTTTAGTAAAATCTGTAATGACTTTTGTTAAGAGGAAAAATGTCATCAGCGACAAATGTCAGTTGTTGTTTTTTTTTTTTCAGCCTCTTGCAATTACAGAATATTATACTGGCGCTGGCATTTAATATGCCTCACAGACACAGAGGTGGACATTTAAGAAACGGCTTAGTGAAGCTACTGTGGACAGTAGCATTGGCTACTCACTCACATGCTGGAGACCTTGGAGGAAACAAAGATGAAAGCACTAAGAGTCATTTAAACGCCAGAGTTAATGTTGCTCACTCCTCCGTGTCCCTGACAGTTGCGTGTCCTCGAGGATAATACTTTACAAAGTACTCCTGCCCGGGCCTGGAGAGTGCAAACACAACATTAACAGATACAAATACACAGTTCCACTTAATATCGCATGACAACATCCCGTACTGTAAGAGCCTGAGCCCTCTCAGGATTTACCACCCGGAGATTATAGAGCTAAAGCCGTCCTGAGACGGAGGCTGACCTGGCACATTAGACCGTAGCTGGCAAAGTGTCTGGGCGACCTTTGACCTCTCCATGTCAGCACTCTCAGTGCAGTACTTGGCTTTGACCTGAGCCTCACCGCAACGCAACGCAAGCATCCATACTCAGAATGGCACATAACCTCCTTTGCAGAGGTAATCGTTGTCAGTCCATGTTTTCCCTTCTTTGTATTATTATGTATAATGAACGTGAACGTGGGGGCTACACATTGGAGGTTATGTTATGTTAGTTTTTCTCAGCTGAAGTGCTTTAAATTCCACCTACACAGTACTTCATAAAATAGTTAACTCCAGCACCTCTATCAGCCAGTTGCATAATGTCATTTTATTATTTGTTATAATGAAAACAGCTCCTGAGTCTGAATGCATTTGCAGTTTCCTTTATTTTGTTCTGGGTTAACGTGTTGTTATGACTTTACCTTTATTTTCCTTCACGCGTCTTACTCTGGCGCGCTGTGACCGAAATCAGTGCGTACCGCCACCCTCAGGGAGCTGCATGTGCTCGTCCAAAGAATTCAATTTTTACATCTGCACTGAGCAGTTTCGATCCAACATGTTAAACAATCACCTAAAACAGTCCAATCAATCAGGCCGTCGCCAGAAGCGAAGAAAGGACAGACAGTCAAGTATTTTAACCCCCGGCCGCGGTGCAGATGCAGTGACGCCGCTCCAGCGCAGCTGTCGGAAAGGTTGAGACCCTGCCACCCGCGTGCAGCTCCTGCTCTCGTGACCCAATGAATCTGTCGGCCTTCAGATGGAGGGTCACAGCAGGGAGGACGAGGGAATCGAACAGATGAAATGACTGAAAACCACATCACCACAGCTCAAAGAACAGTCAGCTTTAATCACCACAAACTATCACTATCACTATCACTGTGTCACAGTTATATCTACACACACACACACACACACAAACACATTGTTGGATTGGCACCATGGAGATGGAGTATGATTAATATTGTATTTCATAATGTCGCCCCCACATCATTGTGGTGTTGAGAGTTGAATGGTTAAAGCTTCACCACAATAACAAATTCAAATGTTCTATTTTTAGTGCCTTGGAGATATTCCTGCCTCTGAGTGGTTTTCAGGAGACACACCTCTTGTTGTGAAAGTTCTGTTTCAAAACAAAATGGCTGTTGACTGCAGACAGCTAAACTGCGTTTGGGTTCACATTAAAGGATTTTACTCGGTGTGAAGGGCGACGCTGACTTTGCTGCTGTCTGTGCACAATCAGCCATAGTTTTTTTTTTAACCCACCACAAGCTGACAGAAAACAAATACCAACCTTGAGATGTGAAACATACTGAACATTTTACTTTTCTCTCCTGATACTTTTCCGCTCTTCCCCGTCATTGTACACAAGATTAAAACAAGGAATCAATTAAGTTTTCCAGATTTGATTCTCTTGAAGAATGTGATGTGAAATTTTCTGCAACATCATCTTTCTCTGTTCCCGATCAAAGGCTGATCCCATGAAAGTCTTGATGAAATAATCACTCTCCTCCCCGGTCGTCTTCCTCCCCTCTGTCGTCTCCATGGCTCTCACATAACCTGATTCCCCACTGTTAAAGGCTTCCCGGTGGGGGGTTTGGTGGATGATGTTTAGTGTTTGACAATCGCTTCTAGTGCGCGTGACCCAGTTCAGTCAAGCTGTCGCAGTGCATAAGAGTCTCCTATCGCCTCCTTTTTTTTGGCATTGCATCTTCTCTTCCTCCTCCACAGACTCTTTGCTCTGCACATCTGCTTGCCAGCAATTAATAATTCAGTGTTTCGGTCGTCATCCCTGCGTGCAGAGCGGAGCCGTGAAAGGATGGAGCGAGTCTGGAGGGAGGAGGATGGGGATGGCGATGGTGTTGGACGGAACAAGGGAGATATTTTGCTGTGTGTCAGTAGGGCGTGCTGTCTACAGCTTCATTAGCTGTTCAAGGGGCGGAGGAGGAGGAGGAGGAAGAGGGCGGCGAGACTTTGTTCTCAATGATTAAAAAAAGTCAGTCAGTACAGTGATCCTCGGATGGATGGGGATGGATGTAGAGGAAGTGCACCCCTCCTTTACCTTTGTGTAAGCAAAAAGCAACCCTTGATTTTCCTTCTCCCTCTGGTTTGAATTAAGAACTCTGACTCAGACCAGGTGATTCTGCTATTCTCACACATCAGCTGCTGCTTTATTTACACCTTACAGCAGAGCACCTGATGAAAATGTCATTGTTTGTCCTCAAATATTATATTATATATATAATACCATTACATTTTAATACTTGGTGTCCTGTGGAGTTTGGATGTGAGGGTCATGATTTGTTTCTGCCAAAAATTAGTCAATTAAAAGTCGTGTGTGTTTTGATGTTTCTGATGCGAAGAAAAAATTACACTGGCACTGAAGCGGCAGCAAACGCTGAAATTAAATTAAAATCATTAACACAATAATGTTGTTATTTATTCCACACTAATGATCACCAGAGAAACTGAAAGCAGTTTTTTGTTTTCTGACTCATCTATTTTCTGAAACTTCACTGTTCCCTTCAAGTTCCCCAGCGCTGTGGGAAGATATCTGGGTTTTGTGTCACGAGGAAACGTCTTTGAGTTACTGCTTCCATTTTTCTGTCAGAGGGCCTTCCAGTGTCACCACAAGGACTTTCTTTTTTAATGTCACAATTAACCTCAAGGTTCATTAAAAACTACACACACGGGGAAGATCATTCAACAGAAGCTTTTTATTTGTCAAAGAGCAGGTTTGACAGAGACTCACCAACCAAGCCGCTGCAGCAGTTGATATTTGAACTGACCTGCACAATGTGTGCATATGTTCCGTGTTGTCCTCTGAGCCTTCTGACAGGTTGCATTTAAATGAAAGAGCACATTAACCTTTCTATCCGTCGCCATGGCATTTGTTTACAGTGGCTTCGCAGTAGGTTAACATCCCCGATAATCCGGCCTGTCCCGAGTGTTCAGTGAGATTCAGAGTATCTCAGCCTTGTGAGATTATCCCTCCTGCATTTGATAAGTACTATGTTATCAGCCAGAATAGTTCATCTGAGCAGAATGATCCTCTGACACTCGTTAAGTTGTATGAATTCAAAAAAAAAAAAATTGCTTACAATTTAAATGAAACCTGCACTAACGCCTTGACGAGCGTCAGCGTGTCTGCGCTCGTGGGTGTTTGTTTACCCGTCATGTTGCACAGACCTGACAGGCAACTGCATCATGCAGGGGTCAGTCGGATTTTACTTTGTCTGAGATGCCCAATTTCCTCGTCTGTGTGTTGGAGCAGGGCCGTGGGTGTGGGTGGATGAGAGATTACTCCCTAGTTCATTCATAGTTCTCTCTCTCTCTCTCTCTCTCTCTCTCACACACACACACACACACACACACACACACACACACACACACACACACACACACTCTGTCGCTCTCGTGTTTTCTTCCTGTCACTTTTGCCTTTTTAATCTCTCGTTGGCACGATGAGCGCTCTTAGATCTTCAATGGATTCAAACAGAGGAGCGTAACATAAACAGGGAGATACAGCCAGTGGAAATACATCAGGAAAACTGCAGTTCGGCTGCCACACTCATTGATTATTTTATGATTGATTATTCTGTTGAGGATTTCCAGGATCGGCCGACAAACTGAAACCTAAAGGTGTTCAGTTCTATGGCAGAATAACAAAATACACGCCCCCTTATCATCGTATCTAATCTGTTACTTGATTGACTGATGTCCTGTAAACTAATCATTTCAGCTCTGACACTTCAGTACACTCTGTACTTCAGAGTGCATCAAGGCCGACATTGATGTTTTCAATATACTGTGCAGTAATTTCAAGACAACAGTGTGAAGCATACCTTTCTAATTCTGCCATTAATTATGTTATTAGGAATTATTTTTTGTGACGTTGCAGAATCCTAGGATTTTGGAATAAAAGCCTGTATCTTTTCATTTTCTTCTTCACTACCCAGAAGCCTGACTTGTCCTTGTTGTATTATGCCATTAGCTTTTTCATCCTAAATGTCTCCCCTGCCTTTTCTTTCAGCCCGGACGACATTGGGAGCTGCTGGTACATCCTGTTGTCCGGCTCCGTCTTCATTAAGGAGTCCATGTTCCTGCCCAGAAGCAGGTAGGATTACCCTCAAGCTGTTGTGGGTCAGGATGCTGTTTGATGGCTTGAACTCGGTGCTAACGTTTCCCCTCCAAAGACCGTTTAGATTAGTCACAAAGGGAAAAGAAGAACTTGGAGAAAGCCTGTCTTAATTTATTCTGTCTCAAAAAGTTCCCAGCCTCATCGGCTCGCTCTTTCAAATGAGTAAAACAGGACACACGCACTTGCTATTAGATCTGATTACAAAGGATAAGATTTAAGCTTGTGTCTGTTGGAGAGAAGAAGTGCTAAGCTAATTGCTGCTTCCTTTTGTATTTCGAAAAATCTCTTTTGATGTCACTGATGAAAACAGCTGAGGAGAAGTGACCCCTGCTGCCAGCTGTTGTTTCATTTCTTCCCAGCCGCTGCACACGAACAGTGCACGTTATGACTTGAACATTTGACAAATACTTGTCTGATGCACATGGTTTCAATTTGCTCTGCCTGCTGGTATAGTCCAGAAATCCCAATGCTTCTCATTTCCAGTCCACAGTGGTGTCACTTCTCTTTGCTAAGAAAGTGATTCAGGGACAGCATTTTGCTGCCCGTTATCTGAATCTGCCCATTTATGCATATCTGAAAGTTCAACGGGTTCTTTCTTGGCCAATCTCTGATCCTTTCATCAAGTTTCATGGAAATCCATTTAGTAGTTTTTGCACAATCCTGCTGACCCACTAACAAACAGACAGGGGTGAAAACAAAATCTTCTTGGCCGAGCTAACAATGTCACAAGTGAAGAAAGCCCAGACATGAAGCCACAGCTGTAGACAAACAAAACATTCAGGGCCAATCTTACATAAATGCTATTGTTGCCTGTGTGATGCCATAACAGCCGCAAAACCCTAACCCACCAGCCAACATGGTCTCAGCAGTACACTGTTACACATAAGCCTCAGCACATTTAAACCTGAAACGGAAAAACCCGTCAGTTTCAGACCGTAAAATAACACAAATACAAAAAAACTTAAAAGAGCAAAGGAAATGTGCACACATAATATGGCCAGGGCAGAATTAAATCCTGTTAAAACACAGAAAAATGTCAAACTACATTAACCGACATTTAAGAAAATTAAATTATGTTATACACACTTTAGGCAGTGATTTGAACAGTATCCTTCAAAATAAAAGCCCTTTAAATCCATGTAGGATTTCACTGAAATTGAGGTCGCCCTGCTAAGCAGAAAAATCATTGCATTATGGGTATACAGCAGATTTTAATGTACCTATTTGTCCCCCTGTGGGTACCCAGTGGTGGAGGCTGGCGGATAAAGGAATGATGAATAACATTATATTAAAACACTCTAGTAATATTCTAAAGTGTCCCTTGAGGAGACGTTATAATTGCTGACTTTATCATATATCATGCATTATGTTTTTACCGCTCTCTAACAGCACAGATTAAATATTTGTTTCCTGCTCATAATTAAAACATGGATAATAAATTGATAATTTAGCACAACAATATGACACCAGCACAGATAAATATTAACAAGAGTCAGAAACGCCCCGAAAGGTTTCTGAGTTACCATCTACTTTGACTGAAAAAGAGAGAGAGAGTGCGACACTGAGGGGGAAATGTAATGGTCTTATTTTGCTGCCACGCGCCCCCCAGCTTTGTTGACAGTGTTTGCAGTCACACTCAATATTTCATGATTTACACAGAACCCATCCAGCTGTCCCGATAAGGTGGGGCGGACAAATATCTGAGCGCTTGAAGGAGGAGGTGGAGATGATAATTATCTGCGACACTGAGGACGAAGGCTTCATGTTCCCCTCTCTCCGTCTCACAGCAGTGATCACCACCTCCTGCAGCCAAGTCCCAAATGTTAAAAAGCTGCGATTTCACAAGCAGATGTGTTACATGAACCGTTGCTGTGGGCGTCGTGAAAACAATGATCTTTTCACCCATTAAGGCTTGCATAACACACCTACAGCCACTAAGAGCCAGAGGCCTTCACTTTGTGGTGCAGCGTTGTGCCAGCAGCGCACGGGGGGGGGGTGGGCAGTGGTCATTCTCCGGATTCACGCGAACGTGGGAGGCATTTAAAATGCAAGGCTCGATCGGAAATGTGCCAAAAGGCTGGTCCCCTCTTAAATATAACCTTTCCTGATATGCCAAGGTGAAACTGTGTGTGGGATGCTGCCGGGGGATTTGCAGATATTGGCAGATTAAAGTTAATGCCCGGCTTCAGGTGCTCGGAGAGGAGAGGGCTTTGAAAATATTTACTAAGCACATGTTCCTGTGAAGCCTGTGAAGGGATCCTCCCAGCTGCATGGCACTGCATAGGGTTGGTGATTAGCTCCCTGTGTTTTAGGGCGATACCAACTCCACTGCACAAGCCTGTCGGCTTGCAGTCAGATTCACTAAATTACATTTAATGTACAAACTGGATATTGAGCAATTTCCACCCGGTGCAGCTGCATCAGGCTCAAACAAAGCGCTGTTTGGATTGGGTCAGGCCCCACTAGTTTTCTGTGGGACAGGTGGAGCCACACAACCTCTTTGACAATCTTAGTTGATGTTCACTTAAGTCCCTTTCACTAACAAGGAGGAGGCAGGCCACCTTAACAGTCTCCGTTTGGATATTTTGGCAAAAAGGTCCTCGTCGAGAGTATCTGTCATTGTTCTGACGTGTGTTAAATTTGTCATATTTCATTTGTCAGACAACAGAACAGCCTCTTGTGGGTTTGTGAATATTAACTGTTACCTGTCAGAAACAAATGTGTGTGTGATATGAGGGGGTTGGGTTAGGGTTCTAGAGCAAACTGGGATTCAGAAGTTACTAGAATCTGTATTCCCCCCCCCCCCCCCTCTGTTGGCTCTCTTCCCTCTCTGTTGGCTCTCTTTGGTGCTGACCACCAGTTCAACACTTTGTTTGTGGCTGCAGAATGGGGAAAAAAACGTTTTGTGAAAGGTTGGAAGCTGGAGCTGTTTCCTCTGTCATATTTGAAAGGTCTCATTCAAAGTGAGATACTGCAGTTCTGGTTTTCAGGGACGTGGCTGTTAACATTTTCAATTCAGTGATGCAACTCATGACGTCTGCGGTGTTAATGACCTTGGCACACGAGCTGTTCTTTAGAACAGCGTCGCACAAGAGTTGTAACAACCTTTATGATCATCTTTAGAGGATGCACCTCACACTGTGTCATCACCGGAAAGATGTGTGGAATTTCCTCATCAAAACAGCAACCATTTTCTTTCATTAGAATGTTTTTACTTCCAAGTCTTAAGCGGAGGAATGGAGAGCGCAGAACGGCCCTGAGGGGAAATTGCTTGTGACACGAGGAACTGAACCAAGTCCAGCGGGACTTCCTGAAGCTTTTAAAGATGCGGTGGAATTGTGTTTCAGCCCCAGTCTAGAAATGGCCGTCCACATCTACGCTGGCAGCAGGGTTGATAACCTGATACGACTCCATCCTTCCTTCGGTGCTTCTCTCTCGCACTCTCTGCTCCTTTCGCCTCGCCGGTCGCTATAGTGAGATGTGATCCAGAGGGAAGATAAATGACTTGGTCTTTCAGTGAAGGAGCCAGAGCTCGGTGCTTTATTTAACCCAGAAGCCAATGTGAAATCATTTACAACCAGGTTTATAAATGGGTGACACATATTTAAATGCTCTACACGCAAGTCGCTGGTGTGGCTCTGTGGTTCTGAAGAGGCCTCATCATACACCTGGCATGATGATTCATCTGGGACACTTCATATTCAAGAAGCAGCTTTACACTCGAAGGTAAATTAGAAAGAGGAAACTGAAATTAGAGTTCAGTAACAACAAAATTAAATTAGCCGGAATGCAGAGTAGAGATACTTTATAGGATATGAAAAAAACTGTATGATGGAGAAAATGTGTACTATCAAATGTCTCCCTGTGGTGTTGGTTGTCTTCTATGATATTTCTTCGTTTCTATCAATTAAAGTCATATTTCTGTTTTTCTGGACTCTTGCCATAGAAGCTGCTGCAGCTGCTGGTGGTTGAGTTTCAGAGAACATGCAAACATGGTGATGTTTCTAAAATAAGAAGTGTTGATGCTGCAACTCTCGGTTTCCTACAAATATGCAACTTCTTTCAAACAATTGACAAAGCTCTTAAAATATCCAAAGATGTTAAATGAACTGTTAAAAATAATGATTAAAATAAACAGCAACTCAAAGAGCATCTCAATATTTAGTTGGAGCTTCTGAGTTTTTAAGAAATATTTAAATTGATTTTTTTCTATTTCTGTGTCACTGTGTGTGCATTTTAACTGGTTTCACTTCCCCTGCTGCATGCTGCGGTTTGCTTTTTAACATTTGCCGAAAACCCCATTCAGAACTTGACTGCTGGTCACTGACCCCGTTGCCTAACTTAGACAGATGAAAATCACATGTCACCTGAATCAGCTCATACCAGTAATCAGCATTTATCAGCTTTACTTGGAAAAAAAAAGTTTCATCAGAGCGGAAGCTTTACTTGGCAGCAGCCCAGACAGACTCATCTTTGACTGTACATGTTAATCCGCTGACAGCGGTATTCAACAATTAGGCAGAAGTGTGTGTGTTAAATGTCATCCCCAGGTTACAGTTACTGTTCTCCTGTCAAGCAGATTTTAGTCTAGCAGCCACCTTTCTGCCTGATCGTTACATGTTTAGCTGTTGTGTTAGCGGCCACATTCATCCTAGGTTGAAATAATTACTACATTGATATTGAAAGACCAAGTCATTACTTTAAGTCCACCCTTTAAACTTTGGTGTACGATGACTGTGTGTCAGGGTTCATGAATAACTTCAACTGGCATGGGAGGACGAAGGCTGTCCGCACATACCGAGCCTTTCATAACACACACACATTCGTAACTCAGTAGCAGGAAGTGAGTCGTACGCTGGAATGCTGGATGGAGTCAATACACCACATTACACAGGGAGGGAGTGAGGGGAGAGAGAGAGAGAGAGAGAGAGAGAAAGGGGGCAGAGCCATCGGACACAGGCTGATTCACACACTTTTAGAGTCACACACTCCCATTCTCACAACTCTGAGGCAGCAGCACTGAGGCGTGCACGGGACAATATGCCGCAGTCACACCAAAGTCTCGGGACTGGGAACATGCTTGTCAGAGTGACCGTGGACTAACAGCAGGGGGATATTTCGGAAAGGGGGATCGGGTTTTATCGTACCAGGTGGACATGTCACTCTGGGAACAGTGTGGACATCCAGTGAGGTGAGTGTCCAAAGGACAAGCGTCTTATTTAGATCCTCTGTGTGTCTCACTGAAGCTCTACCCAAAAAAAAAAATCTAAAATCATTTAAAATATCTGACTGCTTTCCAAACCGGGAGCTGCTTCCAGTAAATCCTTCAAGTCTGGAATGTGGAGTATGACTTTGATGTTATTTTAGAATTTGTCCATGAGCTCAGTCGGCTGCCAGCAGAAGGGGTGTGTGCTCTCCGTGTCTGAGGGGGTGTCAGGCGCAACTTTAAGGGAACTTCAGAACCAAAACCACAATGGAGCTCCTGCTGTGGGGGGGGGCAATGATTGATTGATTAGAGCAGGCGCGCCTCGTCATTGTCCCTCCCAACTCTGTGCTTCAGTGTCCCCTCCTCTTTGCCATTACAACGCGAGTTTTTATTTTTTTTGTTGTATTTTTTGTATTAAAGTCACGAGCCAGTGGGACGTTCTTGGACTGGAGAAGTGGCGGGGCAGAGGTTTGGAGGCAGGATGCCTCTGTGGTGTGGCCACGCTGTAACTCCGAGGAATTCTGTTTACTGTTTGGGGGGTGAGAGGTGGTGGGACGGTCGGCGGCAGCTCTGTGGGGATGTTGGTAAACCCTTTGAAACTGAATGCTCTTTTAATTTACTGAGCAGTCGTGGCCAAACACTCCAGAGAATGCTCTCCTCCCCCCTCTCCTGACCCCCCTCTGTGCCGGGTCCAAAGTCTTGCATAACTGGGGAGTTTAATCTTCATCCCTCTCAAGGGTCTGCTGGGTTAAAAAAAATCTGCTGCGATCTCCCCAGTTACTCAGCTAAACAGCTTAAAAGTGTATAGAGAGACTCCCGCTCCATTCACCTTCAGCCTCCGCCTCAGACCGGGCTCCAGATTAGGGATCACACTGGTTCAGTCACTCGGCAGGATGGATCTGAGGCTTTGGCAGTGGGCTGTCGGGCTGCAGAGTGAAGGGCTGGTGATGCATGCGGAATGACATTCCAGACACCCGGGCCCGTTGTGTAACGGGGGAAAGAATGCAAGGCCGCTGAGGCAGGAGAGCTGTCAGTCAGTCGACTGAGAGAGAGAGAGAGAGCTGAAGGGTTTATTTTGTAAAATGAGATGCTGGCTGCCTGTCTGCACCCGGCTCATGCAACGTGTCTGATGTCAGAGGAGGCTAATTTAGGAACAGTTTAATGGGACAATTGGGAAGACGCAGTAAAGGATCTCTGTCATGTACTAGACTCCAGCTGCTAATTTGCTAACCTCGCAAACCTTCGAACTGACCCTTTCTTTTATAATCCAGATGAAAACACATGATATTTGATTTTCCTGGTTTAGAGCGTTAACCAAAACAATGTGCAGAATTTTGTCAGATGGTGGTAACCAGTGATGTCATCTCTGAGCACCAGTTAGCCTCGATGCATTGACATGCATCAACAGAACAGTTTGTAAGTTTAATGTGACTATAATCCACTGAATCAGAAAACAGCAACGCACAATATATTTTGTACATTTACTTTTGTGTTGCGCTACCAGAGTGAAAATAAGGATTACCGCCACATTGAGTATGTGGGAGTGCTCAGATAAACACAGTAAGTGGAAGCTCAAGCATCCAGCACCTTTCTTATCAATTTCCATCATAGCATCTGGTTTTGTACGTTCACTCAGCCAACACACACAACCTCCCTGTGTGTGTGTGTAACTGGATTCCTCAATTGTTCATACTTTGGCATCGGCTGCTAATAAAATTCAATATTTGCGCGGTTCAAACTTTGCGGTGTTTGCCGTGTGACGGTGGCGATTTGCAGCCGAGATTCCCACACCCCCATCCAAGTGTTTGTTGGGAGGGCCCAAATGTTTATTCATCTCTTAGGATGTTTGTTCTCTAACATGCATTCACCCACGGCAGGTCTGGTGCTTAGTATCTGCTCAGGACCAGTCATGGAGCAGTGGAGGCTTTTAATCTCTAAACAAGACGTTTTTCTGTGTTGGAAAACGATCCCCTCACCCCCTCCCACGCTTCATTTTCATAATCCCCTCTTTAATATCTCACATTGCCAGTGGCATTTGCCTCCTGTAAAATGGAGGATTGGATTACCAATGTCAGGAATGTAATGGAGCAACATGATTGAACATGTCACTCAAGTGTTTGCGTTCGGTGGCCCGACGGGGTTTCTCGGCGCTTGACGGGTGGAATCGCCATATTTTCCACCATGAGAGGAGGCCGAGGGAGGCTCAGCAGAGTGAGAGCTGGTACCGATTCCAGCCGTCTGTGAAGCCTGATCAAAAGCCTTCGCTGGCCCCTCTGAAGCCGCTGCCCAGCTGACAAATCATCTTCATAAGTTGCAGGAGAATCGCATCAATTCTCTTCTGGCTGGAACATGAGCGAAAACACAGAGTAAGCTCTTCCGTGCCGTCGCCTGGTTCAGCCCTGTGGTAGAATCCGAGGCTTGTGCATGTCAGGGATGCAAGTGGAGTTGAAAGGCATTAAAGTGAAGCTCAGGCAAAGCAAACTGCATCCATCAGCAGGAACCCTCCGACTGTATTTCTGCATCTCTCTTCTCACAGTGGCCTGGCCAGTCACTCACGCAGCCTTTGATTTCAGTTCATCCTCAGCAGCTTCTGGGAATCATGTGGAGTCATTTGTTCACGCGGGCGTCAGAAATTTGACAAATTAAAACAAAAAGAGTGAAAAAAAAACAAAAAACGCTGCAGTGGCATGGAAACAACAGAACGGCTGACAGAAGAGAAAAAGAAAACACACAACCCCACAAAGGCTCGTCAGTGAAAGGAGGCAGAAAGAGAAAAGCAATGCCAGCTAAATTGACTCCTAGAAAATAAAAGGTACCCTGAAAATCATTATTTGCCCTTTGCCAAAGTGGCAGGTACAGCAGCAGCAGCTCGTTGCAGCTGCCTGGTGTTTATTTCATCGAGCTGTATACCCACAACGTGTGTCCACAAGCCCCGGGCTCTGAAGCATTTAGACCACGCTGTGCCCGAGGTCTGCCCCTGTCGGCGTGATTGATGAACACTGCCACCTCCACAGCCGCGGCACAGGTAGCCGCACTCGGCTGCTCGTTGCCTACTTGGCCCGGGAGCGCCCAGGAAAACTCTCCACAGCTGTAGATTTATCAACGTGAAGAATTTGTTGGCTCAGGAGAGATTGTTGACGTGTCAGCTACTTTGTGAATGCATCAACTTCCTGAGTTATTTTTTAAAAGTTGCAAAGCTGTCCAGTGTTATTTAAAAAAACAGCATTTCATTTGGTTTTCTTTCCTCTGAAAATCCAGTGACACTGGAACCAGCAAATACTTTATTTTATTTGCATCATACCCATTTATATTCTATAAAATACAAATAATTTAAAGAAAAAAATTGTAATGATCAGTAAAATTGTTTGTACTTCAATTGTAAGAAATTAAAACATTTATATCATAAAAATAAAGACCCTGCAAAAATATTCACATGGTTTCCTTAATCAATTAATCAGCCGCTGAGTCATTCTGTGATTGATATAATTATTTCAGCTTGAAAGTTTCTGTACTTATCTGTTTTAGACTTCAATAGAAACTGAACTGTGGTGTGTAATCGTGGCTCTTCAGTCTAAATAATGACCAACAGTGATGCACAGCACAGGGGGGCACACAAACTTGATGACACTCTGGAGTTTTTGGGTCACTGGAGTTTATCTAACAAGACAATCAGCAAACAAACACGATTGAGGTCACATTCTTTATCAAAAGACGCTAAAAATAACAAACAAGGACGCCCTTATGTGTCGGCATTGAGGTCGGGCGCTCGACAAAGACGCCTTTCTTCACCAAACCCACAGGTTTGGATCTCCTCGTGCTCAGAATTTCCCTAACCACTGCCTTTTTCTTTAAGTCTGTTTGGTCTGCGCTGTTTTTAATACCCCCCCAGTCGGGAGCGAGGCGTGCTTCACAAACTGTGACGTCATGATGGTGAACTTTTCCACGAGGCGGGGGTTTCCCCCCAGGTGGGAGGGGTGACGGCTGAAAGAAGGAACTGTCCAGTCAATGCAGCTCTGTTTGACATATTTATACCACAATTCCATACTGCATATTTAAAATGCTGGGCACAGGGGTTCCATAGAAACGCACATATACTGTACATGGAAGAGGCTGCTGCGTGGCTCAGGGTGAATGTGCGAAGGTGCTTTCAGTTTTGGATTCTTCAGGAAAACAAATGATTCTCCACTTCAGGTTGATATGAATTTTAATGATTTGAATTCTTCTCTTCTAGTTTCGGGAAGCGATCCGCCGGCAGCCTACGGCGTGGGTGTGAGTGCATCGTCCTGGAGCCCTCAGAGATGATTGTGGTGAGTCCTTTTGTTCAGACCTTTCGAAAACAGGTGTGAAAGACACAACACCACAACATTTAGACTATTTAAACCAGTAGTATATGTATCTGCATGCAGCGGCCTTCATGTTAATGCTGTGGGGGCAGATTCTCTCGAGTTCCTTTCTGTCATAAAAAGCACTTTGTTGGATTCATGATGTGTCAGAGCTTTATAAGAACGGCTGAAATGGAATTTGTAATGCCATTATATAAGAAAGAATTACACCCTGATGGGTCAACAAGTGCGGCGTATGGGTATAAGTTAGTACATTGTCCTTGACAGTTAGCCCTGTCATGGTTTAGAATCATCTGTGTAAGCTCGACCTGTTGATATTTTACGGCTGCGTTCAAGCGCGGCCGTATTTTAACCGTGTCTCCGCTGGAGTCCTTCCAACACGTGTGGTCATGCGAGTGCGAGCCTGGGAAGAAACTCCGTCCCACTCCAAATGGAGAGGCAAGCGCTGACTCACAGAAGAAGCTGTGGAGAAACTCTCCCCAGCGTTTCTGTGGCGCTCTCTGTGAGGTAGCGGCGCAATGGAGTCATCTGTCGAACAGAAACCCTCCAGGGCCAGACGCCACAACAAATGCTCTGCTCATTTATCTTCCGACGAAAGGGCACGGTAGAAACAGAATCGACCTCGTTGCAAACTTCCAGCAGCTGTTAATCACAGGTCCTCACATCTGTCTGTTTGATGCAACACCAAACCAGCAACAGAACCTTAGAAATGGCTCGTAGGCACTACAGATAAACCACACCGATGACTAAGGAAGCTAACGATCATCACTATCTAGTAATCTCTAGATTAATTTATGCAATAGCCAGTTTGTATATCATTTTAGACCAACTATCATGGCCGTAAAAATGCTCATCTACGTACTCTCCTCCGTTTCTCCAACACAGATTTATCCTATGCCATGTTTGCAATCAAATATAACCAGAGCCTTGAAATAGTTTGACCGGTTGGCAGACAGCATCTCCGTAATCTTCCTTTCACTTGCTGTAATTGCTGCATGAATGTGCACTTGAGAAGGGGGTGCTTCTGTTAACTGAGCCTTTACTGTATCAGACACACAAACTGCCAGTAATAACACCCTCTGCACCGCTCGCGACAGACAACTGGTGGCCTTTCCCCACTCGCTCTTATAGGTGCCAGCCCGCCCTGCTATCAGGGAGAGGAGTTTGTATGGAAACACAAAGATCACACACAGGAGACATGCAGAAGGAAGGAATATAAGACGCACCGTACACACACACACACACAATCACACTTTTGCTTTGCTCCCACACAACTCCCCTGCCGTTGTCATGGCAGCAGTTGGTACGGCAGAGGGAGGGAGAGATTTTGGCGGTGTAATCCCAAAGGCTGAGCACTGTGAAATGTGAAGCCGCAGCGAAAGTGGCAGGAGACGAGGAATAGGCCCGGAATTAAGGAGGAGAGGAAAATGAGAAAACTTAGACGCGTCCTTCCATCTCGACCCGAAGCCGCCGGGGAACAGTGTGGTCTCGTTTTGAGAAACGCTCGGCCAGGAACGCTCCAGAAAACTGCGGAGCATGACTTCACCCACTTTTATGTTTTAAAAAGTCACATTCTTTGCCAGTTTCCACTTGAAGATGTTTTTTTTTCTCCCCCCCAGTTCATTAAAATGAAAACATGGATGTTAAGCCTGATTCAACATGTAATTTCATGGTTAATATGTTTCACAGATTTCAGAGCATCTCTGTTTCTGCGTTCATCTTTTACTCTGCCAGCCTTCTCCTCCCATTTTCTCTACCCAGCGATCCTCTCACTCTTTTCCACCTCCCTCCATCCAAATCCTCAGTGAAGCCTCCGTCTCTTTCCCCTCTCTGTCTCTTATCACGTTGTGAGCACCCTTTGACGTAGGTGTGCGGTGTGTAGCCCACACACACACTTCTATTTTTACGCAACAAGAGAGGCAGAAGGCAGGGAGGAGGAGGAGGAGGAGGAGGTGGAGGTGGAAGAATTGCAGAGTATAGGAGGAGGGTGGGGTTTTTAGGATGGGTGTGTGTGTGTGTTTTTCGAGATGGGAGTGGGGATGGGCGTGAATGAGGACGAAGGCAGTAACTCCGTCATCGCTCTCTCTCCCTCCCCTCCGTCCTCATCGTTTCCAGGTGGACTATATGGATGAAAATGAGGAGTACTTTCAGCGGCAGGCATCGCACAGACAATCCCGTCGGCGCTTTCGGAAGATCAACCAGAAGGGGGAGAGGCAGACAATCATTGACACAGTGGATCCGTACCCCACCGGGAAGCCGCCCATAGCCCGGGGATACCACACGGTGAGTTGCAAGTACAGTTGTGTGTGTTCGGCCCCTCGCTGCGGTGGATCGCCGCGTCCCCTCAGAAGTAGACGCTCAGTGTTGCTGTGTGTTGTTTGTGTGTCCTGCTCCTGCGTCAGACCCCGTTGTGCTTCAGAGTGTAGCAGAAGGTTCGTGTCGTCCACCTGTTTCCTCTGGGATGTAGGTAGCCGTGTTTCCACGTGTCGTCCCTTTGGCCGATCAGCGAACGCTGTGATCTATCATCCCCGTAGCGTTGAGTTGTCTTTCCCCGTCTTGTCAGAGTTGCTGCACTTGTTTTGCAGCCCCTGCTGGCTTCACTGTGCTCTAATAAGAGTGTCTGCGATTCTTTGAGCATCACAAATGCTTCTTCAGAAACCCTGTTTGTCTGTGCCTGTGTTCTTTAGGAAAACCTTGTGATGTGTGATGTTGTGTTTTTGCCACATTTACGTCCAGCAGATGCAGTTCAACTCCCTGTACACCCTGCACACAACACACTTAAGAGCATCATAGCAGTGAAAACAATCATTGTTTTCTTGGCTTCACAAGAGACGAGTGCCCCGGAGAATATATTTTCTCAGAAAGCATGTTGTTGTGTGATCATCATGGAAATGGAAGCTTTGTCTTTAATATGCTGGGTTCAGATTTCAACAAGGGCTTTAGATGAGTGGAACATGATTGTTGGAGTTGAAAATAAAAAAAAAAAAAATGAACTGTTGGATGTCTCTCCAACCCTTGCCTTTGCCTCGTGGTTGAAGTTTACCACTTTGCATCGTCTGCCCTCTAAAAGCTTCAGATCAGCCTGATCTGAAGAGTAGAAATCCCTTTTTACGACTGTCCCAAATATGATAACAAGCCATCACAAGCAGTTCGTATGAGGCGGTCACAAGCACAACAGAATGGAAAACAGCAAAGCTGTTTTTTTTTTTTTTTTTTCCTCCTGAGGCTTCCGCTTCAAACAATATCTGTGGATTTCACTGTGAACAGCTGCTGTGAATACAGCGACCTAGTTCACTGTCTGTTAATGAAATACGAGAAATACGAGTCCGTTTCACAACTCAGAAAAGGCTTGAAGTTGTACGATGAATAGTTCGTCCATAGACACCAGCTCTGAACAAATACGCACTCCTTCTTAGATTCAGTGTATGGAAAAACATTGGAGATTTTATTATTATTTATATGCATTTAGGCTTATGGAGAATAAATATAAGAAGAAGCAGTTAAAGATGAGAATATTCTGAGTGGCTCTTTTTTTAGAAAAAATTGGAGGAGCTAGTTTCAAAAAACTAGAAAGTGTTGTAGAAGACAAACAGACAGACAGACAGACAGAATGTCTTCCTCTAACATGTTAGAGGCCAAATAAACCAGGGCACTGACTTCATAGAAGTTACTACGGTGAAGTGGCGTGTTTTAAATCCCATTCATCCACTGCTTCTTTACATTTTATTTATTCTATCACTCGCCATCACATATATAACTCTCAGGGGAAATTTGAGGTTCAATGTTTTTTTTCCAAGGACACCTCATCATGCAGACTGGAAAGGTTGTGGATCGAACCAGTGACCTTCTGGTTAGTGAACAACTGTCTTTCCCTCCCGAGTCCCACCTGCTGAATGTATTCCGACCGTTTAAAGATCCAGTCATGGCACACAGCATTGACTTTGCCCCCCCCCCCAAAGGGATTTGACTCCACCAGTGGAAAAGATAGTTGCCTGTTGTCTTGCACCAGACGTCTCCCGTCTGTGCTTCCATTCTCTGGGAATAGGAAGCAAGGCATGTTCACACTAATGATGTAAATACCCAGCACGCCATTGCTGCACAGAGGTTTTCCTGTTCTGCACAATTTCACCGCATTCCCTTCATTCCCGACGCTCCCGTGGGGGGTTCTGTCAGTGCGGGTTCCTCTCCGAAACAATCGCGCTTGAAAAGGAAAACTGGAGTCAACATCATCTTTCCTCCTGCCTCAGCGCAGCCCCACCCTGCGTTCTATATTTAGACCGCCTGTGTTTTTGATTCAGGAGACCGCACTGAACTTTCTCATGGCCCAACATCTCCCGTCACACACTCAACTCTTTCGCTCTGGTGTCGTTCCTGTGGGAAGGATGGAGCGCTGCCATGGCAACCAGCAGTCCCAAATGGGCCGTGCTCGAGTGCACTCGGAAGTACAGTAAGGAAGGGAGCTAACTTAACACGAGTGCAGTCTGCCACCGCCGCCGCTGCTGGTGACAGAGGGGCGGAGGAGTGACAGGGCAATGAATCTGGATGGATGCTAAGCTTCCATAGCAATGCTAATAACATTTAGAATGCCAGGCACCGCTGAGATTTTCCTCCCTGTACCCAGAGGCAGATTTCAGAGGAGAAACTGGGGGTTGAGGAGGGAAATCTCTTCAGGAGGAGACGTTTTTATTCAGCTTAGTCACTCAAAGTGAATGTGAGGAATCCCTCTTTTTGAATGTATCAAAGTGCATTTCTCCCTCTTAAGTACTGTATTGGAGACAAGTCCGTCACAGTTTCACAGGGATCGAGCAAATGTCTTCAGATGGCTTTTTTCCTGTAATCACTAATCCAGTCTGCAGCAATAGTTCACAAAGTATGCCATTCACATTCTTAAATGATTGTATTACATACAATACGTACACCGTCATTCTGATCGTGCACTTGCTCCTGTGAAGGCAAAAATCATCTAGGAAACAAATTTCCACCTTCAGTTAAGGTTGAGATGATTTGAAATGAGAACAATTACTTTATAATAAAGCAGAGTGGAGCTCTTCATGTGAGCCCTAATGGCTTTTTGAAGATGATGAGATGTGACGGGCCAGTGCCAGTCTTTGTCCTCGGTGCTGCATCAGCTCATTATCCCCATGTAAGAAATCTTTGCTCCCAGCAGGACGGCCTTAGGTTGTAACCGCCGGGCCACAGGTTCCAGCCCCCGTAGTAACCATAGGATCAGCATGCGCGAACAGCTGTGTGAGCTGCTGTCGTGTCAGGACACCACACTGAACATGCTTGGTCACTGTATGTTGCTGTGGAAGGGGGCCAGCACAATAACTGAAATATAAATGGAATGCTGACCCAGCAGTGGGACTCCCAGTGGGACGGCTCACACATGCACAAAGCTTCCCCCCACCGCACTCAGCAGCAGAGATATTGTCTGAGGAAAAGTTAAATGAATGCACAATATCTCATTAGTCTGTAAATTGAATTTCATTTGATCTGTTTGGATAGTTACTGTCGCTTGAAAGATTCGGATGAATAAATAATTAGCGTTAAAATGTGTTTCTTGGTTTGTTTTTTTTTGTATCAACCATCGCTGCCACCATTTTTTGTTACCACTTATCAGACACGTTTTTCTTCCTCCTGCACGGGACGACAACGTCCCCAAATTTAATCTGATCCACAACACCATGATTGTCTCGGTTGTCTTTGCATCTTTGAAGACAGCCGTCTATAGAATCTGAAGCCAAGCTGCACCAGAGCTTCTCTCTCGTCTGTTCGTGTCCCGGCAAGCGATCAGATTGACCTTTGCAATATCTCTGAGGTGAAAGATGGCAGCTTTGGCTTCACTGCGCCGCTCAGATTTACTGTCAGTGTCCGCACCTCATTTTTCCTCCTGCTGGGTAGCATTAAAACCCTCTGATTTAGTGTATGAGCAAGTTCCTCCTGTTTTTATGTCACTATAACTTACTGAAGAAAGTTATCGTGTCATTTCATCTCAGTAGTGCAGTTGAGGCTGTCATCTCAAACGCTCGAATGGTAACATGCACTTGTGGTTTCAACTTAACTGCTTAGTTTGTCATCGTTAGAAGCAAAGATGACAACCTGAGGATTTAAAGAGCTGATGACAGATATGTAAAAATAGGTTTAGGCCGTGGTGTCGTGGTTAAACCAGGGCACAGTTTAGTATTCAACATGTGTCCTGCGTGCTCAGGGCTGTGGGTTCCTTGTTCACCGTGGACGCCAGTTATTTCTAGCATCACTCTCTCTGAGACACACACACACACACACACACACACACACACACAACCGCACTCTGCTTCATCTTTGCGTGTCCTCCCTCTCAGAGGCTCTTAATCTCCATTTTTCATTACCTCTCCATTTTGCACTTTATCTCACACATAATCTTGCTCTTAAACATCCACAGCCATTAGTGCTATCGAGCCACGTACGCACACGTACACACTCATATCTATTTCCTGTGCGCTCTCTCTCTCTCTCTCTCTCTCTCTCTCTCTCTCTCTCTCTCTCTCTCAGCTGCTCACTTCAGGGCTTTGTCTGTCAATCAGTCGACATGGTGATATTTGCCTCTGTTAAGGCTTCACATCTTCTGAATGCTTCACGCTTGATTTTATCCAAAACAAATTTCCAACAAATCTCCTTCACCCACTCTCGTCTTTTCCCTCCTTCCTTTCTTTTGCTTCTTTTTAACTCCTCCTCAGCTCCAAACTCTTGCAGACGAGTAATACTCAGTGGCCGGGGGGGGGCATCCAAGGCCCCGTGTACAGCTGTTCTATAAATATCCAAGCAGCAGGAGGCAGACAATCAATACTCCTTTCACTCTTTCCCTTCACCCGGGCTACCTGGTGGTTCGGGAGGCCGCCCTGTAATCAGAGGGTCACAGGTTTAATCCCCGTAGCAGCCAATGTGTCCACCGGCAATCAAGCGCTCTGTTGGAGTGTCCTTGACGATGACATTGCCAGCAACCTAAATGCCTTTAAGATCTTCATCAGTGTCCGTCATGTGTCTATGGGTGAATTCACAGACGAATGATGAAAAATCAATCATTGTCTGCACCAGCCCATTTCATTAGCATAGGCTTGAGACCTAAGGGGAAAAACTAGCCTAGCTCTGTCAATCTGCCTTGGTAAATACATGTCTTGCTGGCTGTTAAACGTAAACAAAGATGTAACTGTAAAAAGGACCATCTGCGTTGTGTGTTGTACGGTTCCAGCTGAGCTATCTTCAAGCTAACTGCTCGCTTCATATTTCACATCCAGACATCTTGTGGTATTGATTTTCTTATCTGCGCTGACCAGACGTCCCATTTTGTCTGGGATTGTTGAAGATGGAATCATTTGGGTCTAATTTCAGCAAAAAGGTTCGAAAACTTCCAGGATCACCACCAAATCGTCCTGTGTGTGTGAGAAGTGGTAAACATGGCACGCGTTGATTGGAGTATTAATGTGTAGTTAGGGGATGGAAATATCCCGCAGTGTTAATGAGGATGAAGTGATCTGTTCAGTAATCTGCAGGCATCCTCCCAAAAAGCATGCGTGTGCAAGTCAGAATAATAATTGTGTGTGTGTGTGTGTGTGTGTCTGAGTGTTCTCCACCAGTCCTTGAGCAGCAGCAGGGAGAAAGTTGAATTTTCACCTTGAATATTCATTAATGTTCTGAGTAGGAGAACAACGAGAAACACTTTGCTTCATCGTGAGCAACGATTTTGTTTGTGTTTGCTTCCGCATTCATTGCAAGCTTCAACAGAAGCGATTGACATCGAGAACCATCGAATCTAAATAGCCATTCACTTGTAAATAGGAAAGCGAAAGAAGGGTTTTATCAAACACGCATTCTTCGAGGTGCACGTAGCCAATCAGCGCTCCGCTTCATCAAACTTATACTCAGTTGTCATTGTTGTTAACGTTCATGTCAGCAGCAATACCCCCCCCTCCCCACCCCCCCGACTGGCAGGCGACATGTATGATAACGTTAATCTCCTTCTCTTCCCTCCATGGCTCACTCCTTATTCTGGCTCCCAGGAATGCAATAAAGCCCAGGTACTGTATCTACTCAACACTGGTGTCTGTTGTGTTTACTAGACGTGAAAGTGAGTGTGTGTCGTTCCTGTCGTTTCCAGGCGTTTGTGTTTGTGCTTCTGTCAGTGACTTTATCTGCCTCTGTTCCCCATTAGCATTTGTATGTGTAGACCTTCTTAATAAATCCCCTCCACTTTGATGGTTGATAGAGGTGAAGAAGAGAGAAAGCTGCACCACACGCACACCTTCCATCACCTCAGCAGCACAACACATTCAATGCTCCCTCCAAATACGTTCTCAATCTCGTTCTGGATCAGAGAGTAAAAAATGCTCCTGTGAGGACAGACGAGTGATGACAGGGAAGTGATGAACATCACTCCTGGTAAAATGTAAACTGAGATAATGGCAGAGGACTTCACTGATTGAGCTGCGTCTCATGTGAAACGCTGCCGATGTTGCTGATAATGATCTTCACTCGTCTTGAGGCTCTTCGGATTGTTGCTGGTCCCACTGTGAGGATGATCTTCCGATAGCGCAGTCATGATTCAATATGCCAAGTGTTTTGTTATCGGGGCTGTTAAAGGGTCTTCCCTATCTAAAGATCTAAAGACACGTCATATTTCAGTATCTCGTCACGCAGTCCTGCGATGACCAGGCCGGACAGAAAGGAAGCGGTGTAAAAAGATCAGAGCTCAAGGTGTCGAGCAGTCAGACCTGCTGAGAAAAGTAAGAGCGCGGAGAGCAAACCTGCCACTCTCGGCCGAGGAAAAGCCGAGCTTCTATTTTTAGAGCTGTCCTCTGTGACAACCTGCTCTGCTTCAGCCGTGCACGGATACAAAAGGCTGCGTTTGAATAGACATTGTGCCGGCGCTGCAGCGGCGAACGCACAGACGGTTCATTGTACACCTCTTTTCATTTTTATTGCTTTCTCTCCTGCTGCATTTCTTCATCGTCGGGTGTTTGGACCCACATTTATTCAGAGGAGCGTTTCAGAGCTGCAGCTGTTTGTTTTCACTCATTCCATTGTTTTCTCAGTGAGTTCACGAATGTTTACGTGCATAAATTATAAATGCTATTTACATTTACCATAAGCTGAATTATTCAATCGCCTCCTTTGTCTCATTAACACATTCAGTTTAATGTAGAACTAAGATAATAAGCAAGTCAATTGAAGATGCAACTATTGGGTTCAGCCAGTCATTTCAGTCCCAACAGATTCATTTTTACGTTGACCAATTAATCAACTAATTGTTTCAGCTTCAGGTCTCTTAAATTATTTTTTAATTAGTCAAGACGGTGAAAATGAGTTGGCTTTCAAACATGGACATTGTGATTGATGGAAGATGACTCACCTCATTTATTTTCTATATTATCTAATCCAGTCGCTGAGCCTCTCGTGTGGCAGTAAATTTGTTTCACAGCTTCTTCCAAACACAGACACCAAACGCAGAGTCTGTGTTTATAGTTATTCATAGCAACAAATCAGGAGTTTTGCTTTGATGGAAATGGAACAGATATTTTTGGGGCGTTTTAGCTCCGTTATTCGGGTGAAACTTTGCCTCGCGCCGCAGAGGAAACCGAGCTGCTGATTTACAGCCAGCTGTGGTTCATCTCTCCGCCGGTTGCAGAACACACTAACTGACATTTGAAGTGCGTTTCATGTCAGTTTTGACATTCAAAGACCTTTTTGAAAGCTGAGTATTTTCAAAAGGGTTGACAGATGACATTTATTTAGATGGTAATGAGCACGCGTGGCGAGGATAACAAAGCGAGCTCGGTTTGTTGTTGGTGTCACAAATTTTATCCCAACCTCTACAAACAATTGGAAGCAGATCTGTTTGATCTGTTCAGTGTTCAGCTGCAGCAGGAGATTATTGAGATATGAAATAACATAGTCCTGGCAAACTAGGATTAAAACTGCTGTCATTCAGTCTAAAATATAATTTGTGTATCTGTCTGGTTTTGTGTGGGGTGCACAGTCTTCATGTACATATCCTAATGTTGAGAAAGATGTGATAGAAGACTGATCATAGTGGTGTTTTTGGGACAGTCTCACTTTAATATAAACCTTTATATTACTTAGAGCCCACTTACGGAGGGATATTTTGATTGATCAAATCTATAGTTTATTAAATCCTATATGTTACAGTGTAGCCATTAGTGTTATTATTAATAAGTGTAATGGATACAGGCCACATAAACTCAGTGAACTGCATTTTATATGTACTAGGACTTACTGAAATCTTCCCTTGGTTTTGTCCCTTTAGTTAACACAGTCATTTGACCTTCACAGTTAAACACCGACGTCTGCACCCCTTCTCATGTAATAAAGAGAGACAGGAACATTGTGCAAGAAACACAAAGGTGAAACTCACTTCCTACAGCTGCCCGACGCAGTGAGACCACCTCACTTCACCTCCTCCCCCACCATCACTGAAAAGTTAAAGACTTCCAGTTCATAACCTTCCACAGTTAGTCTATAACCAGAGCCGGAAACCTCTTGTTCATTATAAACTTCTCCCTCTTACTCACTCACCACTTCTTCTCCAGAAGCATCTCTGTTCATTCCCCGCTCTGGTGCGCGCACCTTGCAGCGGGTGCATGGGTGCAGCAGATGTTTCGCCCCCCCTGAGAACGTGCCAGTGCAATCGTTTAAAACACGCCTGGCCGCACGTGTTCCTGACGACATTCTTTTCAGAGCAGCGTGCAGGTGACAACAGCGTGATAGATGAAATGATGCCTCGGGCCGTGGAACACAGTCACTTGATCGGATCATCTTTCTCACTGTAACAGTGCTGTTTAGAGGTGCTGTAATGGCACTGAAGGATTAATGCGCCCCGCTGGCAGTCAGTAGAGCTGTGATTCCTCTGCGCGCGGCTTTCTGTTGGCTTACATACACATTCAGCCGAACGAGAGAAGACACAGATCAATATATGAGAGTGGGTCTGATCCTGAAATAGTCGGCGTGTGTCCATGAGTCGAAGTTTTCCTGAGCAGGATCATGAAGAACGACCCGCTCGCTCACTATAGATCAGACCAGCCTGCTATTAAAGTAGTGTTTCAGGTGTTGTCTGCGTATCCCCAGGCCGATATATATATTTGATTTGTGCTGTACAGCTCACATTTTCCTTCAGTGTTATAACAATAGACACTTGAGTTTTCACTTGGGTGCTCTACACCCTCATGTGTCAGGATATAAATACTCACCTGTGCACCAGTTGTGTATTGGTCTGCAGTTTAGAAAAACAAAACAGGGTAGTGATTATTTTAAGTGAAGCAAAATTTATAGGTAACCACAGGGTGCAGCAGTTCTTAAAGAAATACTTCTATTTCTAAATATAAATATTTATTTATGAAACTGTTGAAAGACGTCTTTCAGGTCTGAAGTGCCACAGATGGAGGAAAGACACCTTCAGGTACTCAGACACTTATGTATGTTGTATTTTAGTAGGATTCCTCCGGTCATTGTGTTTTATTACAGTACATTACTGCTTATTTACACTCTTATTGACATGCTTGAATGGCTGTGTTGGTCCTGAAAGACCCAAAACAAAGGACATTGTTGGTGAAACTGAAATTCAGGTTGAGGAAGGGAATCTCAGACAAGTCGAGATATGACGGCGCTTCTTTGTTTACTGCACCTGATCGTAAATGTGGATGCCGAAATTCTGTTTTATCTCTGCTGTGTTGTGAATGTGATGCTGAAAAGAAATGCACAATGTTATTTCTGGTGTTTGCTGGAAAACATGTTGACTCAAATCAAAATGCTTGAAATGTTTGTGGCTGTGTCCTCTGCTGTTTTTCTCTTTTTCATGAATGCATAGAATTGAATACACAGGCACTGAAGAATGTGGATAAGGTTTAAAGATGCCACGTAATGTCTGCTATCACCCCCTGTGTGAGTGTGTGCTGGTGTGTGTGTGTGTGTGTGTGTGTATATGCGTGCTCATCCTGCAGTGTAATGGGGTTTTTATGGTTTTAATGCTACGCATCAGCAAACAAAAGCCATCACGTGACCCGGGCTGCTGGGTTCACAGACTGTTTACAAATGGCAGAAGAGGCTCCGCCCCCTCTGCCTCATGCATTTAGCACACATGGCAATTGAGCATGAGTGCATTTGTGTTATTCTCAAGTGGCGCTTTCTACGTGACTGTCACAGGTCCCTCAGATCGATGCTCCTGCCTCTTTAGCCTGGACGCTCAGCTTGTGATTAGTCAGTAAAAAATGGGCTGTTTGTTCCTAGAAGGCTTTAAACAAGAGGGGGCTGGGCAAGAATGTCTGATATTCCCTAGACACAAACCCCGTTGCCACGGTGATGTAATGATGCCTCTCCACCCCCAACCCCCCCGGTGATTGTCGTAGATGTTAATGGCTGCACAGCCGAGCACCTGAGCTTTTTTGTTGTTGTTGTTTTGATACATTACATCATGGCTCGGGGGCAGGAGAGGTGATGTCATACCCGGGTCTCCAGCTTCCCTGCCCCCACCACAACCTCCCACTCACCTCCCCGCTGCTTTGACTGGAGCCGCTCCAAACCCAGCCAGTTGTAACAGCTCTCTAGGCATTGTCTGAAGCACAGCAGCCCAGCTCTTTATACAGAGCAACACAAAGCTCCAGCCTCAGCTGCTCACACACATTATTCGTTTGTTATAATGGTTTAGTCTTTCTATGACCAGTAGTTGTAATTATTTGTTTTTTGTGATTTTGTGCCAAAGGAAGCAACAAGCTCTCTGTCATTTATCAAAACATCAAGATGAAAAGACAAGTGTGATGGAGCAAAATGACAAAAAATGTCCCCCATGTCCAAAAACATGCAGGATGGTGCTTCGACAGACAAACATGAGAAATATATTATAGATGTGATGTCATACCTTTCTGAGGTGATTTGCTCCTCCATGTTCTATTGAATCCAAATGTGATGGCCATGGTCGGTTGTACTGAGGCCTGTGTGTGTTTCTGGTTGTGAACTGACGTGCTGGCTATGAACTGCTGATCTCTTCTTTATTGTCTGGACCTGCATTGTTTCCCTGTGATGTCTCATTGTCATTATAAAGCATCTCTCCGTCTATCAGGAGACCTTCATCTAAGGGATTGTCTCTGAATCCAATATCCAGAGTCTCTGGAGGCAGGGCCTGACAGCTGCACACACATGAACAGTACACACACACACAAACTAACAGGCGTGTTTGCTGTCTCTCTCTCAAAAAGCGGAGTGTTGTTGGTTTGTTATTCTCCCTCTCCCGGCTGTGATGCTGCTGCTTACAGTCGAGTGAAAGTGAAGTGGCACAGTCTATTTTTGCTGTCACTCTTACAAACACACTCCTCTCCCTCCTTCTCTCCATTTTGCCGTGTCGCTACCTCCATCGCCACAGCAACTGAAGGCTCTGGAGGGTGTGTATGGGGCCGGATGGGTGAGTGAATTGGGTGCGGGGGACTCATGCTCACCCAGTTGCCATGGCTATTCCAGCTGAGTGACAGGGACAGAGTGACATCACTGCCGCCGTGTCTCCTCCCACTCTTCCTCTTCCCCCCGCTGCCTCTATCTTCCAGCTGCATCTTCACTCGATGCCACTCTTCCTCTCCATCTTTCTCTACTCGCTCTCTGAAGAGGAAGTGTGCCTCCGTCTCAGTTTCTGTCCCCGCCCAGGAAATGGCTTTTTACTTCAGGAGGTTGCCATGCCAACCTGCTCCAGCCGCTTCCTTGCGACATGAGCGAGTGTGACAATGGCATTACTCGCACTGTGGCCCCTCTCCTCCCTCTGTCATGTATCCCTCTATCAACCATCCATCCATATACTCCCCAAGCCTTTCCTTTTTGTCCTCATCCCTTCATCACCTCATCATCATCTCTCCTCCACTCTCAGCCTCTCTACACCCTTCTCCTCTTTCCGTCTCTCCATCAACCCTCCAGAGGAGCGCAATGGCTGCTCTTACAGCATCACTGTCAGGCTGAGAGGAGGTCCTGTCTCCCCCTGCACCCCTCCACCACCATCTCTGCCACCGCCACCATCCCTCCCTCCCTCCTCTGACACACATACAGCCCCCCTCCCTCCCTCCCTCCCTCCTCCCGTTACAAACACACCGCTGGGTTTTTAACGTACAGTACTTATGTGGAGGCTGCAGGCGTCTCGGTCTTCGAATAATCTAATGGTGCATAAAGGCGCTGGACGTGCGTGTGTGTAGCTTCGCTACGTTCAGAGGGAGGGGAGAAGGAGAGAGAGGGAAGAGGCGGAGGAAGCAAACGTGAGTGAAAGTATTGTCAGCCATTTTTCTCATCTTTTTTTTCCTCCTCCTCCTCCTCCTGCTCCTCCTGTCCTCCGCTTTATTATCGGCGCTGCTGCTGCTGCGCTCCGGCTCTGGATGTGATTGTCAAGTGCGCGCGGAGAAGCAGCTGTTTTATTTTTCCTTCCTGCGCTTTGATAAGAGGACGTTTCTTCTCGGTTTCATCCTCCTCCTCCTCCTCCTCTTCTTCATCTGTGGGTTTTTTAAGATATTCCTGCGGGGAGGCTGGGGCTGAACGCTGGGCTGGAGTGTCTTGAATCAGGCCAAGGAACAGCGGATACTCCCCAAATCTGACAAGGCGCTGCAGCCAGCCGAGGGAGGGAGCGGGCAGCGGGGGTTGGATGGATATGGAGGGGGTTCGTGCTGAAGCCTAGTGCACCTCCGGGATGTTAGATTTTAGCCCGGCGAACATTTTTTCATTATGAAACCATTAGCAGCGTCAGACAGCAATGGAGTCCCGAGCCAGCAAGATAAAACCCCGGTAAGTAGCCCTATCGACGTGCATCGTTTTCTCTCCATCGCTCCTCTTCTGTTTTTTTTTTCCTCCCCTCTGCCTCATTTATGACCCGGTAGATATGATTACCGCCCGTGTAATGGACGTGCATCGGATTTCTATCGAGCCTTGCAGAAGATGAATGAACGCAGGGCGGAGGGAAGGTCGAGACGGGCACCTGGACGGGGCTGATCGGAGGCTGCTCGTCGCCCCGTCGAGCCTCCGATGTGTGTCAGTGTGTTGTACTAGGAACGGCCGCCATGTGCTTGCTGTCACTCGAAGCAGACGCGCGCGGACACACGCACAGCTATGTCGGGGCTGTATTGATCTTAAGAGGCTGCACCTTACACAGTTACAGCAGTGCGTTTTGAAAGAGGCGAAAACCGATTTACGTGTCATGCAAATAACACCTACACACACACACACACGTGTGCGCGGGGATCAGGTGGTGCTGCGGTGTGTGTGTGTGTGCGCCGCGGACATGTCACACACGACGGTGCAGGTGTGTTGAACGAGCGACGTCTCTGCCCCTCGTTATGTTTTACGACTCGAGGTGACAGAGTTTGACTGCAGGTCCATGAGCTGAAATTAACGAGGCCAACCGCTCAGCCGCTCCACGTTCCGCTTATTGCAGAAGACAAACACGGGAGGCAGTGGGTCAGGGCGGTGTGATGGGAGAGGTGATGTCATGTGTGAGGATGCAGGGCTCTGGATCACCACACGGATCCTCGGTGTCAGGCAGGTTGCTCTCTCTCTCTCTCTCTCTCTCTCTCTCTGGAGAGCAGCTCCTGCTCCTCACTTTTTAATCAGCGGCCTCCTCTGCTCCCCGGCGTCGCTGTCCGAGGTGCTGGAGGCGGCTCCAGCAGACGGAGGCCCGAGCCGATCTGCTCTTGAACGGTGAGCGGATTGATCGTCTGCCTGTCAGCGCCGCTGGCATCACTCACACCCGCCGGGACCACACAGACACACGCCGGCAGTGTCGTAAATCACACTGATGGACGGTTCCTGCATCGTAGAGCGCAGACACCGACCGAAAAATCACCGTCATATTCCTTTAATAGCCATAGATGTGCTATTTCGTCAGATGTCAGTTTCTCCGTGAGGCCTCATGCCTCTAAAGAGTCTACTCCATTTCTCTAACTTTTGAATGTACCTATATGTCATAAACATGTTTCACATTGTTGCCCTGAAGTGGATGCTTATCATATATGATCGTCTATCAGCGATCTCATAGGTCAGGCTAATGTTGTATGGATGCCTTAACAAATAAACAGCATTGAGCTTTCAGGGTTTAAACACAGTGACACAGACTGTGCCTTTCACAGTGTAAATATATTTCAAGGAGCACCCCCCCCCCCCCCCCCCCCCTTCAAGGAGCCCCCCCCCCCCCCCCCCCCAAATAACATAGTTGCCCTTAACTGGGAAAGAACATTCCAAACATTGCATGTGCCTTCAAGTAGCACTTCACCCTCGTTGAAGAATCCTTCACTGACAGGAGGCAATTATCTCAGCAGCCAAACCCTGATTAAAGTCCAACTCTCATGCACACCTGAAATCAGACTCAGCTATTAAGTCAGACATTGGAAAACATGAGTGCAAAAATCTCAGTTTGGCTCATTTAACAACTGGCATCGTTGAGCTTGTTCAGCTGCTCCTTCATCTGGTATTTTTCACTCATGACAGACATGAGTAATCGTATTTTATTCTGCCTCTGGTTTACTTTTGATTTCATTTTAAATACAGTCCTGGTAAGATCTTAACTTCCCCTCTCACTGTTTTTGTTCTTCACTATCTTTTCCCCCCATTCCTTCTTGTTTGTTTGTTTTTAACATATAAATGGAGGTTTATGTAAATACTGAATTAGCCCAGCAGGACACCCCCCCTCCCCAAAGTCAATAGCAGCCACCAGATCCTATTACAGTAATGACATCACCAGAGAAGGCACTTGACTATGACCAACATGTATGTGATGCACAGATTTCTGCAGACCTGTGATTTACATTCTTATGGCTGCACTTCACCCCGACAGCAACGAGGTTCCGTTTAGACTCACACCATCACAGAACACTTTGATTTGATTTATCCGGTTTTAAGGACCTGGGTGTGAATGCCGTCTCCGTATCATTGAATTATTTGTTGAAGTGATGGTGACAAACAGACAACCTGTGCCCAAATTTTTTAGCCCAGTTGGGCCTCGGTAGTAAGGAGGGGTGGTGTTGCATTCACGGGCTTGAGGCTGTTTTAACCATTTTTTTTTTTAGTTACCTGAAAATTAACAAAACACGATCCATGTGCAAAGTAAGAGTTATGTTATGTTGCTCTTCCACCGATATAATGTATACATTGCCCTTGCTAGCATCTAGTTAGTCCAGTGGACTGTATTCATCATTATAGATAGTCATCTCCCCCTGTCTAGCTGCTGGCTTGTGTGGTGCTGACTGACAGTGCTGGAAGGGGAAAGCCCAGAGTGCCTATCAGACCCATTTAATCGGACACCCAACCGAAAAGGTTTTAATCTTTTGATCCGTGAGGCCAGGGAGAGTGAGGAGCTGCCACCGTGGTCAGTGGAAACTGTGAGATGTCCCCGTTGTCTCTCTAACAAGCAGATTTAAAGCTGCTGCAATTCAGACTGAAAATGATTTTGTTGTTGTGTTTTGCTAAATAATCCAAATCCAGTCAACCAGCCCCTCTATTCAACTGCCCTCCGTGGAAGACTCGAGCCTTGTCAAAACGTCGCTCACCACGCAGGGTTGCTTTTCTGAGCTTGGCCACCAGCAGCATTGGACAGCTAGTGTCGGAGCACAGATTCACCCCCGGCATAAAGGCGGTAAAGAGATTGAGAGGCAGCCAGCGCTTCCACCCAGCAATCTAGGTCATTAGGTCTTCAGTGTAATTTAAGGAGCGCCACATCTGCTCACATGTAGGCAGAGCTGTGGCTGGAGCATTAGACTGATGCTTAATCCTCCTGCGAGAGCTGATTGTACGCATTCTCGGCTCACGCTTCTGCAGAGCTCAGTTCATTTGTGAGGAGAGAGTGCTGAATTTGGAGGACAGGAATACCGAGACGAGTGTGTAAGGTAGGATGATAGCATCAGTGTTTAGAGCTGTGGTTGGCGCTGAGTCTATTTTAACCTGATTAAAAAAAAAAAAAAAAAACGCTATCTCAGACTCTGTGGATCAATAAGAGAGGCGATGCACGCTGCATGTACTGATGTGTTAATGTGCCTCTGATTGGAAAAGCTTAATGGGTGCGTGTCATCACTGTGCTGGCATCCATCTTGGCCCAATATCTTACATGCCATTGGGCCGAGGAGGTCAATGGACCACATGCTCATAGACTGAATGGACCCTGGCTTATTGACCAACAGACGGATGACCCAAATGAGTGGAGTGAAAGGATTAAGTGTTTATTATCCTCTCCCTTTATCCCTCTTTCCTGCCCTCCCTTTATCTCTCTCTCTCTTTCCGGGGGGGAGGGGCTACTATGTAAACAAAGGAAGCAGGGGGGTGTTGAGGGTGGTGGTGAGTTTCCGGGCTGGTTTTGAAAACCAGTGGGGATATTATAATTATTGACATGTAGACCACTCCAGTGCCTGGCTGGAAGGCCTTATCGACAGAACTCCACATGACTGCTCCCTAACCCTTGTACTCAATAATGACAATTTTCCTATATATTATTTTTATTAGATTTATTGACAACAAAACAGAGAACCATACATCTACATCTGTTTTTTTTGAAATTATAAATCTTTATTCATAAAAACTGCGAATTTCATTTTCTTTAGCATAACATTTGAGTTGAGCCCATGGACTGTAAATAAGCGTAGCTGTGTCAGCTGTCGATCAGCAAGTTTCACCACATTTTTATCGCCATGGTTGAAACCAAACTTCAGAGTCATAATAACAACCTGAAATCTGATCAGCCACCTTTTGAGGACACACCCTCTACAGGTGACTTTGGCAGCTGCATCATAGTTTTCTGGTTGTGTTCTATGGGAGCGATGGACTGAATCATAATCCGTTTTGGTCTCTAAAGTCATGAAATGAAAATATGTTTAGGCTTTATCACTCCACTTCCAAACAGAGACATTCATCACACTAACACAATATTGTCCAGCCACAGATAATATCGCAGAAGTCGGCTGGAGGCCCTCGGAGTGAAGTCGACCAGACGAGGGGTTGGGAAATGGTAGCCCGAGAGCAAGAGGGGAGTCTGTGACTGACTGGCCCCTCTAGTCGTCCATTTTGATTGGTGCAGCCAGCCAGATAATTAAACGTGATGGCAATCTTTGACAGAGTGTAATCACATCACACCTCAGTAGCACAGGAGCTGCTCTGTCTGCCCCATGGTCTCTCGTCAGTGACGCATGAAGACTCTTTGTTAATATAAAATATCTTGTATTCTAGACCCACTCCTCACACACAGCTCGGGCCTCACTTTTAGAAACACCCTCTGCTAAATATTTCTACTCATTCTACTCATTTCTATCCATTATTGTAGAAGTCTATCAGCCATAGATTAAATAGACTCTGCCTGAAAGTACACTCAGTGGCAGACGATCGCTGTTCAACAACCTTGTACGTCTTTCTATATAAGTGTCTCCCATTTGTCTTCCAGTAGACTTCCCACTGTTTCAACTGATGAGACCCATTTCCATAACAACCAGAGGCAGAGCACATATTTACAGCACAAGGTGCATTTTGAGTTGGACGATGCTGACACTCGGGAAACTTTACTTCAAAGACTCTTTCGCTTTTTACAGTTCAGATGTAAAAAGCTAAAATCCTGGTTGGTGAAAGCGTACAGGAAAATATTTCTGACCCATATTTACTGACACTCAAAGCTTGGTTAAAAGTTTTTTTTTTTCCTATCCAAAGGAAGAGCAGCACTGTCCACATGTGAAGATATACAGCGTGTGTGTAAACTCCCTCTCAAATTTGGCTCTGATATCCAACAACACGACGGCTGAGGCAACCCAGTTAAATCAGCCACATTTGACTTTTAGGTGTGAAAATGTAATATTGATGAGCTGCCACAGCCAGAAGTGAAGTTGAAAGTGGGTTTGGAGCAGTCTCCCTGCTGAGTATCAAATATATGTTGGTAAATAAAACATTTAGCCATAAAATATTCACATCTATACACCCTGTGAACCAGTTTACACAGTGTGATTAAATTCATCGCTCAGCCCCTCCGGCATTCTCCTCATGATGAATTCCACCCAAACACTATAGAATAATGTATAAAACATCACTTGAAATTACTTGTTAGTTCCAATATGCAACATTTATCTGAATTTAATGATAAAAATAATAATATAATTTCAGGTTAAGAGTGTCAGAAATGTGTTTAGTAGCATTGTCAGTTTATGCCAAGTAAAAATATGTTGGACTCGAAGCTGACATCTCTTGTTTTATTTGGATGTTTTTGATGAAAACCCAAATAATGTTTGATAATATATAAAAGCAGGAAAACACATATTTGTCCTTTGAGCTTTTTTTGCTTGACAAGTGATTCAAAGCTATAAAACCATCGCCTCGATGGTTTCAGCGGCACAACATTAAACACGTCGCCATATTAACGACCGTACAGTTTGATTCATCTCCTTCCCGTTCTTTCAGCAGGACGTTTCTGATGTGGTTTAGCTCTCAGGTTCTTCTCCATAGGGAAGTGGACTTGGCACAAAATATGGCTAAGTACAGTTGGGCTTCCGACTTTGTGACTCGCTCAGAAGGGTTTCCCCCAATTACTGCCTGCTCTTCGTTCAGATTATCCAAGTTGCGTGATTTAATGAGGGTATTTCCTTGATGTATGCAGCCCTTCTTGCTAATTTGCTTGGTTCATGAAATCAGTTCTCGTGTGTTTACTTGATAAACGCTGATATTTACTGTCTCTCAGGTTTTGGCATCTCTCTACGAGTTTTCAGACACTTTAGATTTCCTCCTTATTTTTTAAACCTCGGATTTGAGCCAACAGCTCTTTAACAGACGTATGAATGGGGGTCCGAGCAGAGGGAACGCGATAAAGGGTTTTGACAGATTTCATAAACTCGAGTAGTGTAGTTAACAGCAGTCTTAGCTGCCTTTTCCTTTTCCTTCATAGTAAATTATGGGTCAACTGGAGCTCTGGCAGTGGGCCTCATTCATGCTTTTGTTGTATTTGTTTTTTTTTTTTTTATAGTTTTGTATTCAACCATTGCAGAAAATCTATTGTAACCCAAACAGCCATTACACAGATGTTCACCTCAACAAAACATTTGTTATTTAATATGATTTTTCAAATTATAACTATATCATCTCATCAAGTAGACGGTTGCCGTCCCTACACAAAATATTTGCAGTGTGCGTTACCAAACGCCCGGCAGTCAGCATGAGTGTCAGTGTGAGTGACCAATCGCGGGCTGGGCTGGATGATACTGACCATGTGTGTGTATGTCGTGTGTGTATGTGCAGCTCCCCGCAGACTTCAGCCGACTTCACCTGGCCGACGGCTTGCACCCACAGGTGACCCACGTCTCCTCCAGCCACTCAGGATGTAGTATCACCAGCGACTCTGGAAGCAGCAGCCTGTCAGACATTTACCAGGTAAGGCCCCCACCCCTCCATCCAAACTTGGTGCTGGACCCCCCTCCCCACCCTCCACCTGGACTCCCCTGGATTGTTGAGAAGTTGCCGTAGATTGTTCAGTCGGTGAACTAATAAAGAGAAGGTAGTACACGCAACCAATCCCAGAGGGTCTGTGTATGTGGGAATGTTAAGTCAGATGCTCCGGATGTTTTCCTAATGGCGCAGTGTTATATGTTCACAGTACTGTTTGTACTGTGAGCCTTTCTTAGTGGATAGATTAGTAATAGCGTCTAACTAACATTAGTCTCATTAAGTACTAATAACACAAGATAAGACTTGCAATTCTATGGGAAAATAAATCCAAAAAACCAAAAGGCCACGAGACAGAATCAGATTAGGATTGTTGGAATGTTTAATGAAAATATAAAACGTATTTAGCACAGAAACTGGTCTGACAGCCCCCCTCCCTCCCAGTGGTAACTAACTACACACACACACACACACACACACATTCTTGTGACTGTGGACGTGCCCCAAACCCTGCAACTAATCCTCTTAACATAGCACACCCACCCCATTGGCTCCTAGTGGCGTCACCTGCTGTGAGCCTATTTTGTGTGTGTGTGTGTGTAAGTGTGTGTGTGTGTGTGTGCGCGTGCTCAGGGGCATCAGTCAGAATCCCTTTATTTTTTTCCAGACTGATTCCTGACTCGTGTTTGTGTGTGCAGGAGGGTTAAGTTGTTTAAATGCAACTATGAGTGTGTGTGGCTGGTATGAGTAAGCATTACTGTAGATTCTGTGTGTGAGTGTGTGTGTGTGTGTGTGTGTGCTCGGCCGTGCTGTTGCCGGCTGGGGCAGGTTGAACAGGCTCTACTGTCCCCAGTCTGTGATCCTGGTCTTACAGCCATCTGCTAGCAGCTCTCTGGCAGTCCCTTGATATCTCTGTCTCTGTAACCCCCAACACACACACACACACACACACACACAACTGTCCCATTTATCTCTGTTTGCGGGATCCCTGCACACCGCTCTTCACTAACCTGTATAGAAACCTCTTTCCTTGTTCTTGTTTACCCGTTCTACTCCAACAACTCACTGTCCCTTTGTTTTGTTCGCCGAGTCCTAATCTTTTCTTTCTTGTCACAGTCTATAAAATTCCTCCTCTCAGCTCACTGGTCATCTGTGTGTGTGTGTGTGTGTGTGTGTGCGCGTGTGTGTGAGAGAGAGAGCGAGAGAGAGACGGCATGTACGCCCTCTACCAGGAATGATTTGTTGGGTAACCTTCCTGTGTTTTTCTACAGTCCTGTCTTATCTCGTGTGTCTGCTTCAGAGTTGAAACATTTAGTCTGCTGACCAAAACTGAATCTAAGGGTTCCTTAGATTTTAGAATTTGCTGATTTTCTTTGTTTGAATTATATAAACTGTATGTTCTGACGTTTCATTAACACGATCCATGAGAGCAGATATTCCAAAACCTGTTAACTGGGAGTTCATAGTGACTAACCCCTTGTTCATGAAGATTCATCATCAAGTCATTCTTAGACAAAGTTTCAGTTTTTAGAATAATGAAGTGTAATAGATCACCGGATATTTTTTGAGGTCTTTTGGAGCAAACCCACCACAGGAGGCCTGGTTCTTTCCACTTGATGCCACAGGAAGTCGTTGGTACAAAGAAACATGGAGGTATAAAAGTTTAATCGCAGTCTTCATCAGTTTCCAGTGTTTGGCCTGTGCTGTGGTGAAGAGTTGCTGAGCAGATAGCGGGTGTGGACTGTTCTGATGTCAACAGCCACTGCCCCGCATGAAGAGCCCCACATCGCTGTCACGTCACTGCCAACATGGCGCTCTGTTGTGTGTCTGAATAAATCATGAAATTGGTCCTTCAGAAAGACTTTGAAAGCATTGATCCAAGAATAGCGTTGATGAAATATTAACGGCACCTGACTTGCCCACTGACTGTTAATGCTCGCTGCATATTTATGGTTTTTTGATGTACACATGACACGGAAAGACAAAGACGCACCGGCAGCTGTGTGTTGATGCGTCACGCAGCTCACAGGCGTTAACAAGGTGTCTTCATGTGGGAGGCTGAGCCCACTGGTTGTTCTTCGTTGTGTATGTAATTAATGTGCCACTTCATTTGGTTTTAGAAATCCATCTTCAGTGCTGCCCGTGTTTGTTGAAGATGCTTTTGACGGTTCAGTTTTATTCATTTCAGTTCAAGATCAGAAACGCTGCTTTTATTGTTCCCTGCTCCTCTCTCCATCTGTGTCCCTCCCACGCCCACATCATCTGTACGGTCCGTGTCCCAGCTAGCCCCACCCGCCGGGGTGTGTGCGCACTGGCGACGCCCCCGATGGCCACTCAGACGCTGGCCTGAATCATTGATGAGCCTTCTTCACATGGCATTTGAAGAGAAATGACATAGGGCTTTGGTGAGAGACGGGGTGCGAGGACTCTGCGCTTTGAAAAATTAAAAGCCAACTGCCAGTCTGCGGGGTGAAGATGCGTCTGGCTCTGGGATTTTGTGGACAGTTTGTAAAGACGACCTTTTCTTCACTCTCTGTTAGGCAGCTGAACCACGCCGAGGTAAGAGGGTTCGCCGTGGCTTCGGTTCAGACGCTCGTTGTTATCACAGCTTTGGTTTGTTCTGAGGGGGTTTCAGGTTTTGATCCGGCCAGCGTGGCCCCTCTGTCCTTTGCAGACATATTTTCTTCAGCGATAGCACAGACCCTCCACTGCTCATGTACAAGTATTTGCATTGCTTTGGTTTTCTCGTCTTAGTTCGTTTGACTTGGTTCTGCACATGTTTCATCTTGTGCTTTCAAAGAACAGGATCCGGCTGTGAGGCAGGCGCTGGAGTTTGCGGAGGAGAAGAGAGGGATGCTGGGAGTTAATTAGCTTGGTACCGTGCTCAGCAGACTGTTTGGTGTGGAGCGTTGAAGACGACATTCCTCGTACATTACTGAATGCCTCTAATTCCAAGAAAAGGCTCAAATGTGCAGCTTCCCAGAAGGTCTTTTTTTAAATTTTGTTTTTTGAGAATGCATCGTGTCGCAGCTGAGGGTTGTAACGTGGATTTTAATGTTGGGAACTGTGTGCGCCTGCACCTCTGCTCAAAGACGCTTGCACAGATTCAAACCCTGACCTCATGGTTGCGTTTCCAGCCGGCTGTGTCTTACCAACCGCTGACGTTGGATGGAGAAATCCCTCCCTACGTCAATCAATAAGCAATGACCGATCCTGGTTTGTTTCCCTCTTTGTAGGCCACAGAGAACGAACCCGGTGACATGGACCTGAGTGGCCTGCCGGAGACCGCCGTGGACTCCGAGGAGGAGGACGATGAGGAGGACATCGAACGAGCGTCGGATCCCCTCATGAGCCGGGACATCGTGCGTGACTGCCTGGAGAAGGACCCGATGGACAGAACCGATGATGACATAGGTGAGCGCCCAGTTGGGCTGCAGCTCATTAGAAAGCTCTACTGCAGATACATTAATGTGGCTTTGTGGTGCAGAGTATTTTCAAATACTCGTTTTATTTCTGCGCAAACTGGAGAGTGCAGTGTTTGTGAGACGTCTTTAGAGAATGATGGGATTTTAAGATGTCACAGTTGAACACAGAGCTGCTCTCAGCCAGGTCAGAACTCGTATTTGGTTCTCTGTGAAAACCCCACCCTCTCACTCCTCATTATTTAAATCGGTCGCAGCAAATTTACATTTGTGTGAAGTCTGAACTGCTCTCATTTACGACGCCAGCTTTCGAGTAATTCTCAAAGCCACATCAGGCTCGTAGTATCATATCCCTGAAAGCTATGATGACTCAACTCCAACGATGATGATAGGCACGTCGAAGAAAAGTAAAGTACACACTCTGAGAGCTTAGCTACAGATGTAGAAAGGAGGAGGATGATGCATTGAATGTGGAGAGAGTAAAAGCGAGTGCCGACCCCCCCCCCCCCCCCCCCCCCCCTCGCCTACACCCACCCCCTCCCCCCTCCCTCTGCCGGCAGGCTTTTCTAGGTCACTCTGGCACATCCTCTCGCCTCACCTCTCCCAGCACATTAAACTTTCAGTGCTTCCACAGCTTCACACACGACGCTGTTGCCATGCCAAGCACAGGTCAGCCTGAGCGCCAGACTGCTGCTGGCCCGCCGCTGGTGGAGAAGACGATGGTAGAAAAATCCATTTAAAAGAATGAAGCGATCCACAGAAATATCAGGCGTGATTCTGAAACGGCACGTTTGCCATTGTTCAGTGCTTTGAGCTGCTTGAAGAAAATTCGATGCGACCGTGTGTGTGTGTGTGTGTGTTTGTGTGTGTGTGTGTATGTATCTCCAGAGAGATGCTTGTATGCCTTGAGATTGTCAGACACCGGTCCAGACGTCGTGAGATGCATTTACAGATCGTTAGACAGCTCCGCCGCTGGTTCGATGACTCTCCATGTCTGTGGAAATTGTTTTTTCTGAGTGAGCGCACAGATTTCTATTGTGGTTCAGTGTCTCCGGTGAACTCAACCAGAGGTCATGGAATGAAGTGTCAGCAATTATTCTTGGCTCCCCCCTGAAAGTTTATGTCAATGGAATTGATATTTGGCTTGATGTCCTCCAGATAATGATTCTACTGTCAACTATTCATCGTGGTGATGATCCATGTTGATGCTCAGCCTGAACCTTGTGCCGTCTTTGCCTGGAAGTGAGGACAGGTGCAGCCGTGCCAAGAGCCCTGCACGTCCTCTTTCTCTCCTTGGGTGTCAAGACTGTTTTTCTTTTTTTTTTTTTAACCTCGCTCCACTCACTGCTCTCCTCTCCTCTCCTCTGTCCCCCACACAGAGCAATTACTGGAGTTCATGCATCAACTGCCAGCGTTTGCAAACATGACCATGTCAGTGAGGAGGGAACTCTGCGCCGTCATGGTCTTTGCTGTAGTGGAGCGCGCCGGCACCATCGTTCTCAATGATGGAGAGGAGGTGTGTATTGCTCCACATTTATCCACAAAATAAGCCTGGTCTGGTCACGTTGTCCTGTCTCCATTTGTATTTATGTATGTATGTATGTGTGTGTGTGTGTGTGTGTGTGTGTGTGTGTGTCTTCAAATCGCACCATAGCCTCACCTCTTCACGCCAACAAATCTCTTTTTCCATTTGATGTTTTTCTGCTCTATTAAACTTGAATGGCCGACGTGTGATCCCTCAGGCAACTGAAGCAGGCATCACTCATTCTCTCTGGTCCGAGCCTATCAATGGAGACAATTTGATCGTTTCTCTATAATGCACTCAAACATTAGAGAGGAGAACTTGCCTGGAAGGCCTGCACACTGAATCTCCAGTCAGACAATTCAAGGTTCACAGAGTCTCTGTCGGTTTAAAAGCTGTGAATCTTTAAAACCCGGGTCAGCTTTTAGTTCCCTCTTTTAATCAAGCTATGATGACTTACCACAACGTGAGGGTATTGGAATTGATTTTAGTTTTGTTTTAAAGGGGCATTCTAAATATCAATTATATATATATATATATATATATATATATACATATATCACTGTATCCCTCAGAGGAAAGTTAGGAGCCATCTGTTAGCTGCAGCAGCATTGTATCGTTACTGTTTTGGATTAATTAACCACAATCGCCTTGTGTGTGTTGGGACAGTTGGATTCCTGGTCGGTGATTCTGAATGGTTCGGTGGAAGTCACGTATCCAGACAGCCGGACGGAGATCCTGTGTATGGGGAACAGCTTTGGGGTGTCACCGACCATGGAGAAGGAATACATGAAGGGTGTGATGAAGACCAAGGTGGACGACTGCCAGGTGGGATAAAGATGTTTTCGCAGGCTGAGTACAGAAAAGTTTTGAAAGTGACTGACTCATAGAGAGTAAAAAGTCGTTATTCTCACTAAGCAGCGAGACTAACGACTTTCACGGATTCACTTGAATGAGAAAATCTTTACTCCTATTTTGTAAGAACTCCTTCTTTGATTTTCAGTTCCAAACTTCAGCCTCTAACTCCCGTTTTGCCTCGCTCTTGTCCAGTTTGTGTGTATAGCCCAGCAGGACTACTGCTGCATCCTCAACCAGGTGGAGAAGAACATGCAGAAGGTGGAGGAGGAGGGTGAGATCGTCATGGTGAAGGAACACCGTGAACTGGATCGCACCGGCACCAGGAAAGGACACATCGTAATCAAGGTGAGAAAATCTGCTTTCATCAGTTTAATCTGTCCGAAGTGCTCGGTTTAGAAAAAAGTGCTGAATATGTTTCACTGTCAAACCTCAGGGCACACCGGAGCGTCTCACCATGCACCTAGTGGAGGAGCACTCCGTGGTGGACCCCACGTACATCGAGGACTTCCTGTTGACCTACAGGACCTTCCTCTCCAGCCCCATGGTTGTGGGCAAGAAGCTGCTGGAGTGGTTCCATGACCCCAGTCTCAGGGACAAGGTACATAAATATACCATTAAATACTGCAATTAGTTAAATTAATTAGCAGTTAAAACTGTGTTGACCCGTGTGGCTCACGTGATCCCTCCAGGTTACACGGGTAGTCTTGCTGTGGGTAAACAATCACTTCAATGACTTTGAGGGGGACCCTGCCATGACTCACTTTCTGGAGGAGTTTGAAAGCAATCTGGAGAAAGAAGTGAGTGTTACAAATCCACTTTGTGGGAAAATTTTGAAAGCTGCATTTGATGAATTTCTGACTTTTTTCACATCTCTGTGTGTTTTTGTTTCTCCCTCCCAGAAAATGTGCGGGCACCTCAGACTGTTAAATATAGCATGTGCTGCTAAAGCCAAGCCGCGGCTGGTGACGCTGACCAAGCCGTCCAGGGACTCCCCTCTGGCCTTCAGCTTGCTCGGAGGTCAGGAGAAAGGTTTTCGCATCTTTATCGATGCCGTGGAGTCTGGGAGCAAAGCTGCTGAAGTTGGCCTGAAGCGTGGAGATCAGGTAAGAACTCGTCACCCTAAGCGCCAGCACGTCAGGGCGCTGTTACCATCCTAGGCTTCCACACGGCTTTGGGATTTGGATTGGATTTCCTCTTGAATTTTAGCGTTATGTCTGCAGCTGTCTCAAAATTATTTTTCTTCCAGTCAGATAAACCTGTGAGGAGGAAGCCCTGCTGGCATTCAAATTCAGTGCCATCCCGTCCTAGTTCATTTTTGTTGTGAAACCTGTTTTCGATTTTGTTCAAACGTGAAGCTGAACTTGCAGCAGCAGCAGTAGGCACCTCGTGCTGGCTCTCTGCTCGCAACTTAAACTCTCGAATGTTTTCGCACTCTCCTCGTGGCTTTGAGCAAAGTCTCTTAATCCTTGAAACCATCTTGAGAGTGTCTGGATGCGAGCTAAGCCCTCTTGACTCCACAAACATCCCCTGCAGCTGTTTCCCCAAAAGGAAGGAGAGGAGCTGACATCCTTGGAAGCATTCACTCTCTCATATCCGCAGATTCAGAGTCTGTTGCTGCCGTCGTTCACTCAGAACATTTCCGAGCTCACAGTTTTAAAGAGAGTGTTAATCTCGCATCTCGAGCATTAGTCCCTCTGAAGTAAACCTCAGCATCTCACTAATCGCTCCTCATCCCAAAACAAATATTTAGTCGAGCGCTACTTGCAGAAGAGGGTAGCCAGAGCTTAACTTGCAGTCAAGGGTGACTTCCTCTTCCACTAAAGAGGAAGCAGTGAAGCCTGGTTGGCAGATTGCTTTTTAAATGCAAATATCCGGCGCCGATACAGAGGTCAAGCTGTAAAGACAAAGACGACGCAATCTGAAGGCGCTGTGGGCCTTGTTAATGTCAGAATCATGTGCTGGTCTCAGCTGACACTTTATTACCTGCCTTTGTTGACTATAAAGTCACTGAATATTATTATTTTTCTATGATGTCAGATGGGTCCCAACCGGCTCAGGAATCCACTCTGGTTCCTCGATGGACATTTGCAATGATTCCAATAAAACAACCTGAAAATGAAAAAGAACTCCTGTCGGACAGCTCTAACACCGCTGTTCCTCTGAATGTGGCTCAGAGGAGTCGATGTATGCTGGTCCGTCAGCAGCTTCTATCTGATGGGTCTCTTCTCTCTGCAGATCTTAGAGGTCAATGGGCAGAATTTTGAGAATGTCCAGCTCACAAAAGCCAACGAGATTCTGAAGAACAACACACACTTGTCTATAACTGTGAAAACAAACCTCTTAGGTAAGAAACTCTAATTATGATATGTTACCTATGTTAACATCGTTAGCTGCGGTAACACCAGACGCACTCCTCATTTCCCTTCTCTCTTACCTCCCCAGTGTTTAAAGATCTTCTAACGAGGCCTGAACACGAGCACGACTTGGACGGCGAGGAGGAGCACGACAGAAAGAACGGAGCGCCACACCTCCCGAAGATCGGAGACATCAAGAAGGCCAGCCGCTATTCCATCCCTGACCTGGCGGTGGATGTGGAGCAGGTGATGGGCCTGGAGAAGGTCAGCAAGAAGGCGAAGACCAACTCGGTGGGAGGACGCAACAAGCTGAAGAAGATCTTTGACAAGACGCTCACCAGCATCCTGCCTCCTAAACCTTACAAGTAAGAAGACATGTTGACTCTTTGTGTGTCAGACAGTTTGACAGATCCTCTCATCTTTAAGTATCAATAATAAAAATCTATACTTGATGATTGTTTGAATGGTTAACATTCAACATTTCCTTTCACTTTTTTTCTTTCATATCTCTCAGTCCTCTGGTTGGTTTTTCTTGTGAACTATCACAGAGTCGAGACTTTAATTGGATGTTTCTGTTCACTGACCCACATGTGCTCCTGTCATAACACTACTCAACCAGCGTTAGGTGTGAAACCAACATTTTCTGTACAGCCTGTGTCCACACCTCAGTCCTCATCCACACGAACGTCGCCCTCTGCCTGCTGCTGACAGAACTGCCGCCTCCCCTCCCTCTCTGTCTTGTTTCCATAGTGACGTCTGCGTGGGCCAATCGCAGGACGACAGCATCGTAGGGATGAAACAGTCCAAACAGATCCCACCGGCGCTGCCAGTCAGTGGAAACCTGTCGTCGTCCAACCCCGACCTGCTGCAGTCGCACCACCGCATCCTCGACTTCAACAACCAGCCGGGTGTGTTTCCCACAGACGCTGAACATGTGCTGGGGCAAAAATCACTTTTATTTCTGGGAAAATACACTTTTTATTTCAATAGCCTACTTGCATTCAAAACGTTCTTCAGACACTGCCCTGCAGCCCATATAGGCCACTTTACAAACTGTTAAGCTCCAATAGCAGAACTATGAGGCCTTTATTTTGTCCTGTTTCTTTATTAACTCCTGTCCATCACATGTTGTTTATGTCCCTCCAGTTCCAGTTCCCCCAAGTGAGTATGTTCTTCTCTCCCTGCACTTCTCTTACAGCCGCGTCTTTGTCAACGCTCTCTGCCCTTTTCAAACTAAATGGCATTAATACATTAGCTGTACTTTAGTTTGCAGATGTAACGTTAACTCGGTAAATGTGCGTGTATGTTGCATAATGCTAACAGCACTGCAGAGGCCACTGATCCCTCAGCTTCCTGTGGGCACGTGGGAGTTGCTTTTAATCATGGAGCCTCTGGACCACATGATTTGTCGGGGGTGTGTTTCCGAATCAAACTAATGAGTGATGGGAAATCTGGCTTGCAGTTCCAAATGCTGGGACGAATGGCTTTGGTGTTGTTTTCGGTTCAGTTGTCTTTTCCCTCACAGCCGCTATCCTCATCGCCTGCATGTGTCGTCCACAGATATGTCAGACCAGGTATTACGAGTCTTCAAGGCCGACCAGCAGTCCCGCTACATCATGATCGGGAAGGACACGACGGCGAAGGAGGTGGTGGCCCAAGCCATCAGGGAGTTTGCCCTGACGGCAGCAGCCGAGGCTTACTCGCTGTGCGAGGTGTCCGTCACGCCAGAGGGCGTCATCAAGCAGAGGCGATTACCGGACCAGCTTTCTAAACTGGCCGACAGGATCCAGCTCAGCGGCAGGTGAGGACGTCTTGGGTTTGATTTCCTACATGAAGGAGGGTGTTGAGAACCTCCCGGCTCTTTATCGGTCACATAAAAGTACATAAGTGCTGCAGTTAACAGTAATTATCATTATTGATTCATTATTGATCATTTAGTCTATCAAATGCCAGAAATTCTTATTGTATCTTCCAGGGCCCAGAGGGGGGTGGATTCAGTCGCTTGTTTTTTCAGACCAACTCTCAAATACCCAAAGATCCTGGATAGAGACTTTCTTACTGATTTGCTTTTCCTCCATCAGATACTACCTGAAGAGCAACATGGAGACGGAGACGTTATGTTCAGATGAGGACGCCCAGGACCTCCTCAGAGAAGGCCAGATCTCTCTGCTACAGCTCAGCACGGTGGAGGTGGCCACTCAGCTCTCCATGCGGGCCTTTGAACTATTCTGCGCCATTGAGCCCACGGAGTACATCGACGACCTGTTCAAGCTGCGCTCCAAGACGGGCTCGGTCAGCCTGAAGCGCTTCGAGGAGGCCATCAATCACGAGACCTTCTGGGTGGCCACGGAGGTGACGCGGGAGCCCAACCAGCTCAAACGCATGAAGACCGTCAAGCACTTCATCAAGATCGCCCTGCACTGCCGCGAGTGCAAGAACTTCAACTCCATGTTTGCCATCATCAGGTGAGGCGCAGTAAAGAATTCCGTCTGCGACGGAGTTCTGTTTGATTCCATCGACTTTGGGTGATCATATTTCTCTCTCCCTCCGCAGCGGCCTGAACCTGGCTCCGGTCTCCAGACTGAGGGGAACGTGGGAGAAGCTGCCGAGCAAGTACGAGAAGCTGTTCGGGGACCTGCAGGACCTCTTTGATCCTTCCAGAAACATGGCCAAGTACAGGAATGTCCTCAACAATCAAAACCTCCAGCCACCAATCATCCCCTTGTTCCCCGTCATCAAGAAGGACCTCACCTTCTTACATGAAGGTATTATTCCAGTGAACATGAGATATGAAGTCATTGAAATGGGATATTTAAGCCATGCGACTTCCACTGTGTTGAAGCTACTCCTGCCCCCTGTTGAGGTAGCGAGGTAACAAAGAAACTGTGAGATCTGTTCCCGCATCAAGTTGCGCCTTTCTTCATTTTAGGCAACGACTCTAAAGTGGACGGCCTGGTGAACTTTGAGAAGCTGAGGATGATCGCCAAAGAAATCCGCCATGTTGGTCGCATGGCGTCCGTCAACATGGACCCGGCCCTCATGTTCCGGACAAGGTGAAGACAACTCTTAAATACCATAGCCGCGTTTCAGATCATTCTCAGGATCCCTCACCGTCCCTGTAGCAGCAGTCGGCGCACCTCTGACTAACCGGGCTCTGTCGGGGTTAGCCGGTTCACATAGATTCAGTTCAGATTTCTGCATCACGCTTTTCTTCCGAGCAGCTGTTCCCTCTGGCAACTGTTTCCTCTGGCAACTGTTCTCCCCCATACACATTGTTGGCATAAGATGTGCACAGTGCTCCTGTGAAAGTGTGTCTTTGTCTAATGATGTCTCCTCCTGGTGGAGTGTTACCATTTGATTCCCTCTCCGCTGACTTTCATGCGGGTGAAATTGCTTCTCTTTGGTGATCTTGGTGGTCTTGGTGGTCTTTCCTGTCCTAAGCTTTGTCTCCCTCTCTCTTTCTCTCTCTCTCTCTCTCTCAACTCATCCACCCTTTGCCCCCCATGCTTCTCTGTTTATGGCACCCGCCCTCTAGGAAGAAGAAGTGGAGAAGTTTAGGGTAAGTCTGGTCTCCCCTACCCCACGGCCCCTCTGTTCCGCCAGTTTGCGAGCTGCTTCTCTTCTTCGTTTCCACTAATCAGTTTGAGTTCAATCCTCCCCGCTAACACAGAGCATAACCAAAGGGCATGAATTTAAAAAAGGTCACTTTTGCTGACATTATTCTGCGTTGTACATTTGACAAACCACAGAACCCGCGCCACATGAGAATATAATACAGAACGCTCCTGATACAGGCCTATCTGTAGCCTTGAATAGCAAATGTGACCTTTTGTTATTTGTCATTTTACCTGTGACTTGTCGTGCTTTACATTCCTGTGGTCAAATGGGAAGTCAGTGCATGGGAAAATGATCATTGAGCATCTTGTAATTAGGAGAAAATGTCTTCATGTAATTTATACGATGTGTATTTTGTAATTCCGAGATAATCGGGACGAAATCAGAAGTCATAACCACGAGGAAGTTTTTTTCCTGTGTAGAAGCTTTGTGTTATGACAAATGATCCACTTTGAAAACAAACCATGATAAATATCTTTCCGCTGACAAGCGTGAACTTGACGCATCATGGGCGAACACCAAGTCTTTTGTCTTTGTTCCTTTTGAGTCCTGAGCCAAAACCGACTTCTCCTACTACTACAAGCAACTCTGACTCAAGCCACAGAAATGTAAACTATGACCGTGTTACACTTGTACAACTCTCCCCTTTCTACTCCCCCTGTTTGGCTTAAAACACCACCTCCCTCCTCACCCCCCCTTGCTGCCTGGAATGTCTGGAATGTTTTGGTCTGGAGAGGAGCCCCTCTGCATGTTCTTTTTTTTTTTTTTTAAATATCATATCCTACGTGCAGCCCAGTAGCACATTTATATACACGCTCACCTGTAAGTTCATTTACAGTCTGAAATATCGTCTAATGTTCTGCCCTCTTCTGTGTTTCTGTGTCTCTTCCTGTCTATAAATCTATGTTCCCTCCCTCCTCTGTGTGGCCTCCCGTCCCACCAGCTCTCTCAGCCAGGGTAGTGCCAATGCTGCGGTGCTCGACGTCACGCAGACGGGCGGGCACAAGAAGCGGGTGCGTCGCAGCTCCTTCCTGAACGCCAAAAAGCTTTACGAGGACGCCCAGATGGCCAGGAAGGTCAAGCAGTACTTGTCCAACCTCAGCCTGGAGGTGAACGAGGAGAGTCTGCAGACGCTCTCGCTGCAGTGCGAACCCTCCATCAGTACGCGTGAGTTTCTAGCACAGGGTTCTAATGCACGAGGACGTAAATATCCCACTTGGGAGACACACATGTTCCCAGGACTCAGCCCAGAGACAGACAGGGTGTAACCGCTGTAGTAACAGGACTCTCAGACTTACTTACAGATTCATTGGCAGCAAATAAAAATGGCTAAACCACCCGGACAGTTTCACAGGGTTGATGCCAGCTTTGCTTGCTGTTTGCTGCTCCCAGTTTTCATCTCATGCAACAGACCCAAATGTCCGTCATTCTCATAAACTGCACACCGACTCCCTTTTCTCTCTCACCATGCTCAGTGCCCAAAAATGCCGGAGGGAAACGACCTGACACCTCCCCGGTTGTGTCTCGAGCTGCCAGTCAACAGAGGGGGCAGTTGGCCAAGGGAAACCAGGCTCTCCAGGTCCCTGCCGTGGCTCTTTACCCATCCCGAAAGAAAGTGCCAGTCAAAGATCTACCACCTTTCGGTAAATAAAGACTTGAGGAGGAATTTAATGGTTACAACCACAACGTTTAGATTCATTGAATGATTATCCCACCAGTGGAGAAATATGTGAACGTCTTTGTTTGTGTGACTGTTGACAATCAGAGTGAAAAATATCCTGCATAAATCACCTGTTCTCTTTGACCTTCCACCATCTCCTCCTCACTCTGTGGTCTTACGCGGCCTCCCTCGGCCTCCGTCTTTACAGCGCTGCTGCCTCCTAGAGGCTGTCTGGCAAACAAGCTCTCACAGAGACAACAAATCCCAGACAAAGCAGTTTAGCATCCCGACAGCCTTGGGGGGGAATGGCAGCGTTCCGCATATTAATTCTGCTCATCTCCTCTCCCGTGTCCACAGGCACCAGCTCCCCGCAATCTCTGAAGAAGATCCTGTCTCTGTCGGAGGAGGCCAGCGACAGACACCGCAGGCAGCCAGAGGACACAGTGTCCAACGCCTCCTCCCAGCTCTCCTCCCCTCCCACCTCCCCCCAGAGCTCGCCCAAGAAGGGTAAGTAAGCCAATAATCCCACTACCCTCCCTCCCCCCTCTATACCACCCCTCCTCATGCTCCCTCTCTCTTCCATCATGTGCCACCAATGCCACCCAGTGGTCGCCTTGATGAATTAACGGCTCAAAAGACTTCTCTTTGTTTCAGGTTACAGAATGGGCGACGCCTACTCAGACTCTGGTCACAGTGAGATCTCGTCCCGCTCCAGCCTCGTCAGTAACTCCTCCTTCGACATGGCCCAGGACGAGAGGAGGCTCCGTCACTCGGGAGGAGTCGGGGAGTCTCACATTGTGGGAGCACGGCTGGAGCGAAGAGCCACCACTGACCCCGACCAGTACAGCCTGGGGTAAAGACAGCTCCATTGGCAGATGTGTGTTTCTGTTTCAGGTGAATTAACGTGAAGCGTAACGCTTCCCGTCTTTCCTCTCACAGGTCGTATTCATCGATGCAGGACTGTCGGGGTATTTACGCCGGCTGCCCCACGGTGCTCTCCTCGCCCAGCTCAGAGGAGCTAACTCAGGATCAGGGCGACCGGGTTTCACTCGACGCCGCTGACAGCGGCCGCGGCTCCTGGACTTCGTGCTCCTCTGGTTCCCACGACAACATCCAAACAATGCAACAAGGGCGTAGCTGGGAGACTCTGGCCTTCGGTGGAGGCGGAGGCGGCATCGCAGGCCTCCCCCCTGGTGGACCAGAGGCCTTCTTGGGAGGACCCGCGGCGCTGTGGGCGGCGCAGGCCAGGGGGAGCTGGGCGTCTGCCAGCTCCTCCTCGTCCTCTGCCGCGTACTGGGGAGAGGACTCTGAGGGGGACACCGGCACCATCAAGAGGAGAGGAGGGAAGGACGTCAATGCTGACCCAGAGACAAGTAGCATCACATCCACCGGGTCAGAGGAGGCCAAGCAGCTCGGCCGGCCTTCTCCATCACCCATCACCGCTGGGGGTAAAGGCCTCATTTGTGAGTGATAGCATGCAGCAGCTTAGCCTCATACTTAGTGGGGTGGAGCTTGTGCAGTAGGACAGTTATATATAAAATTTCTATTCCATCATGTGACCCAGATGTTCAGCATCTCTCCTCTCCTACCTTCACTGTATGTAGTTCAAACCTGTCCTCATCGTCTTCTCTGTTGTGTCCACTCAGCACGAAAAGAAGGCCGATACCGTGAGCCTCCCCCCACCCCCCCGGGCTACACGGCCCTGACCATCACCGACCTCGCCGAGGGACAGCATCCGGCTCCATCTGTCCCCACGACCGCAGCGATCCACTCGGGCCGCCGGCCGCCCGACTACACCACGGCTCTGCAGCGCTCTCGTATGGTCACCCAGTCCCCCGACTCCCACCAGGCCCAACAGGGGGCCAAACGTTCAGGTGGCCTCCACCGCACCTGCTCGCCAGCCGAGGACCAAGAGCCCGATGAGGAAGAGGAGGGTGAGTCCTTGTCTCCCAAACTAGTCGCTCTGAGGAAGCCAAAGCGCGTGGCACGACACACACCTGAGACTCCCAGACCATGAGAGTGTGTGTACGGGGGTTAACAGGCAGGTAAAAACTCATTTATCAGGTTGCCCCTCCCCCCCTCTCCATTCCAATGAACCTGCATGTGAACAGGATCACACACTCGGACCGAGACTGACCATTCCTTCACACCAGCTCGCTCAGCACCAGTAGGACCAGTCCCATTTCAATTCTTTTGTTCATTTGGACTGGGACCCCCCCCCGCCCCCCCTCCCCCTTTTAACTCCCACTGTCATCATGCATGAGTCATCCAGGTCAGGTCACACACTCTTTTCATGCCTGCAAACATGCACCTCCATCCTCCTGCACCCACTCGCTCCTGACCCGCCTGCACTGGTTCAGTTCTGTGGTGTTGTAGTTTGCAGCTGTTGAGCAGATGTGTCCAGATGTTCCCACTGACAGTTTCAACTGAGCGATGCTCCAGAGTTCATCTGCAGGTTATTTCTCTTTCATCAGGAAGGCTTGGAGAAATTAAGCCATCTCAAGTGAACATTTAAATTTAAGAATCCAACTTTGATTCTGTAGGAAACCAGAAATATTTAAAGAAATTAAATGTTATTTCTTGAGTGTTTAGTTGCTGACGATGATCCTCAGATATACAGACGACGATATTTTGGCCAGCAAATAGATTTCTAATTTGTTCTAAGACACTGATCTCGAAACCCTGGCGCAAAATGTTTGTTTTACAGTTCGACCATAAACTTTATACAAGCAAATGCGTAGAACTAACGGACTAATGTAGAACTTCACGTTAATTACGTCAAATCAAAGTTTTAATATTGTCAGATTGATATTGATCAGCTGATGAGTCTGACCTTTTCTCCTTTTAATGAAAAAGAGAAAAGACAAGAAACCACATCAGGGAATTTATAGATATGAAACAGAGATCTGGATTATTTTTTAGTCAATAATCCTTGTCCAGTGATCACTGGGACAGTGACGGACCAGGGACAGAGGGACGTCAGAGTAATGAAACATCTGATGCAGGTGCGTCTCTGAATCAAACCAGCAGGGACTTGTCAAAACTCATCATAAATCATCTGTCTGTAAAAGACAGAACGAAATCGACAAAGCGTCTTTTTGTCTCTGTCAAATTTCAAATTTCAATCGTCCATTGATGCGAGCAGGAGGCAGGAGATCAATCCAAAGAATGAACGCTCACTCGGGGAAAACATTTGACGTGATTCATGTTCTGACCTGAAAGAAAACTTTCCTGTTTGAACTGTCGCTCCTTTAAAACTTCTCATTGCACTTCATGATGGAGGCTGCATCTGTGGTGCGTCCATCCAGACCTCTGACCCTGTCTGTCTTCTCTCCACAGAGGACGAACAGGTGTCCGCGGTGTGAGGGACCACGGGGGACGTCCTTTCTGCAGTAACTTGAAGTCCCCCTGGTTCGGGGTGGGCAGGATTACAGAGACAGACCAATAGACTTCATCATCAGTTACATACGTGCCTGCCTCCTCCACTCGGTGGACTCCTCTGCTCGTCTCCCTCCCCTGCCTTAAAGCATCATGGGGGGTTGAAAGACCCTGCATGCAAAAAAATACTGTGAAGAAGAAGAAGAAGAGGAGGAGGAGATGGAGAAAGAGAGAGAGCGAGAGAAGGTCAAAGACGATGACGTAATGCCTGGCACTTTGGAAACGGACTACAGAATCAGGGGGGGGGGGGGGGGGGGGGGGGGGGGGGGGGGGGGGGGTCGACCTGGACGCACAAACTAACACAGAACCACAAACGGGATCCGGCGCCGCAACGACATCATGACATGTTGAGCTTCATCTGCACTTTCTCATATTAGAACAAAAACAGACTGAAGACGGAGGAGATGCCGGTGGCTTGAGTCTCGATTTCAACTTCCCTCTAGATTTCTCCTACTTTGGAAACGGACTACAGAATCCTAACTGGCTTCGGGGGGCGAGGGCGGGGGCGGGGGCGGGGGGTCGACCTGGACGCACAAACTAACACAGAACCACAAACGGGATCCGGCGCCGCAACGACATCATGACATGTTGAGCTTCATCTGCACTTTCTCATATTAGAACAAAAACAGACTGAAGACGGAGGAGATGCCGGTGGCTTGAGTCTCAATTTCAACTTCCCTCTAGATTTCTCCTCCTCTGTCTCTTCTTTGGATTTGGTTTGACCGACGGAGAAACGAGTCAGCCCAAAGTTCCTCTGCCTGGACTGAAACCGCCCGTCTGTCGTTGAGTGTTCGGACTCGGAAATCCAGTATTAACTCGTGTTTCACATGTGGACGTTTCTCAAGTGTTGGTTCAAGTGGAAGCTCAACACACACACACACACACACACACACAAAGACAGTGGATTATTACAGATTTAGCACTTTCAGCACAATCCCAGATGTTCCCAGACGTTTGGCCTGGACGGACACCAGGGTATGATCCAACCACGTCATCCTGCCTCGCAGCTTGTCTCGCTCACATCGGTCTTCGCTCGTCATCCTGCGGCTTGCTGTTCCCACCCAGAGCGCGCGCCTCTGTCAGTCAAAAATAAGCACATGGGTGATCGAGCGCCCACTGGAACCCGTGGGAACCCTTCGGTTCCCGCAAAATCATGAAGAAGAAGAAGGAGAAGAAGCAGCAGCGGTGGAAAACGACGGCTATAGCTCCGCCCCGTTTCTGCGTGTGAGGTTCGGAACGCTCGCTGGATTTCTCATCATGTTTGAATCAGCGTTGAATCCTAGCGAGCGCTCGCTGACCTCGGAGCAGTTGCCTCTTTGTTTTTGGGGCGGAAGGGATCAAGCAGGGTAGAAAACATCAAGTAGCTCAACTTTTACTAACACATCTTGTACAGAGTCTTATGATACACACACATTTCCTTTCAAAATAAAAGTACCCGCAAATTGAGATTAGGCTTTCTTTTCTCCCCCCCCCGTCAACGTTTTTCGTGAATGTCCAAAGCGCCTTACGATGCCATGATTGCATACATTTCTTTACGTGCTCGTTCTCGTCATGAATCACCTTGTTTCAGGAGCGACTCTTGAATCGAGCAATAGTGGAGTGAAAATGCCTTATTCAAGAAACTTCCCTCGACGTTGAAGACTCAGTTCATGATGAGGTCGGACATCTTTCCTTTCTGTTACGTGGCTCCGGACGGCGACGTCAGATCGTGAGTCGGCGCGGTAGATTTTTTTCTTCTCGCCTACGCGCCCAGAGCCCCTCCCCCCTGTTACAGACGCCAGCTCGGTAGGAGCTGTGGTCATCGTTTAGCCTCCTATCACCACCAGAGGGAGTGGCTGAACTTTTTTTGTTTTTTTGGACTCCAGTGGGGAAGCTGACAAATGAAGAACTCTTTTTTTTTTTTTTTTTTTTTTTTCTTCTCTCTAAGGCGGCCAATCAGAACGATTAGATTATCTTTTTCTTCTTCTATCTCTGATTAGCACTGATCACATTGATCAGTGTTGGAAACCACAGACTGAGAACCAGGAGGTGGACGAGTGCAGTGGGGGTTTTCACACGCGAATCATTTCCGGGGTTCTTTTTTGTTATTGTAATATATGATTTTTTTTGTAATGGCTGCAGATAGATTGTTAATAATATGTTTGTATTACAGTGGTGACATGCATCATTCACTTTCATTCAACTCTGAAGATAATGTGCATATTAGCGGGCCGTGTCCTACTTGGAAAACAAAAAGTTGCACAAAAATGTACAAGCGTAAAGATAAAGTGTAGTAGGTAGAACTGCTACTGTGTGGTGTGTGATGTCAGTGAGAAATGTACATTTAGCTGGTGATGACCTTATGTTCTTCATTCTTTCTCGTACGACCTCCGCCTGTACGTCTTTTAAAAAGACAATCGGTGGAGTGTGTATCGGTTGTTTTTGTATTTTTAATACAATAATTGTAAATATTGGTTATATTTTTGTTCAAATGTACTATGTTTATGCCTCAACATCCAGTTTATATGAAGCTGGGAATCAATAAATACTGCATAAAGAATCAACACCTAGGTTTAAATGCACTTATTCATTTCTTCTGCATTTCAATGTCTTTCTTTTTGAAATGGTTTTTCCTTGAGAGGTTTTTGTTTTTCTCCGAGATACCGTCTAGTGTTTGCACAAGTCATGGAAGCAACTTGAAAAGTGTAACCCTCATACTTTTCTATCTGACCGCAGTGCGTCAGAATTAATAAAAAAGAGATATTGAAGTCTCGCCTTTCTTTCATTTACTCCTTTCCTGTTGTCTTGTTATCCGGTAGCTGTGAGAATAGAACAGGTCCCAGCTCTCATTCTTTCCTTCATTATCAATGTTTCTCCGCTGTTCCTTAGATTAGCTGTTTGTGTTTAATATCAGATTCTCCCTGGTAAACACATATTTATTACCTTTGGACAGGGCTCCTGAACGAAAACGTGTCATTTGTCCGCTGACATTCCCTCAAATCAAAGATCCTGTGTTATGAATCAAACATGAGGGAGACATTCTGATTTCACCAAAACAAAGTCGCCCGTGTCTAACTTCACTCGAGCCCTTAATGTCAAAGACAATAGTGAGCTTTTCTGCAGTAGCTTCAGAAACATTTTTCAAATCTTTCTCTGGTATACCCACACCACTAGAGGTCACTGTCACTGGACCTGAACGCCTCACTAGGAGTTTCCTGTAATAAAGGCTCCAGACACTGGGGACCCTCGTTATCAGCGGAGAATTTATCAAGCATCAGCGCTTCCTGTGACAATTTAAGCACAAATACTTTATTTATAAATGCTGATACTCATTCAGTGCAACGTGTGAAAGACTCAAAAAGGAAACAGGTATCTCAGGATACTGAAAAAAACGGCCGTATCGGCCCAGAAGATGCGTCTGCTGTCTTGTGACCCTGTCAGGTCGCGTCCCCTGCTTTAGGCGGTGCTTCACATTCCCGTTACCCAGAGTCCTGACAGGTGACGCTCGGCACGCAGAGGAGGGTTTCTCATTCAGACTGAATCGGTTGCAACTGTCTCGCTCGTCACGCCCAGGTCCTCATGAATCATGCAGCGTCACGCCGGCCCCGGCTCTCTGTCGAGGAGCACAGGGCCCCAATTTGTTATCCTCTCCAGAAACTGAAGCACAAACTGCCAGCCAGGTAAATAAATGAGAAAAATACGTTTCACTGTCACTTGGTCCGCTTTCTGTTTCTCTTCACTCCAGAGACTTTCAGAGAATATTTTATTCAATACTTGTCATTTTGAGCATTTTATTATTTATGATTGATTATCCAAATAAATGTATTATTCCAGTTTCACATCTGTTACCAGTGAAAACAAACAGCGACGTCTAACTAATGATTTGACTCTTGGTGCTGCAACAAGAAAACAAAGTGGCATTAAAATAAATGGGCACTCTGTCTCTTTTCCTCTGATGGCCCCCGGAACAAATGGAGGTGCAGCCCTGACGCTGCCATGTTTCCACGGTGATGAGGCAGCGGAGGACAGAATGCTGTCGGAGCAGTTGCCTGCGTTGGACAGATAACTGTGAGTGACAGGAGGACGGAGCGGAGACAGCAGCCCCCCCCCCCCCCCCCCCCCCCCCCCCCCCCCCCCCCCCCCCCCCCCCCCCCCCCCCCCCCCCCCCCCCCCCCCCCCCCCCCCCCCCCCCCCCCCCTGCCCCCGGCTCCTCTTGGTGCTGCAACAAGAAAACAAAGTGGCATTAAAATAAATGGGCACTCTGTCTCTTTTCCTCTGATGGCCCCCGGAACAAATGGAGGTGCAGCCCTGACGCTGCCATGTTTCCACGGTGATGAGGCAGCGGAGGACAGAATGCTGTCGGAGCAGTCGCCTGCGTTGGACAGATAACTGTGAGTGACAGGAGGACGGAGCGGAGACAGCAGCCCCCCCCCCCCCCCCCCCCCCCCCCCCCCCCCCCCCCTCCAAGCTCTGCTGCTGCTGCCTGAACTACCACCACCACCTCTCTGTGGCTCGAGGCCTGCTCTGACTCTGAGGGTGTGCTGCTGCTTCTGAGGCAGCAGGGGGCGCTCCTCTCTATGAAAACACCCTCGACATGGACGTTTCCACTATTTCCCAGGGCGATGGGCCCTTATCAGGGGGGCAGCAGGCAGAGAGTGGACGTCTGTAGATAGAGGCCTGGTGTGTGTGTGTGTGTGTAGAGTTGTGGACCGTGTTCAATCGAGGCAGCTCTGGGTCATATTATGGCACCGTCTGGATTCCTTTCATGGTAAATTGGATGAAGGCTGCAGCAGCACTGAAGCTGGGTGGGGTATGGGGTGTCTGGACACCATGGAGGCTACACTCACACACACACTCACTCACACAGACAATTCAGTTAAAAGCTGTCAGAGTCAAAAGAATGGAGAAAAAAAGATTAATAAAAGCTGTACACGCTCCTCTGCTCAGGTGCTTTCCTGGACAATTTGCTGTGGTGTAGCTCAACGACAACAGGAGGAGGAGGAGGAGGAGGAGGAAATAAAAGTCCTCTTGTTGTTTTGATGCCGGACCCAAAGCAGTTTCCATCATTATTATGATATTTAATCTATGTTACATTAACCATCTCACTCTCTCCTCCACACGACTGCTTTTCAAACCCAACTCCTCCAAATACTTGTTTTTTGCTCGGAACCAAAAACCCAACGAGCCCCGTCGGTGAATCTTTGTATCTTATGACACCTCTAAAAAAAAATCAATTGTACAAATCAGGCACAAGAGCGTCAGTATTTTTCTGGATAATCGTCTCCCAACTTCTCAGATGTGTTATCGTCTGGTATCGACCGCTTGGTTATTTGTGACAGTCAAACCATTTCCCTCTGTTCTCTTCACGCTCCCGCTGCTGCGTGTCCCCTCGACGGCCCCCGGCCCTCGAGCCCTCGCTCTGGTAGATGAGCAGATAGCAGCGTCTGCTGAGATTAGAGGAGGGGCCGGACACGTCACCGTGGAGACCGGAGTGTCAGACGTGTTCAGTTATTTCCATCCATCCATCCATGTGTATAGAAACATGGACAACAGGTGAACACGTCCAGCCTCCTCCATCACATGGGACACGATGCTGCCTTTCTCCGAGACGGTTTCTCATCACACATTTATTCACAAGTTTTTATTTTCTTACTTTAATTCTATAAAAATCGGTTAGCAAAAAAAAAAAAAAAAAAAGGTATCACATTTTCATCGACCCATTTGTTCCGAACCGTACGCTCAGCCGAGGGCCGGAGCTCCATGGCGCTTTGAAATTCAAATGGGTCAAATGGAGGAACGGTCGCCCGTGGCCTCAGCAGCAGACCTGACTCCCAGTCGTTAGCATGCGGAGGGGACACGGCGTGTTAGCACGTAATTAAAAGTGAAGGGCAAAGGTTTTAAATGCAAAGCAATTCAAGGAGCGCGTTGTAAAAGGACAGGGGATCTGGAGTCTTCGTAAGTTTAAGATGTGTGGATATTTCAGCAGGGACCTATGGTCAATATATTCATGATAAATCTCACAACGATCGGCAGAAGTTTAAAACTAATCAGAGGGAGGGGTTTCAGAGTTCAGTGGTGGGATTCAGTCAAAGCTCGGATCTTAAGGGTTCGATGAAGGGGGGGGGGGCTTTGTTTCTGCTGAAACAAAGCTGGTGTTACACCTGCTTCCATTTCTGCTCGTCCCTGTGGGCCCTAAAAACGGTGGCTGCCGGTTGATTACATTTATTATGTGAACAGAGTGGGCAGCTAATGAACACAAACGGTGGATCACATCCCACGGAATGTGTTTTACCCGATGACGGTTTGACACAAACTTTGATTCATGTTGAAATATTCCTCCTGCTCAGATTTCGGTGCAGAAACGAACCTGCGTCAAACAACGGTGTTTTTCGGGAATGAGAAATGAATTGAAAACGTGAAATGAAATCACTCATCAGTGTGACGTCCTGCGTGTGTGGAGGCAGCAGGATGAACAAGCTGGGGACGGCCTGGAGGCAGACTGAACTACACTCTTGGTGAGCTTCTCTACTTTTCACAATGCATTGTGAAAGACAAGTATATACTGTATTAGAACGGTGGCCTCGCTCTGATATGAGTGATATATGAGGTGACTGAAGATGTTTAACCTTGAATAAACAAACGTGGACGCTTTAGTTTGGATTTCTTTGCTGCAGAGACAGAAAAATCCAGTGAAACACGTTAATCCCAGAGAAATGATTCATTGTTGTGAGCTAACTGTGGAGAGATAGGTTTTGAAAACAGCCTCTGTGGTTATTTTCTCTCCATGTGGCAAAGTGGGTGTGCGGTGACGATTAATGAGGGGTTTTTATTCACTCATATTAAAAGTATATTATAATTATAAACTATAAGTATTCTATCAACAGCTTCTATTGTTACTTCTTATTGCTATCATTTCTGATGGATTTAATGATTCTTTCATTAACTTTCTCCCTCAGTCACTGCAGAGTGGGACTGGAGGGGGCGTGGTTTGTAAACTGCAGGTGGGGGGGCGTGGCTTGTACTGGTGTTTTTGGGTGATTTCAGGAAGTGAAATGGAGTGAGTTAAAGCAGAACACCTGTGACTGAACACCCGTGAACCCAGACTTCTTCTCCTCCTCGAGCCTCATGCAGGTTGAGGTGCTCTGCAGCTGTTTGTGCATCTCTCCCTCACAAACCGACCTCAGGACGTTTCCTGGAGGATTTCATGGACTTTTCTGGACTTGTTTGCCGCTGGTGTTCTGTGGAGAAGTCTCAAGTGGCCTCCTGCTCCTGCTTCATCAAAGCTAAGTTGCTGCTGGTTTTACTTGTCCTGCTCTGCTTCGTGTTGTGTTGCGTCTGGCTGCTGCTTGTCCCTGCATTGTTGTGCTGCTCGTGTTTGCGTTGTGGTTCCTTGTGGCTCCCGTGTGTGTTTTGGTTGTGCAGGTGTGTTGTTCCCACTCTTGCCATGGAAGGAGTCATGTGTTGAGTGCTGTGGGCACAGTTGACTTTTCTCGCTTTGGGTTGTTTGGCCACGTCTGCGAGGGTTTGTTTGATTCCGAGCTCTGCAGAGATTCGGATTCTAACTTGTGTTTGCGTCATCATTTGTAAAATGCGAAGCCGCTCTGGTTTGTGTTCCAGCTGAGCGTGTTGCTGGTGTGTGTCTCCGCTGGGTCGGTTCAGTCCATCGCGCTGTGGAACAGTCAACCCTCCAGGTCACGGTGAGACCGACAGAGTTCAAAATCGTAGTTTGTGAATTCACGTCTTGAATAACATGGTGCTTTATATTTAACGAAGTCAGACACTTGAGTGAACACATAAAGCAACCAGTATGTTTAAAACAAACTTAAAGGCATCAACACATCAAATGAATGAACTGACTCAGCTGTTGAAGTATCACCCCTTAAGCTTTATGGTATTTATCTCAACTTCATTCAAACTTTATTCTCCTCCCACGTGGAACCACAGCTCTCTTGTGCGTGTGTGTGTGTGTGTTTTCTAACTTTTTCTCTGTCTCAGCTTTTCTAATTTATTTTTCAGAAAATCCCATCTGTCCAAAAAGTGTCTCCTGGTAGAAACAAACTGAACCCTGGACTTCCTGTCCAGGTCTGAATAATATTTAGTCTGTGAGTCTGAAAGCGCACATGTGATAATGGGATCAGGAACACATACCTGGATCAACATGGCTGCAGCCTCAGTGCAGCTCCATTAGTATTCCTGCCTCCTGCGCGTGTTGCTCTCGCCAGCTGCCCAGCAAACATCCGAGTGGACACGTGCGTTTAAATTGTGTCCACTTGAGTTATCCTGAGCTATTAGCATCTCGACAGCGGCTTTCACACAACATTAGGCCGAACGCAGAAAATCAGAAACTCGCACGCGCGATCATCAGCTGTGCTTATGATAGAATGAGCTTCGCCACAGGACAAGTTCCATTTAGAAAGCTGGGTACAACAGAAGGACTTGAGGCAGGCCCTTTATTTTCAAAATGAAGCAGAGAAGGTGATCGACCACAGAATCTAGAAGGAGCTGTTTGGGTTTTATTTATACCAGTGTCTGAGCATCCTGAGGTCTGTCTGAGAATATTTGTGTATTTCAGATTTTGCTGTTAATAAGGAAACCCAGCCATCCTGCTGGATCGACTCATGTCGTGTGGAGGTCTCTAGACGACCCCTCCAGTAGCACGTGTTGTGGAGAAGTCTGCAGGTCCTGAAAAACACTGAGGAAATGAGGAAGGTTTGATGTGTTTCCAGCTCCATTCCCTGGACTCTGCCCCCCCGCCGAGGCCCGACACACACAGCACTTCAGTGCAAATGCAGGAGGCGGGAACATGAAGCATTTGTAAACTTCTCTGCTGCCGTCGGCTGCTGCGACCTTTAAAAAGAAGTAAATTACAGCGAGAGAGCCAAAGTGTTTTCTTTCTTCAGCTCAGTTTGACCAGGTTCATGCAGCTTCTCGTCTCATTTCTCTGCTTTTGTTTTCAATTTTAATACGTAGAACATTTGGTTTGAATGAAACAGCCGATCTTACCGCGTTGTGAATGCAAGAATGTGTGTTCTTTAATAGAATCTAAGCACATTACTCAAGGTCTCATCTGAAATAAAACAAAGTGCTGCTGGTTCCTAGACGACTGGTTTATCAAAGGAAACATCACAAATAAACAAGTTTGAGCTCCTGAGAGAGAGAGAGAGAGATTGAATGTACCTCTGTGTGATCACACTGTGGTTTGTTTTAGTGAGGACCGAACTTTTTGCTGTTCTGGAATCAAACTTTACAGCTGCATCAATTCCAGGCAAAGTCATTTGGTGCCACTCCAGCGTTCTGATTAAAACACGATTGATCCAGACTCTTTCTTCCATTTCACGTCGCCACCGGCTGAAAACGCCACATCTGTGCGAAGGGGAGAAGCGGAGCCTGATTCATTTTTTCTGAAAGGTTTTGAAGCTGTAAATAGAGCTGAGCCGTGATAACTGGTGTCAGGAAAAGTGCAACAAGTTTCACATGCTCACATCTCAGTGTGGCTGTTAACTAACGCTTCATTTTAATATTCAGTAAACAGGCTCTCTCTCTAACAGGATGTGTAATCGCACCTGCAGAAGTGAGTTATTGGTATCGACTGGCTGCTCCCCGCAGGTGCGCTCTGCTCGGCGTGTTCTCCCGTCCACTAAACATCAAACGTATTGATTCTCAGTGACGAGAGATGTTAATGGGCGCCGTTAATTTGTTGACTGAAGGCGTTAAATGCACAAAACGATCTTGAATATTTACTTCATCCCATTGGATGTACAACTTTCCATACTGCTCCACAGTCTTTTAATCAGATTTAGCTTTGCACAGTTTACCAGTGTGACAATAATTCCCCTCAGTTCTGCATGTTATTTTTTCTTTATTCTTCTTTTCCAAGCAGTATTTTTCATTTTTTCATTCATAATTTATTTGATGGAAAATGACTATTTTTTTCACTCAAAACTCACTTAAAAAAAAAATAATGTTTTCTCATCAGTAGTACATGGTGACATTTGAATCATTGAAAACCCAAATATTAAAGTCCCTGCCAGAGGAGTGAATATTATATTTTGACCTTTTGGAATGTTGTGATTCTTCTTGTTCCCTAGTATATTTTAATTAATTTAAATCTTGGAGGTTAAAGAAGCTCCAGTTGATCTAGGCGGAGACAAACTGTGCTGGAGAATTGTCCAAAACTGGGAAAAAAAAGAAAAATCTAGGTAAGTTCCAAAATGCAGAGTGATGGTCGCTGAGTGGCCTGTTGGGGTCCCCTCTGGTGGAACCGGGGTAATTAGCCACTGGTGCAGCCGCTGAACGCCGCGGCCTCCCTCAAAGCTGTCGTCTGCTGCGCACTGATAACATTGACGGGTTGTGCCGGTCGTGCCACGTTCTGCCGCGTGCCAGACAGAGGGAGGGAGGCAGCGGGGTGCGGAAACCCAGGGAGGAGAGGACGGTGAGGAGGACAGTGATAAATGAAGCCGGGCGCCGACCTTGGCTCATTAGTGAAGCGACCTTCTATAATGTGAGTGAAGCGGTGACGGCGCTGACCACACGGTCTGCATAGGAGGATCACTGCGGCTTCATCAAATATTTGGATATTTGGATTGAATTTGCATAACGGCACTAGTAAATAGGTCTGTGGTGAACTTAACTGGGAGTCTAGGGTATTGTTAAATTATTACATTCCATCCAAACAGTTGTCTGTCCCCCCCGTCTCGCTGCTGAGAGAGTGTGTTCCGAAGCGTCAGCAGGAGAGAATAAGCTTCATATCGTGTCTGAAATGATGGAAATTGAATTCACAACATAGACTCAGCAATAAAAGAGTCTGGAGCTAACTATTAGCTCTGCGATGAGGTTAAATAACACGACCTCTGAATCTGGAGGGTTTCAGTGCTGGAGGCAAACGTTGAATCGGAGTAATGTCTGAATTTAACCCAACCCAACTCGGCTTCATTCTGGATTCATTTCCAAGTGAAAAAAGAAGAAGAGCGTGAAACCACGAAAAAACTCTGGTCTCAGACGGCAGGGCCATGAACTATAAGTCATCATAAATAGAGTATAATCTTGCAACAGAAATATTAAAAACGATACATATACATTAACATATGCATGATAATAAAAAAAACAACAGTGCAGCATCACTATCGGCGTATCTCAGCATCAGCTGGGGGAGCGCTAGGGGGTCGGACAGGGGAGGTGAGGGGAGGTGCACCCCTGATCCTTTGGTGATTGCAGAGTAATAAGGTGGGAATCAGACGCACCTTTAAACCGCCCTGCAGGATGCCTTTAAGGGATGTCTTCATGTGATACCGCCCCGGGGCAGAAAGCGCCGCTCGCTCTCCCCCATCGCCGGCTTCACCTGCAGCCGCAGACACGGCTCTGATCTCTGTAACGAGCGGCTGATTTCCCGTTCAGCCTCATTGGGCTGCTCTGCGATGGGCGCAGTATAAACTGAATATGTCAACACGACCCACTTTTAATGAGCTGCGAGAAAAAGCCGAGCTGAATGGAGGCGCTGCAACAATGCCTGTGACCTATTCAACCTTTCTTTTTTTTTTATTCTGCTGGTATTTTGTGGCCGTGTCTGGTTTGAAATGTGATTCGAGACCAGAGACTTGAATCTATTGACCCCACCCTGTCAAGATGCTGATATTTCAACTGTGGAGAGAACGTTCTGGCAGCGAAACTATTCTCTCTCACAGAATTTAATAAGCTCCTGCGTTCACTCCGGTCGTGCAGATCCACACAAGCGAACTTTCTCGCTTCTTATGTGAGAAGTATTTTGTGGAGAGAGAGAGACGTCAAAGGCCAAGAAAGCGACAGGGCGTGAAGACAGAGGAGAAAATAGCGCCAGGGAGTCGGAATCAAAAGGAGTCAGGGAAAAGGGCACATGCAGAATCTGTTAATCCAGGACACGGACAGGGAGAGTGACATGTCGAGGTGGACGGGGCTTCTGGCCCGGCAGATTGACGGGTCAGCCGGGAGCATTTGGATCAGGGCGGCTCTGACCGGAGCAGGGCACCATGGGAGGCCAGCTGCTGTCAACCACCTGCCACCTTTCCACAAAAGACCCAGAGACCACAGGGCTCCAGGTGTCTCCGCGCCCTGACAAATGTAAGCTAATAATCCAATTACAGCTCTGATTTGTGGCCGCAGCCTCGTTAAAGAGAGGAATGCTGGGAAATCTACTCGCATCAGGATAGGAGAAGAAAGAGGGACACATGGATCCAGACGGGGGAACTCTCCCGATTTTTTATTTTTTGTTTTTTTGGAGAAACGCTCTAAAGTGTTTCGTGAATTTCGGAGCATTCAACATTCATGACCCCCTCAGGAGGAATTTCAATAACCTTTTCCTTCTGGATCGGCTCAGTCCGTCCGTGGAGTTCTTTCGATGAACATGGGTGCAGTTAAACGGAGGAGGAGGTTAAAAGCTGTTTCGTCCGACAGAGATCCCATCGCAGCCTTGGCGCGCACTGCGGGGTTCACATCCGGCGTTAACGGCGAGTTATCGCTGAGTAAACGAGCTGTGATGAGACTCCTCATTTCCTGTAATGACCGACCCATTCGGCAATCGCTAATTCATTGTAATCAATCGGATAATTAATATCGCAGCCCTGGCGTCGACCGTTCGTGACTCATTCTTCCCCCCACCCGGCGCCGGCCCGGCATGCCCGAGCCGCCGAAGCCACGTCAGAGCCTCTGGAGCGTAACGCGGCTCTATTAATACTCTGTTTACCTGCAGTCGCTCTGTCACTAAAAAGCCATTATCGCAGCGGCTCTGTTGTGCTCTGCTCCCGTCTGAGTGCGGAGCGTTGAGCTCATCGCCCTCTGAAAGCGCCTCGCGTTAAACGGCGTCATAAAGTGACGGCGGCGCTCAGAACTTTACCTTGACAGCAGACGGGGACAGGAAGTGGATCGGTTCCGCTGATTAAACTCCACCTGACACCGCAGACATCAGATGAAACTTGTGCGTGATGACATCGTCACCACCTTGTTCTCAAAACATAATCAACTATATTTATGACTTGCTCTGAGCTGTCGCCATGACGATCAGCAGAGCGAGGTGACCGGCTGATCCTGAATCTGCGTGGTGGGGGGGAAGCTGCCCTAATTAGCGCTGCTCTGCGAACACGGAGCAACGGCGCTCCGTCCTTTGTGAAGAAACTTTTCTTTTCTGCCGTCCGAAGTGAAAGGTAATTGGCAAATTAGCTCACGTCGTCGCCGTTTTCACACTGGAAGTGAGACGATAGTGGAACAGGCGCTCGTTAATGTGTGAGGAAGAGGATGACACCATGAACATAACGAGGGATGAAGATACCTGCAACGGATTTTCTTGTGATTCTGAACATCGTCTCGGTATGTTCAGGGTAAAGACACAGTGCTGTCTCTGTTTGTGTGCTTGATTACGTCTGCGTAAAGTTGATGAGCCGATTTGCTCGCTTTAGCTTTTCCTGTTCGGACCCGTCCTGTTGTCTGAGCGGTTTGGGCCTCGGCCTGAAGATGAGTTCATTCCAAACCTTTGTCCTCTGCTCGGCCTGTTTCTCTGCTTGTATTCTCCTCCTCCCTCCTTCCAATAGAAAAAGCTTTAAATTGAATTTTGCTAAGGATGCTGCACACAGATTAAACTGGCAGTTTGCCCTTGGAGCTTTAACAGGATAAGAGTATATAAAATACACAGTGGGCAAAATATATTTATATATTGAATAGCCGCGCAATCTTAACAATGAATAAAACAGTGGAGGAAGTGCTGCAACGTTCCCGTAACGAGGAGAGCGCCGGATTTGACTGATGAGGTCATTTAAAGTCCACAGTTGTTGTTGTTGTTGTTGTTGGGAGTTCATGCCGTGGACTGACTAAGTCTTAACACTTACTCACTGGCATTAATTGAAATCATTGTTCCTGAGCTGCAGCCGCAGGGCCACGGAGCATCTGGAGCCGCCCCCTCTGCGGAGGTACATGGAAACAAGGTGTTGAGTGTCAGGGTGAAGAAGCGGTGCTCTGCAACAACAAAGGGCCTCAGAAGATGAAATAATGAAAGTTAAAGGCACCATTAATATGGTGTGTGTATATAAACAACGCAGCTCAGAAGAAGCAGCACCTGGATGAGCTGCGTTCAGAACCTGTCCAGCCCTCAAGGATCAGGCTGGGGAATGCGTTCAGCTTTTCTCTTATCGTCCGTGAATCCCGTGAAAATCCCTGAACCAACAACGACTTGATCCAGCTGTTTTCTGCGTCGCCAGAGCCTGACGCGGCTTATCCCTGCATTGTCGTCCACAGACGCACAAAGGAGCTGTGCTATTGCACCCAGCGACGCATTACTTCATCACTCAGCTTTATTTGGAATCCCATGTTCGTAATCCCCAGCTGCAACCACAGCGTCTTCTAAATAATCAACTTTACCTTCCTCAGAGTTTCCAGATAAATATTTAAACCAGCGTTCATCAGAGACCCTGAGGGATGTGATTTCAAACCAGCCAATCCCATCTGGAGATTCAATGAGCTGTCAAGGCTGTCATGCTGTTGAATATACAATTATTTCTAAAGGCCATCAGTCACTTTTCTTACATGTGCCTGGGACTACCTGCAGGAAGCTGCCTCGCCACCCCGGACACGCCGGGTTGAAGTGCAATCAAATATAAATGATCAGATCTGTCGGACGTCTGTCAGACTCGGCACGTTTAAAGGATTTCTTGTTGTTCTCTACGCGCTGAGGTGGAGGAGTCGGGTTTGATTACTTATGAAACTCATCTGTGTTGCGTGAGAGTCGGGAGAGACACCCTGTCCAGTTAGTCTTGCTGTGGAAAAGCAGCTTGTTGTGAACTGATGCAGGTTGTCAAATTAATCTTTCTGTATAAACCATCCATGATCGACTGTATTATTCTGTGTGTGTGCGTTTCTGTTGTCGGCGTCCTTTGGGGACAAAGTCCAGACAAAAACCAGTTAATTGAGGACAAAATCACAGTGTGGAAGTTTGGAGAAACAGAGTATTTGTGGGTCAGTGTTTAAAGTTGGGATGAGGAAGATGTATGCCGTGTCCCCAGAGACTGACTGTGTGTGTCCATTAGCTGTGATATGACTTTTATAAAGTCATCAAACTTGAGCTCAGTTGCTCGTAGTTTAATTTCCCTTCACCGGCTTAAACACGACAGACTGCATCTAATGAGTAACACGATCTATAAGGTTCGATCCGTGCAGGTCGGTGATTTATCGTTTGCCTGTAGAGCTGCACTCCACAGATCTGTTTGCCAACTCCAACCTGTCGTGACTACCAATCCGAACGAGTGAGCGTGTGCTGGTATTTCCACTAGGTCTCTTGTCTTGAAACGAGTTCATTAAACAGCTGAAGCGTCCCTCATCTCATCGAGTTAAGAAGAAACAAAAGCAGCGTAAACAACAGACTACCCAGCATGCCTCGTTCTCCAGGGACTCTGTCGCTCTTTAGTTTGACGTAAACAGATGATTTAGGGCTGCGGTGCGTTTCTGTGAAGCTTCTCTCTGTCGTCCCTGTGATGAGCGTCGGACTCGGCCCCTGCAGCTGTTTCCCGAGGACCTGGACGAAGCCGCAGCGAGCGTCTTTGTGTTTAATCGTGGGGTCTGATCGACAGATCACAGTTCCTCATGTGAACTTGTGACGCCTTCAACAGAGGAAACATTCAAGACGTGAAGAAGATGTGAGAGGAACAACAGGAACTAATGAGCTGATTTAAATTAAGATCAATAGGAGATCCAGGATTATTGTTTTTCTTTTTTTTTTTTATTTGAACAATGAAACTTAGTAGGTATAGGTAATTAAAGGCAGTGAACTGTTATTAACATGTCTGTTGCTGTGTCTGTGACTCATGCATTTAAAATGAGCTGAGGAAACTGCCGTGACAGCCACCACGGGCTGATGCTGCGGCACAAGTGTTTTTGTGTAAAAATGATCAACAGCATGACGTTCGAGCAGCAATTAACTGTAATTAGTGACAGATATAAATGAATGGAAGGTCTATTCGTGTTCTGAAATAACTTGCCCACCACACGGCAGCACTTGTTCTGTCTTTTACCCTTTATTTAATGACGCGTTCCCCAGCTCCCCGTGTCACCGTCTGAAGAAACAACAGATACGGAGATGAATTCGAGAGGCTGCCAGCTGCTCAGTCCTCCTCTTAGATAATATGATGCTGGACCCACTGCCCTGCTGTCTAAACAGCCCAGGGCTCTGGGATGTGTGGGCAAAGAGCGTAGGTGTGTGCGTGAGATGAAGGGTGCTTGTCATCAAAAACAGACAGTCCGGCTGATTTTCTTCTGTCGCCTCTGGTCAGCGGGAACTGCAACTCATTCCACTTTCTAACCGAGGCAATCACTGCCTGGAGACTCTCCGAGGCTCCTGGGGACCCACTAATCCGGGCAGGATATGCCCGCGGTGCACCCTCGCTCTGCATGGTGGCGCGCGCCGGAAAAGGTCAGGAAGTGTCCACAGGGACGTTCGTGCAAATGACTCCAACGCCGCCGCCGCCATCGGCTCGATGGCAGATTAAGATTTTGTTTTCCTACTATTTAAATTCCCTCAGAAACTTGATTCCTAGGCTGAGTTTTCTGAATTAAAGTTCTGATTACACCCGACTGAGTACTGTGACCTCAGGAGTACTTGTACCCCGAATCATATAAAACCCTTTATCACACGACTGCCACTTTATCTCTGTGGTGTCCTCTGCATCGTTAATATTCCGTCGCTCTAAGCATTTGGCTTCCTGCTTTTGAGACCAGACCCTGGACGAGTCCGAACCCGACCGAGCCAGAGAGGAAACTAATCTCTGCTGACCAGAACCCAACGGCCGCATGCAGCTCATAATGACGCAGCCAAACGTGACTGAACCCAAATATTTCTAAATTGTTGTCGTCGTCTTGACTCGGTTGTGTTTTCACACATTAATGTGAGTGTGTCAGCGTCCAGATCAATGAGTTCGCTCATGTTCCCGTTCAAATAAGCTTTGATTTTGAAGTGGTTGTTGTCATTTCAATCGAAAGTGTCCAAATACTTTGATTTAAAAATCGAGCAGAGAATCTGAAAATCAACGTATCAAAGTATTAAATCAAATAAAAGTGAGGCCTCTTTAAACTCGAACCACAGGCTGTGGAAGATGCAGAAATACCTTTGTTTCTCTTGCTGATTCTCCATAAAGACGCTCTGAGTCATTGCTTTGAATCACTTGCATTTCCAAAAATATCCCCTTGTAACAGAAATTTACGAAGCCACAGCGACGCCCATCAGCTCCCGCGCGGCAGAGATTCATCATCCCATTCGCTTCTGATGACTCGTGTCAGCAGACCAACTCTCACCGACGCGTTTATGGTGCATGTCTGTGCTTTTAGTTTCCATCGATCGGTAGTAAACTGGTCCGCGTGCCGTCTGCAGCAGTGTTGCAGCTCAGAGATCAGTTTATGATGCCCGCCCCCCCAGATGTGTCCGTAATAAGACGCGTCAAAACAAATCAGAGGCCAGACAGGGACGCAGCGTCCCCGCGTATTCGGAGCTAAACGCCTTCTGGCTGCTGGGGTCTTCATCACATATTCACTCCCTCGTCAGATGTGGGTTCCAGGTTCGTTGTGTTCATTAGTTCAGAGAGAGATTCTGGGTAAAAGTTGATGCTCATTTCATTGTCACAAGGTTGGCTGAACTCTTCTCAATTACCTCGTTTAATTTGTTTATGTTTTAATGCGAATGAGGAACGACAAAGTCATCAGGAGCCGTGACCCTCCGGCCGGGCAGCTGCACGGTTCAGGTTCCAGCGGGTTTAACTGCTACCGCTTTGCTCCGGCAAAAACAGCATCTGTTTCCCCTCTGAGCATCGAACCTGGAGTTTAGTGCCGAGCTGCTGAAGAGACATTGGTCTAAATTTAAATTTCTGTTTAATCGACAGGGAAATTAGTCTTTAACGTTCCGAGTTGAGACCAGAGGCTCCGGGGTAGACGCACCTCCAACCGAAAGAGGCTGCCCCCTTTTTAAAGCTGATTTACTGGGCTGTTAATTGTGTTGAGTGTTCCTGGGGTTGGGAGGCAGAGGGTAACACATGATGTGCCAATTAAAAAGTGGTTTCTTGGCCAGCTCCTCGTAAATCCGAGCGGTCACCAACGCTCAGCTGTCGGAAATGATATCCGCGCGTACAGAGCTCCTGGCATTTCTATTATTCTGCTGAAAACTCCAAATGTGTCCTTGAAGCCTGGAAGCTCTGCACACTGTCCGCTGTCCCCGTGCTTGTTTGTGCTGTCACACTTGTGTCTCCAGGCACCACGGCTCAGTCTGAGAGTAAAATCTGACCCTGCCAGAGTGACTGGAGGGAAAGAAAAGAGAACTGAACTGAATTAAATCTTTGACTGAATTAGGTAGAATAAATTAGTTCAGTGAGTTTTTTTTTGTTTTTTTCTTCACCAAAACACTTTCCACTTCTTATTTAGTGAAGCGTATAAACGTTTTACTCGTCCTTCCAGACAGATTCTGTTTTCCCTTTCATCCATTCGTTGGTGGGTTTGTCTTTCAGCAGCATCCCGCAGAAGGACGAGAGACGATCGGACGTTTTTTGACATTTTCTCCAATTTCCGAGGGGAATAATTCATGGATCTTGTCTTAAAGCACATTTAGAGGACGGGTATCTACGAGTGATTGAATTTAAGAAGTGCGTCGGGCCTTGGTGGATGTGTACGCTGCATATTGATAGTTTCAATCCTCAGCTTTGAGTCAGAGTTCCATAAAATACGCTATAAATCACTGCAAAGGCTGAAAGATCACTGTCATGCTCCAGATGTGTTGTTGATGAGCAGGAATTGGTGTGTGTGTGTGTGTGTGTGTGTGTGTGTGTGTGTGTGTAGGGGTGGGGGGGGTCTGACCACAGCAGCCTCCAGTCATAAAAAGGTGCTCCTCATTCATCACGGAGACAGGATGTGAGCTCATGTTATAGAAACTCAGTGTGGTGTCATATTGTACAATCATGTTGTTTCCGTTCGAGCAGATGCACGGGTCAGACCTCAGAATCCACCGGAGTTCCACCTGAAACTGTGTTGATTTGACTTTGTGCTTTAGATCAAATTTCAATATTCAAATTAAAAAAATCTACAAAAAAACTACAAAAAGTTATTTCCGCTCAAATTCAGCTCCCGGGGAGAGGAACCAAACTCAACAGTTTACATATGTATTAGCAACCTCACTTGAATCTATCTGAGGACTAGCTTCAAAATTCACTGTGCTGTTTAATTCTTACTGCAGCGCCGTATCTGCGATGAGATAAGCACTCGCTAATTGGCAGTTTCAGCTCTCTGGGATGAATGCCACCGATCTGCAGCCACTGCCGGCTCCACTGGAAATAATGAGCTAATAAAGATAAGGATCATGGGAAAATTGCAGATCGGGGGCCACTCATATTGCCTCTGAGCGTGGTCGCACACCGAAGGCTGTGGAGTCATCGTGGACAGTCGGCTCTTCCTCTGTTCTCAGGACGCTAAGAATCACTTCTTCTTATAAACCAATGTTAACCTGAAGTACATCTACAGCCTCACCCAAAGTACGTGTGTTAGTACTATCTATTGATCCATCTCTATCCGGTTCTGATCTTTACATTTATACTTCAAGTTATTCATGGGAGCACCATAAATTCCCCTCGTTGTGGGATGATTAAAGGAACATCTTATTAAATAGATCATTCGAGAGAAACCAACAAGTCAAGGAAGAACCGAGGAAGAACGCGATCCAGGCGAGAACATAATGTCTCCACGGAGCTCATCAGCGCCAGAACAAGACCTGACCGTGTAATCCCAGTCGCTCAGGCCGCGAAACACCTGTTCAAAGTTTTAAGGACGTAGTAAATCTTTCCTCACGTAACTCGAGCGCATCTATATTTAACCTCCCTGACATGGAATCAGCGGAGATGAGCAGAGTGGAGAGAGGCTCCGTCACCACTGAGAACAAAAGACTGAGGGAGTTGCAGCATTTGATTTTTACACATTACACACTTTTTTTTTCCATGTTAAATGTGTAATTATTCAACCATTTTTTGGACTAGCTCTAGGGAAGTCGTGTAATCCTGATGGTTATGAATGATTTGCAGTTCGGGCCATCAGCGATAAAGATGAATTATGAAAGTGTACATTACAATCCACATTCTCCCCCGTCGAGGTGATGTCTGCAGACAGCTCTCTCTGATCCTGAGTTTCAGTTAACGATGAAACAGAGGAGAGAATTAAATCCTCATCTGATTCACAGGAGCCCGCTCGTGTCTGATTAATCATCAACCATCTGTGTCCGCGGACTACCAATTGATCAATTGTCTAATTTTGCAGAGGAGAACATGTCTGCGTTGCCTCCTGAGTCCAGCTCTCTGCTCTGTGGAGATGAGACAAGCACTGGGTTCAAAGTGCTGACTCGCCACTCTCGCGCTGGAGTGTCATCCTCCACGTCGTGCTGCCGGCGCAGAGAAGAACATCCCTAGCTGAGAGGCGACTCTTTAACCTTTCGTTCGTTTCACTTCAAATCGAGTGTGCCCATAAAAAATGTGCGACCGCCATTATAGACGCGGTCGCCTCGTGACCCAGATCTTCGGCGCTGTAACGAGGCCCCTCCAGCAGGCGCCGAGTGGCCTGGTTCTAGTTGTTGTTTTTAGCTCATAGTTGTTCCCGGCGTCGACAGCGAACACCTTTTGACTGTGTGACGCGCTCAAGGTTTCTGGTCCGTGTTTCTCTTAATTAGTACTTCAGTGAAGGTGCAGTGGGATTTAATCCCATAGATGTGCGAGCGTGTAAAAACAAATGAATTGTCTAGTCAACACAAGCCAGCTGCCAACTGCAGCGCACCGTGTTTTTACACAGTGCTTAATATTCTGTTTTACTTTAATTGCTGTGTGCCTGAGTGGAGCTGCTCGGCGGAAATGTGCTTGAAGAGCCTCACAGAAGCAAATGTGGTATTTGATCTGTGACACTTGGCGTTTGTCGTTCAGTCCGCCGCTGGAACTACTCCTCATTTGTCGCACGGCCCATTTTAACGCCGTCTGTTGCCTCCGGACTGGTGTGTGGTGACGAGTGGGAAAAGTTCCCGAGAATTGTTTTTATAACTAAGACAATCAGTGGTAATTATTTTTCTAATTGATTAATCGCGGCAGATGCGTCTGAAGCTGTGACACCAAACATTCTGCTTCTTCTTCTTCACACGCCGTTTCACATCTCGTGTTCTCTTTATTGTTCAAATGGTTTGAAATCCCCTTTTTGATTTAGAATTAAATTTGATGAAGTGTTATTTGCCGTCAGAATAAATCCCGGCATCATTCTTTCGATGTTCCCTTGTATCTGCAACACGGGGCTCAACAATTGAGAACAGACACTGATTTCCGTTAATAACCCTTAAGATAATAACTTCCAGGCTTTAGATGGAGACATTAGAAGATTTTGATGACTTGAAAGATGAGTTGTTGGTTTATAAACTTGAAAGATGCCTGTATCTGTCAGAAGAAGCAGCCGATCCTTCTGTCTGATACGCAGCAACTGTCAAGCCTGTGGTCGTCTCTCTTTCAGTTTGTGAACAAAATAGTTTCAGATTAATGTTCTGTGGACCAATCAATTAAACAGCTAATGTCCTGCTCTTGATTTAACGTCAGAGATGTGACAAATGCTCCCAGAGCTGAAAGGTTTTATTGTTTAATCTCTCCAACGGACTAAAACCTCAAATCGTCCATTTTATTCCCCAACACAAGAGAAGGAGAAGCAGGAAATCCTCACATTGTAGAAGCTGGAAGGGAAAAAAATCTTTGACTCTTTTAGTGGAAAATGAAGAAATTAGTAACGCTCAGTAATTCCCCTTTTAAATCGGCTCTATTTGTTTAGCTCTATGCTACTGACTACTCTTGCATGAGAGGGGAAATCAATTCTTTGTAATTTTCCAACAAGATATTGGAACGTCAAACTTTTATTCATCTACACTGACTTTGTTCTAAAATCGGCAGCAGCTTTATAATTCGAATTTGAGACATAACGGAAATGAGGTCTAGAACTTTTGACGGACAGTGGATCCGAGCGCTGCATCTTATTACTCTGTGCGATGCCTTTGGGAAAACCTCCCCATCCATAATAGATGCTCATCTCCGAGGGAAGTTCTTAAGCCAGTGAAAATGAGTTTGCTCAGTGCATCCTCTAAAATCGTTAGGACTGTGTACGCGGTCAAATCCAATAGTGGCTTTCAGGTTTTGCTGCAGCAGCCATTGTGACGTCATTCGACGGTTTCATTAAAGTCAGCGCTGTAACTGGCCGTTGCGTTCCGTTAGATTCGGTATCAAAATTCCGTGCGAAGACTCAAAACCTCATTAAGACCCGAAACCACAACGCGTCCTCTGCTGCAATTCCGTCCTTTTACAGCTTCCCCTTTTTAAAGCGAACACATTTTAAAGCAGATGGGCAACACCCAAGGAGCCGCCCGTCGCTATTCATTCTCATTCTCTCTTTCAGCACTTCTTTCCACTCTGCTTGCTCCTGCATTGGGGTAATTACCATTCAGCACTCTCCTGAAGGCTCTCACTGTAAAATTCAATCAGCAACCAAGCAAGATTTAACTCCCAAACTCCCATATGTTGGAGCAGTAAAGCCTTGTCCATTGATTTAGAGGGAACATCCTCCTTCTCTTCTGGCTGCTCAAACTGCTGTGCCACCGGCTTTTATGTGATTCCAAATAATATTGGAAATAGATGGACTGTCGGGAGCCTGGTGGTATAAAGTTCACACTCATTGTCAATATTATTCCACCCACTGCAGTTAGGCCTGACTGACCAGTGTGTGATTTAACCAAAGGGTTTTGACTTGAAATAATACAAGAACTACAGTAGGGATGAGCTCTTTAGGAAAGAGCACGGGTTTTAATTTTGCAAAAAGCCAATTAAGACCAATTTTAAGGACCTGAAGAATTCACAGAGCTCCCTAAGATTTCCAGGGTTGCTCCAAAGGCGAATGGATGTTCTCTCCACACAACATATGCAAGGCTTCAAACCCAGCAGCACATCCAGTAACGTCTTCCTCTCTCTTTCCCCTGACACATAGCGCAACAAAACACTCACAAAAGGGTGCCGCTCGCTCTGAAAGGTCTTGTATCAATCAGCGTTTACTACCTGCCAAGAGCTTATTACTCTGGCCCATATGTGACACAGTAAAACGTATTACAAGCAAACTGTCGCTGTGCTGAAAAGCCAACTAACATATACTGTAAGCACCGGCTTCTATAAAACTTCAGCTCAAGTTATAATCGATGGCCTGGAACGATGGCCATGATCATGTTCTCCCCTCTCTGCCCCGCTGGTTATAGCCAGGCGATTTACAGATTATACATCTTTGCACAAACTCAGCCTCTCTTACGTTCTCCTCTGGGAAGGTTTCTACACATCGTTGTTCCTGCTGCTACATGGATAAGATGCAGGTCCTTGTATTTTTTTTCAACACATCTCCAGAATAAACTGTCGGCAGCATATCTTAACTCCAGTGTAGGGACTGATGAGTCTTTTTCTGCCTCGTGGCTAAATAGCAGCTAAACTAGCATCCTCCTTTAAAACAATTTTTAAATCGTGGTGATGAAACCACAACCAATATTCACTCTGCGTTTGTCTCTGGAGAGAAGCTGGGCTTTTTAACTTTCTCCACCAGCTCCTTTCTTTGTCTAATGTTTGTTTCACGAAATTCGAACCGTCTGCAGGGCGTTTTTTTTTTTATTTTATTTTATTTTTTTATTTTTTTGGAAGTTTATCCCAACACAGTGCAGAAAATGCATCAGCAAAGAAATCCATTCACTTTGCGTCGGCAGGTTAATCAACAGACAACAGAACCAGCGACAGTCCAGGGACGAGCACCGAGAGTTTAGAAAGAGACCTGGGTGATGATTGTCCTCTTGTCATATTGCTGTTGATTGAATGTATGAAATATTCAAAGTGCACAATTGGATTTGATTGTTTAGCAGTAGATTAATTATTTTTTCCATTGTTTTGACGCGCGGCGGCCGTTGCTTGGTCAGAATCATCGTCCGTGTTTCCGGTGACCTCATGGAAATTACGCGGATGAGCTGCAGCGTCTTTGTAAACCGTAACAACACTAAGCGCCGTAATTACTCTCCTCGGAGGCAACGGCTGCTGCTCTGAACTGTGTCCCACTCCGACAAACATTCACTTAACCCTGCAGACCCTTTCAGGCATTAGCATTAGCGGCTCTGCAGAGCACACACCATAGATATAATTGAGTCATTGTTCTTTGTCATGAAATGTAGAGAAGGACAAACAGGGCTGGATCTTGGATAACATGATCGCTTGAGTTGAACCAGTTTGGATTTGACGTTTTTCAGACTGGGCCAGTGGCTCGCACAGAGGCGTCAGGACATCAAAAACCTTTTAGAAGATCATATCCTCTTGTAGAGAAAACTTTAAAGGTGCTTTGAGAAGAAGGTCAGATGACGCAAGTGAAGACCAAGGCAATGAAATGATGGTTCGATTTCTCATTCCAGGAGCATCCAAAACCCAGAGAACGGTTCATCACGACAGGACTTTGATCTTTAATTAGCAGATCTCATCTGGACACGGCCGTGAATCCTAATGCACGTGACGTCTAGGAACGCTCCATCCCTCATCCCCGACAGAAAAAACATTCTGTTGTCTTTACACTTTATTCTATGCAAAGCGATGACGTGCAGTGCAATCCCCTTGAAAGAGGTTGTACAGCACCACCTCACCGCCACATTAGAAATGTCAAAATAATAAAATGAAAAGATGACATGAATAAAACAATCATATTTAGCATTCGCTCAGCCTCTCCTGGCACGCGCCCAGCAGCGCCTCCCCCCCGACTCGCTTTAATGAGAGGAACTCCCAGAAGTCAGTGACAAGCTAAAGTGTGTACATCACCTCTGCTAATAGCTGTCAAAATACAGCTCCTGATGCAGAAAATCTGTGTCTACAGCGTCTGCGTGCAGGAGACACACAACTCATTAAGATATAGATTTTACACTAATTGCTTTCCCTTTTTGACAGAGGGACGTTTATAGAGGCCATTATTAATCGCTTTTAAAGAACTTACATACAGCCTAGATTAGCGCAGATGGATGAGTCAGAATATAATTATTTCTTCTTGAATCTTTCTCTTTGTGTTCTCACGCTTTCGTTGAAATCCCAGTAGAGGCGACTGTGAAGGCAGCTTACGGCTTAACTTCAATCAGTTGTTGAAAATCATTTTTCAAATCTTCACAAGGGAAAACGACTGGAATAATCCCAGTCATTGATCCAGATGGATGACACTTTCATTGCCCTCTGACCTGTTTCACACATTTAACCCACCCATGAGAGTGTGCATCGCTTCCACCCTCTTGTATCAGGATGTCTGCTAATTGTCACAACACTTTGCCTCACTCGCAATTCTTGCTGTCTTTGAGTTACGTGGGTGGGAAATTTTACCTGCAGCAAAAGAATATGCCAAAGATATAAATATCAGGAAACAGACTAATGTCATCCTATGTAAATAAACCACAACATCCGAGAACTGGGAAACAACTTGGTTTATCAGCATAAAGTATTGTGTTAAATCTCTTGAAGCTGAATTTGTTTCCACACACTCTGCTACTATGCAGAAATGTATGCCATCATGAAACAAATACAGAAATCCTCCACGTTGCATCACCCTGCATTCAGATTGTGAGACAGCCGGCGGGGCTTCCTCCAAAAGAAAGCCGAGCCTCCCCTGAAGCAATAACGTCAAGTGTGGAGTGGAATCTATACCTGCTACGATGAGTGATAAAAGAAACAACTGATCTAATGTCTTGTCGAGGGCAACCTTAAACCTGTTTGCGCAGTTCAGCCGTGCTCAGTGGGTCTGACTTCATCTGCTGTCGATGCTGCCTGGAACCTGATTGATCGAGCATGTGCAGGGTTTTTTATTTTATTTTATTTACCCGGGCTTGTAGCTGCTTTCATGTGTTGTTCTGAGCTCATGGATCATTGATTCTTTCTGGGTGCAGACCTCCTGTCAGTTCTGCAGCCTCTCATCTCCTCAGTATCCCTCCACACCAGTGGCTCTGCACAATTATAAAACCACCAAGTTATGAAACCAGCGATTCCTTACCTAAACAGCGGCTTTTGTTTTTCGTGCTCTGTGGTTCTGGCTGGTTTCTGTGGGCGATGGAGGTCGGGTCTAAACACGGAACGGGCTCCGACACAGAACACAATGCAGCTTTGTTTGCCCATAGAGCCCTTCTGTGCGTAGGCTGGCAAACATGATTGAAACATTGATCCACGCAGACACATTTCCCAACCACAGGCCGTCATCCACCCAGAATGCAACAGTCTCTGTAGAAGACAAACAACCGTCGAAATACCCCAGCTAAATATTTCTATCACTGTACATAATCAAGGCTAATAACACTGAATATTAATATTCTCTTCAGTCGGCGCCGCTGAGATGAGGCTTGACACTGTGCGTTGTGACTTTAAAGTAATTACACTGCGTTATCCGTATCGCATCTTTTCTAGTTACGGTGCATTATAGAAATCTGTGCCACCTCTCACGTTGAGGATTGAGCTACAAAGAGCCTGTTCAGGGGGAAAACCACACAAGCACAAACTAGCATTTTTTACACTATTTTATGAATTCTTCAATTTCAGTTCCATCAGTGGACGTAATGAAAACGTCTGACATTTCAACAGCTGGTGGACATTTAGTTCAAAATGTGTGCACATTAAATACGTATATCCTTTTGAACCATTCAGATCCCATCAGACAGAGGACATAAAAGCAGGAATGCAATTCCATTATATAAGATCAACACTCACAGGCGCGGCATCGATATGCAGACTGCATGTTCCTGCTGGAAATAAATTCAGCTGTAATAAATAGATATAACCCTGAATGATATCATATACTGGTAGTGTTATGAAATCCCATTAGCAGCCCGTATAGCACCATCATGCTGCACACACAGCGTGGTGTTGGGTTCAAGCTGATTGCTGCGTAATTCGCCTCTTCGCCAACCAAATTAGCCAGCATGCATTAGCAGGTGATTGTGGGTTCGGCGTGATGCTGCGTTCAGGGGATGAAGACCTCGTAAAAACCTGGAAGCGTCGGTGCCAGGATGGAGATATTAGTCTCCTGCGAGCCGCAACAGGGGACAAATGGTCTGCAACAAAAAGACTCAACGGGTCCAAGCCCCCCTCTCCCGAGGCAAAGCTGACACCCGGAGCGAACTGTTAATGACCCCCCCACTCTGACCTTATCGCGCTTCTCCGATTTATGTCTCGCTCAAGGAGGTAGAGTTAGTTTATTTACTGACTTTCCACAGGGCCAATGCTGTTTACTACCAGAGTTCCCTCAAAAAAAAAAAAAAAAAGCGGCAGTCAACCAAGAGCGACTCTGAGAGGAAATATATATTACAGGGCAACGGAAGCGAATAAGCCTGACAGACGAAGAATATTTATTGGCTATCGCCGTGTTTGAAGATTACAGCGAGAATGCAAATCCTGATCATTACGCCTGAGGTCATAAGAAGGATTTCTTTGGCATTCTACGTATAAAGTTAACGCAGCCAGGAGAGGAGGAGAAAAATCAGAATTTAGCTTTTTTTTTTTTTTAATAGCTTCCAATAAAACGTGCATCCTCTGTTTTTACAATTGAATGTGAAGCTTAAATAGAGTTGAAGCCAGTCGGCAGCTTCTCCCACAGAGGGCGTCGGCACAGTGAGAAGCCGTGTTAAAGGTGAAATGGGGATTTTTACAGTCACAGACAACAAGCGTCACAGCAGCTTCACATAAAGAACAGCAGAGGTTGTAGTTAGCCGATTCAACCAACAAACAGAATTAAAATTTAAAAATGCTAATCACCTCTACGTGTTCTCTCAGCCTTTCGTCCCAGTTTGAACGAAGTTGAAAAGCCTCAGCGTGAACCCGTCATCTCGATGTGGATCGCACGTCAGACGTGGTTATTCAGAGACCCCGGGGGTCCATCCCACTCCTGCCACACAGGCACCTCTTATTTGTTCTTTTTATTTTCGGTTTGAAGGAGCTGGAGAGGAGCAGAAAAACAAGTCTGCAGGTCCTGTATTTCCTCGGCACCTTGCCAAAACGATCAAGTTATTTGTACAGACGCCTCGTGTCACCCTGCTGCCTCAGCCATCGCTAACCGTAAGCTTTTGTAACCTTCCTGCTATTCATTAAAATACCAGGGAAGGAAACCATGCACGACATGGGGCATTTGACAGATTTAATGAGAGGCTGCGAACAATGAGCCGTTGGGGTCTATGGCAGGTAGAGTCACACTTACTCAGTTTAATGGGGGATTAAATTCAGCCGACAGACGAATGTATTAGAGTCTGTCCCACCCACCTCCCTTCACACATCGATAAGATTCTGTCGATGAAGCTTGGAGCGACTGAAAGTTGAGGAGAGCTTCCTCACAAAGTTACTGTACCTGCAGAACAATGCCGACTCTGACCTCCTTATCAGGCGGCGCGGGTAGATTTTATACTGGAGGAGGAGGCAGGAGGTGTGTGGGTGTCTTAAATTCGTTTCATAATAAAGAAGGCTCCTCAGATTATCCTCTTCATTAAATGTTAATTAGTTGTCATACATCTGTTCGAGCTCATTGCAAAAAATATTCAAATTTAATAAACACAATGATGGAGTCATGTATGAGATGAACTTAATTTCCTCCGCTGATCTGCGGTCCTCGCGTATTTTCTTGATAACGGCAGAAACGCTGCTTTCATTAAAATGTCAGACAGTCGGCAGCGATGAGGTTTTATTGCCTCTGGTCTGCGGGTGTGCGATGATGTAGAGGAGACAGTCTCACATCGGAGAAGACAGAAATAAGTCTCCGTTTAGTTTCTGTTTATTTTCCTATATTGTAGTTGTGTTATTATTTTCATTTGGAGTCATGAATCTTAACCTAAAGATGACTCTCTCATACGTATCTGTTTTTGTAACGATGGCACACAGACCTGAACCCAAGAGCACGGAGACAGACAGCCCAGGTGTGGGCGTCACGGTTCATTCCGTGACACAGCAGAGAACAGACCGACAGAGGTCAACACCGCGACAGCCGTCCGTACAGAAAACAAATCTGAAGGCGAGAGGGGAATCCAAACGGAGTAGTCGTCAGGTCGACAACAGTCGACCAAGAATACAGAGCATAACGCTGGACAGCTGGGCTGGAACGCACCGGCCAATCTGGCAGGTCTGGCAAGAATGAAGCTGACCGATATAAATTCACAGGTCTGAGATAATGAGGGAATGGGGTGTGAGGTGATCTGTGTGTTGTGACGGTGACTGGACCTGAAATGACAGAGAGGTGATTAGAAACAAGGCAGAGGTAGAGAGTTGTGACAGTTTTTTATTCTCCACTTGAGATGTGGCTATTTTCTGCCTCTTCCGGTCCGACCTGACTTCAGGCCTCTACCAGTCACTGCACTCCTGAACCACTCGCTTCAGCTGACGGGTAAATGTTCAGGCGTGGACGCCTGATGCTCGATGTGGTCGATAAGGTATTACGATTGGTTGATTCAGAGTGAGATGATGGATTTGACATTCCCGTCACGTACCTCATCTATGTAAGTTGTGGCTGTTTTGGCTCAGGAGGTTGGAGCCAGGAACCAGAAGGTTGTAGGTTTAAACCCGTTCAATCCAAGTCACTAAACCCCAAGTTACTGGGCCTTTACCCAGTCAGAAATTCATAATTTCTTGGGTTATAAAAACATGTTTAATCTATAATTTGCGATTTTAGAGCAAAAAGTGTTTTTGGAAGGTGGAGATCATTGTTATTATTAATAAGTATGATGTCTAATAATGTCAGCGCCTCCAGGAACTTTCACTTACAACAATAACAGGTTACACCTCCTCAATAGCTCCCAGCGCTGGTTGTTTGCTCAAACTGTAACACAGCCTGCATAATTTAGAAGATGAAAATGTCATTAAATGTCATCAGCAGTGTCAAAAACTCCCCATGGATGTGAAGGCTTTTTCTTTTTTTAAGCAGTTGAGTTGAGAACATGAGTAATAAAACCGAGCATCTCTCAAGATATTTCCTTTTTCAGTTTTAGTGCTTCCATTCGGCCGCGTTGTCTGCTACCTGTAGGTTCCCCTTGTTTACACACATACACAGAAACTCTCTCTGTAGAGGTGTTGACAATTATTTATTTCCTTTCGTATCAAAGGTTTTGTGCTCGCGGACGAGAGAAGCCCGGGAAATGTCTCGTCCGTGTTAATAACGGATCAAACGCAGGGGGGCTGGGTCACGTCCATCCAACAGTCAAAATAATCCTGCATGATCAGTCATTCACCTTGCCCGTGTTTCTGCAGCCAACATTTTTTTATAGATTTATTATTTTCTTTTACTTTTTAAAATTACTATTTATTTGTAGCAATTTTTTCTTTATTGAATTTAGACTCTATTGGCCACAGTGACTCCGAGGATTAATTTGAATCTAAAAGTTTCTAATCCTCTTATTTGACCAATCGCTCCAGCTTTATTTCTTCAACTTTTTCAATTTATGACTGAGGTTTTATGGGCTGATTCAGAGAGTAAGTCACCTTGGCATTCACCGACTTAACAGCTTCATTATGCCTGAACTACATGCCGTCCAATTTTATGGCCTCACCTCCAACAGGAATAGAGTAACATGTTTAGAAGACGAAGATGGAAATTGACGTTTTATATTATCAGTGTAAAGGTTCGAGCTCCATAAGTGGCCAGTGTTTGCTGGAGAAACACATTCTGCTTCTTCTGTAACATTCAAGGATGTTGCTCACGATATTGTGCTCATATACAACCAGTTGAAGGTAATGGGAATTCTCAGCATAACTGATATTCATTGATGCTCAGTTACGTGTTTGATTATGAGCTGAATAAACCCTTTATTTTGAGTTTAACAACCATCCTGAAAGCCTGAAGGTTGTTCTACCATTTAAATGTTGTTATTGCAAATGTTCATGGTCCTGAGAGGATGAACCCTGCCATCTATAGTGATGCTACTCTCCTCTTCTTCACCCAGCAGGTTGGCATTTTCTGTTAGAAGTGACGTGTCCGTCAGGCTGACTGGCGATCCCATGACCTTTCCTCTAGCGCCACCACCAAATGGTCATAAGAGTTCATACGTTTGTGAAGAGGAGCCAGTGGTGTCAGGATTTTGCTTGTAGGTAGTGAACTCTGGTTATTTTGGTGAAGTTCATCAGGGTATTCCAATTAATATGAAACCACAGGAGGTGTTATTGTGTAATTATACACTCCTGAATGAACATCACTCAGCAGGGAGCTTTTTAATGAAGCTTCATGTTTGCTGGTTGTTGTTTACAGAAACAAATGTGTGTGTTGTCTTTCTAATATCGCAGGTGTGAGTGTTGGGAGAATGATTAGCTCGTCTTACACTTTCAAATAGAGAACGCACAGTGAGATCTCCGTGAAGCCAGACGAGCTGCAGGCGGTGTTCATGCAGCATGCGGACATGTTTCACCGCCTACTTTTTGAAAACATTGACTGATTTTAATAAGGTTAGTTTAGGAGAATACACACGTGTTCGTAACAACCGTGTGCTACCTACACACAGTTGCCTCCCTAATCTCATTTTAACGATATCTTCAATGCAAATCATTAAATAACGAAATGAGACCTTTTATGTGCCAGTAAGTGATTAATGTCTCATCTCTGAACGATGAGCGTCTTGGAGCAACTGCTTGAGAATTGCACGCTCCATTAAAAAAGTGGAGGAAAAAGGGAGAAACCTGAACCTGTGAACTCCACCTCTGCAGCTCGGTGAATACCCACTGAGCTCTATCTGAAATACAATGATTCCAAAGCATAAGGAGACCACTGCATCCCCCAATCAGGTGAAACAGCGGCAATAAAAGCATTAAGTTCTGCGAGTCCATTCTCTGAGCTCACTGAAATGATTGCATTTATTCATTCTCTGTTTTCCAGGGGGACAAACAGCGTCGACTCAGGGCTTATTTTCTTTCCTTTTCCACTGAATACATCGACTCATCAATATATAATGTTATTGATTTTTGAGAAGCCAAAAAGGGGTTGTGCGAGTCTCTGCAGATTCAGCCCACTATCTCAATTTGCGATACAGCAGAGCAGCGTAGAGATAAATTGTACTTCAGTGTATCCCCCCCCCCCCCCCCCCCCCCCCCCCCCGCTCTCTTGTGTACACCCCCCCTTCCCTGTGCTGTGCAGAGGTGGCTTAGTTCTCTAGGTTTATATTGAAGCCGGGTCTTCGCTGGGTCAGAATCCGGTCCCTGAAGTTCCACGTCTGCCACGCAGAATGGGTCATTGGCTCTTTTAAACCTTGATCTTCATATGCGAGTGTGTGAAACGTGGTGCAGCTTGTTTGCATTAACGGGGAGAGCTGGGCTGTCAGCGGGCTGTCCTCCACAGAGTCTGATTTTCTGTTTTTATGCGAGGCACGTATAATAGCGTGTTTAAGTGCTTCTGTTGCATTCCTCGTGTGAAAGGTGCAGGTAAAGTCTGAGTTGTTTTCACACCACAATAATAATAATAATGCATAACATGTTCCCGTCGTAAAGGGAAAATAGCAACCATTAAAAACATCTGGCCACCACAAACCGCCGTTAAAACCCCAACTTGTGTGCGTTTGTATTAAAGTCCCTCTTGAGGAAAAGCTGTCATGAGATTATAATAAACACTTCTACATGACATGGCCATTGTTCCTGCTGAGGGACAATTCAGAATTCTGTATTTTCCTTTTGACAGGACCTTCCAGACAGGAGCGTCCTATGCACCAGTGAACTTCCTCAGGGACTTTCATTTACAGACATTTCAGTCGTCCATTTTTACTCTCGATACTAAACTTTCACATTTTCTTGTTCCTTACATCATCCCCAGAGAGCGTCACGGTCCACTTCTCTTCTGTCTTTGTACTTTGGGTTAAGAAGGGACTCATGGAGTTTAGAGTTGATCCGAGGGGCTTTTTATATACGGGAGCAGCTGCTTTATGAAGCGATCTCTGTGGGCCACACACTGCAGTCATGCACGGGGAGTGAGGCTGGGCACTGTGGCAGAAATCAATACCTTTAAATATGTAATCATATTTCCCTCTATAGCGATTAGATTACGGCGTAATGGCGTTATGCATTACAAAACCTGTCGCACCGGTTAAAACAGAAAGTGACGATAACGTGAAGTGATGGGATCTCCAGTCCGTGTCTCACGGCGTGCATGTGAGGGAACCACCGTGACGCGGCGTAAATAAAACATGAGAGGTGAAGTCCAAAACAACGCCCCAGCGCATGGCTGCTGCGAGCAGCGTGCACTCCGCCCATCCAGGGATTCATCATTCTTTTAAACTCCCACATTCAAACATTAAAGCTGAGCGTGCAGGTGACAATAATTAAAGTGCGTGAAGGTCATGGACATCGAGAGTGGGCCCCTGACAGCCTCCTTCTGTGGAAGTTCGTCCGTGATTTGCAAGCGCTCACCTCTGGCAGCGAGTGTGGAGACTCGCGTCGGACGTGTCTGTAGAGACAAGTTGAGGTTCAAGCCTGGCGTTAGGTTGTTAATCTTATGATATCGTGAATAAAATGAAAGCCCAGTTGTCAATACACGTGAAATGTTCTCATCTCATCAATCAGTCCCAACCTTTAAGATTTCAGATTTAGAGATTTAACGACATTTACAATTCTTCCATTCATCATCTTCATGCTGATAATTAAAGAAGGACATCTCTGAGGATGATACTGTAAAATATAGTTCTCATTTAATAAGTCAGATATTACAAAAACTTGAATAACAAGACATTACTACTAGCAAGTACCATAGACTTATACAGATGTGATGAACCATGCAATGTTAGTCTAGTTTTCAAAGTTTGCGTCAGCTCATGGACTTTCTACATATTATATATAAATATTATTTTATAACTTGATTTAGAAAAATAAGCAAGGAAGCAATTCACTCAAAGGATGTGATTTCATGAAACAAACAATTTACTTCAAGGGAAACGACTGAAACCTTTCAAATTAGGTTCCTCTGCAAGTCTGAGAGTGGAAATGAAAAACACAATCAAGAGGGAATTTATCATAATAATGGAAATGGAGGAAGTCTGTGTTTTATATTGTGGAAGTGAATTGCTTGTCGGCCCGAGCAAATCACTCTCCCTCTTCGTCAACATGTTGACTGAGTTGTCAGATTAAATAATAGTGAATTGAACTTTAATGTCGGGAGCTTTATTTAAAAAGCTCACAGTGCTTCATCTGCTGGGCTGAAACATGCTGAGCAGGACGCGGGGGACTCGATACGGTTTCTGTGGATCACACGCCTGTAGACAAGGAGTCATTATAATGTCTCTGCTTGTGCACGCCTCAAAAGAATTGTCTACTTTTTATTGAGGCAATTACAGAGTGGTATCGCCCCTGACAACAGATGGCTTTGATCTGCTGCTGTTTTAAAGGAATGGGCGTGATCGAATTTACAAAGCTGAAAGATAACTCGGCTGAAAACTCTGTGGCGCCTAATGAGTTCATGTTTGTCTTTGCACGAGGTTAAGTTTCTGTTTTTAATCAGAAAAACACCCGATGAAATGGATGTTTACTGCACATCTGTGGCTTCCTGCCACAGTTAGAGAGAAAATGATCCTGCTCCATTACCCGACACCCGTCGCTTTGAACAATGAAATGTCCCTGAAACAGCTGCCCGAGTGATGATGTCTTCACCGGTCCATCAGGCGGAAAAATGGAAAGTTAAATAGTTATTTCTTTTCTCGTCAACAACCACTGACACCTACGTGTCCAGAGGTTGATCAAAGGTCTTTTTATGACAACCACACAATAGTCTTCCATTTTCTACAGCAGAATAAAGTGCTCAAAGTTTTAATTTTTAAGACCACATTAAGTTTAACAGTACAGTGATGCAGACGTTTTGTGTGAAACTCTACTCTGTGGGAGGTTTGCAATGTTCTCAATCTGTTCCACTCTTCATTTGACTTGTAGCTACCTGATACTGTTACTGTTAAACAAGCCGTTAATTAAAAATCCTAAACCTAAGTTTCAAAACATTTTCCTCATCACCGTTTTCCAGGCTGAAGGAGCGACTGACACATTTTTAAAACTTAGAAATCTACGTATTTTTGGTCTGAGTATCTGAGTATTTTGTATTGAAATGCAGCAGAAGTTTATTATACTCTTTATAACGCTGCCGGTCAGCTGACACACGGCCGAACACGACATCCTGTCACATCAGAAAACTCCTCTCACGACCGCTGAAGAATATTAACGTCCCTCTTTTCTCTTCCCTGCTTCCTCTCGGGCTCATAAGCAGGTTAGTGACATTGAGCGTCGTTACGACCAAACCTCGCTCTCGTCTCGTTATGATGGGAGGAAAAAAAAAAAGGAGAAAAATCTCAATTACCTGGCTCATCTCTGGGAGAGGAAGAATTCCGCTCAGCAATATTGCACCGCAGCACTAAATGGGTTTCCAAGTACTTTCACACGCACATTACCACATCTTTATGCGTTTTACGCAGACGGCGATATTACTGCCGTCGGAAGGGTTGTGTTACATTGAATTATCTATAGAGACTTCAATCAGTTTGCTGGTAATGAAGTCGCCAGTGGTTGAGTAATTTATTAGTGTGTTTCTCTCAATGCTAATGGTGTTGTGCCTCGTTAAGCCGCACGGCGTAGGCAGATATTTTGTTCTCGGGGTTAGAGGCCCAGGTCCCACTGTGGCTCCAGGTGATAATTTCCACTTTTACTCGTAGATTTGACGTATCAGTTCCCATTACGTGTCGTTACGGCGCTCATAATTTGGTTTATAATTCATGTTTATTTTATCCGCACATCAGCAATAACTTACTGCGATGTACAAGCTCATTTTAGCCTCGTATCATTATGGCGGCGACAGCGTTCATATATCAGGATTACACAGCGCTACCGACGCATAAAGCACGGGGAGTTGATAGTGTTAAAATTCATTACCCTGACAACCCTGACAATCTTTCCCTTCATCTGTAAACAATCCCCTCAGCCAACTTCTCTGTGGCCATTGAATCATGGGGCAGCTCAACAGAGGTCATTACTTTTAATGGCCGCCCTGATGAATGATGGTGTCGGGCAGGTTGATGGGGTCAGGGAAGGATGTGAGTGTGAGAACACCTGCACGGTCCCAGCAGGGAACAAATTGTGTTAAACCCTCGAGTGTATATGTGTGTGTCCGTCGTTAGCTGTTGTTTATGACACGTAGTTGGTGTCATCGTACACACTAATGACGACGGTATACTTCCTGCAGAAACCGGTCTTGGCTGGCCGTGAAGGAACTGAAAGGTTACAGCTGCTGGGTAAACAACTGTCTGCACTGTGCATATGCTTCCTGCTTTATCGAGTACTTTAAAACAAGGATTTCAAACTGTGGGCTGCCATCTGCAATTAGTCTGAAGTATTGCATAATTTGTTTCGTTGCCTTGGAGACCATCACTTTAACAACCAGCCAAACGGCTTCGGGATCCTCAGCGCCTCCTTCCGCCTCTGCTGCCGCTCCTGAAGCCATTGTTGTTATTGCTCTGCCTCTTTTTGTCACCGCCGTGTTACAGTTAACATTTCATCATGAACCAATTAAAGTGTACATACAAAGAAAGAAAACATTCCCACAGACCTTGAGTGGCACATTAATGAAATAAAGGGAAAGGAGAATAATTCAGAGTCAAATTCCGATTCACTGAAATATTCACACCAAGCCATTCAGCTCAGAAAAGATTAATTTATGAGGATAAAGACAATGTGCCTTTGGAAAAGAACGATAGTCAATATCAAGCAAGGATGATTGGGAGCCCTTGATTTTGTACAAAGAAAGAGCCCAGTTATACATTTTATGTGCTTCTCACCATAAATGTGCCTTGAGTCTCCAATTCTCAGCCCATAAAGAGATTACTGTGGGAGGCTCATTTTCCAATAATAACACAATTTGAATCTGTCCGTTTCACTTAAACTTCTTACTGTGCTTTATGAATAAACCCCAGCGTGTGAAATCACACAGCTTCATTAAAAAACACAGTGATGTCAAATTGGAAAATAAAACCTCTTCAACAACACGCTCGGCCACCGAGGCCGGACCCAACACTGGATCGGCCAAAACAATTCATGTCTAGTCTTTATAGAAGACACGCCACAGATATTTGAAACAGAGACATTTGTTGTTCTGCTTTAATCACCTCGTGTTCACACCACCTTTGAAATTCCGAAGATAAGCAAGGTCCCTGAATGTCATTAACATGGGATTCAAGTGTTATTCTTACAGAACATGGTGCATGACCCCTGTTTATTGGTCCAAATTCCTGGCTGTCGGCTCTGGATTTCAAATACTTGACAGAATTCTGCCTCTGCAAACTGCTTGCCTGCTTATTTAGAGGAGATTGCACAAATCACTCCCGGGGTAATTATTTCTCTTGAAAGTCATTGATTAAGTGGAGTATGGAGGGCAGAGGGTGGTGGGCTTATGCAGTGTTATGTTGAACTGACACTCCATCAGCCTGTGAGAGGTTCTTTTTAAATGACTTAATCCAAATGAGGCCTTAAACAGAGGACATTCGATACACACTCTGCTCCTTGCATGCAAAAGAAATAATCGAGTGGCGACGGTGTTTCCACAAGACAAATGGTTGTCAATGGATCTGCCGGGAGCTCATGGGATTTAACCTGCGACTTTCAAATTAGGACATGGTATCTTTAAACCACAAGGGCACCTCTCCTCTGAGATTAGACTGGGAGAGAGATTTTCCCTCTGGTGTTTGGGACACAGAGATATTGTTGTGTCATAATTTATCTATTTTTTTTTTGTCCTTGTCCTTCGCTGCCTCCTCGTTCACTCTGTAATTCTTCTCCTCGTCCTTCTTATGTGTTTTAGTGTGTCCGGCTTTGGGTATCCCATGTCGGCTGAAGCTCAGTGAACAGAGCGTTGAGCGAACGCTGCCGGGATTAAGGGTTTTATTACATGTGTGGCTCAATAGATACGGCATCGACCTGATGCTGCCAAGGTTAGGGGTCTGTTACGCAGTGTGACAGCCCATCACAAGGACGGCCCTGTGTGACTGTTTGGATTAAAGCTGCACAACAGATAAACCCGGATTTCATGGCTTCACATCCTCCCCCTGAATCTGAATACAATACAATGAGTGAACCCAGTGGCCGAGTTGCTTCAGGGACAGTGCTGTAGAGTCCCATGGCCATCGCTATGGGACTGTACATAAGGGGCTTCAAGAAACCTGAATAGCTTGGAAGAAATGAAAAAGGAATGCCCTTGTTGTGTTCCACCAAACAAGTTCTTACCATACTTGATTCTCAGAAAACAAACTCGCCATCCTTCTCCAAATCCAAGAGAATTCAGAGTTAAGGAATAGAATCTAAAATTATGAGCGTCAGGCTGCAGTTTTGCAAACTGCATCAGCGAGCCGAATGCAATCTCAGGTTCTGTTACACTTTTGTAAATGTGACAGCGACAATGCTCTCTGGAGCCTTTGAAATCTGAGGGGTGAGCAAAGCTGTGGCGAAACATCTGACCTCATGTACCTGGTCAAGCACAAAATGAGATATGTCTGAAAGCTGAGTCAGCAGCAGCTGCAGCTAACATTAGTGCCTGAAATGAGGAGACTTCACGTGAGCCACTGGCAGCTACAATCTCAGGTTGGATGCATTCTTCTTCATTGTTTGTTAACTTCTGCTTTGGACAGCCTTTTTTCCAGCTCTTCCTTGTAAAACAACATGAACACGTAAACATTTCTGTTAGGTACTGATACAGAACTCTTGGGCCAAGTTCCTTAAACAAAGTATTGATCTGTTGTGAACCAAACTGATCCAAAAGCCCAGTTAAGTGAACAACGTTGCTTCTTTCGTGCAGACGCTACAGCAAACGAGTCGATCACTGTGCCTCCAGCCAAACATCAGCAGTCAAATGTGCAAAATCCTCTAGCTATCCACTTAAGTCAACAGAATCGAACATGGTATCGCTGCCAACCCTCCATCAGCTGGATGACCTCACCTGTTGACCATTTGTTGGCTTGTTCAAAAACCGGTGCTAAATTGAGTTCTGGGTGTGAAGCATTAATATATCTACTCTTGTTCCAGTGAGGAGTAAAACACTTCATCGTCCAAAAAGGCTTCTTTAGTGGAGTAGCACTGAGCCGTTGGCCACCAGCCCTTCTCTCAGGGCTGAATGGGTATTTAATGACCTGCCAATCACCCATCACAGGTAGATTTAGTTTTCAATATGCCGAAAGGTTCTTCATGTGGGTCCAAGTTAAAACAAGTGTTCACAATCCCAGTGCGGACACCAGGAGAGAAATATGGTCTAATGAAAGGAAGATGTCGGCTGTGTTGGAGATAATGAGTCCATTGAGTTGGGAGACAAGAGGTACGTCTGTCGCCTGTAGCCTGTTCAGGTTTTTGGATTATTTCCCTTTCTTTACTCACTTCCACAAACTGCATGGTGTGTTCATCGTGACGGATGCTCCATCCACACGTCCTCTCTGACCTCTTACAAACGTTAACAGAGAAAAGATGAAAAGAAAAAAGAAAAGCCTTCAATGCATTTGTGGGGACGTTTTATCCAGGATTATCGAAAGGTTGCAACAGATCCTGAGAAGTTCATCTTGAGGTCAGCCACTGTCTGACACGTTAAAGGAAGGTGCTTCTATCAGCTGTTTGTGTGACAGCAGAGTTCCACTGTTTACACAGTCTGCTGCACCCTGGTCTTTCACCTTGTTTACGGACTTCCTGTGCGGACAAGAAAACAAGCCAGGTTTCCGCAGTGTTCTCTCTTTCAGTCCCTGGACAACAACATGTCTGGAACCCTGTTGTTTGGGTTGAATTGTTACTTTCTTGTTTTTTGTTTTGTTTTTTTGAGGGCACTGTGTTTCTTATTGACAGAATTGTGAAGTAGGAGATGAGACGCCCCTTTCGTTCAAACATGGCTGCCAATGCCATGACCTCACACCTCAATGTGCACCTTTATGTTGTCTGTTGTTTGTTGTGTTAAATTCAAATGCTGATTTATTTATGTTCAACCGTCTCTTCTGAGGGAGCTGGTTAAAGCACTGTCATGTTTTGTTTTCTGTCAGTAGTGAACCAAATGTTTAAAGTTACTTTCAGCTGAATCTGTCGTAATTGTTCTACATTTCTTCTTCCGTCTAAAACCCACCTCGCGGAGGAAAGCTATTGATCGAGATTACTCGATCCTCAGCACTTTGATGTTTCCGCAGCGTCCTCAAGGTCGTCTCTATCTTCGCCTCACAAAGACGTCCTTTGTGTCGAGAGATTGTCTTCCAGTGGGTTTCACTTTTCAGGACACACTGGTCCAAATATAAATCACGTTAAATGTTAATTACGCCACCATATTCAAAAAAACAACAATCATCGCATACAGAGGGAATTCCCCAAAGAGATACTTCATGACAAGAGGCATTTAGTTTAAAGACAAGTGAATCACAATCACTGACAGATTTCCAATTAAAAATTGCAAAGGAAAAGGAAAAGTCTGGAATTAAGATGGACACATACATTTATCTGCTCAAGCGGGGATCACAAAATCGAAAGTCCCTAATTAGCTAAGTTGATGTGGGAAAAGCTTTTTTTAAAAAATGTCTCTATAGTGTCACGAAAACGGAGTCTTAAAGAAAATGGGATTTAGGAATAAAAGAACAGACTGTAAACCCTCAGCAAACATGGAGAACCCCCCCCCGGTCCCGGTCCCTATTTAGATTCTGCTGGGGTGAACATTAAGCGTGGATTTATTGTTTGGTGTCTATCAGTGAATCAAATGCAAGTATGATCACGGTTGGGAAATATTCTCAGCAGCCTTGGGTTTGATGGTGTTGGTGTCATCCCCGGCTGTTTTATGACGGCCTCTAGATTGGGTTTTGTTGGGGAGCCTTGATTAAAACTGCTGCGGCGCTCATTTCACAAATGAACAGCTCAGCGGACACCACACCCTGTTGTATCATCCATGACGCACTGGAGCTGCTCCCGCTGCCAACAGGCCCCGCTCTGGTGGAACGGCAGCAGCTGCTCTTTAAATCTTCTGTGCATTAGTGGGGTGCGGAACTGAGGACGAACTGTGTGTAGGAAGACGTGCGAAAAAGGAAGATGGGTGGCGTATACCCTTGGTCTGTTTTTCCTGCTGTCACTGTTGCATTCTGTGGAGATCATTCTTATCCGGAGAGTTCAACATGCTGCCTCAGGAGGTCTTTGCTCCAGCAGAACAATAGCTGTTGGACATGTCACCTACAACCTGTGTTTCCTTCAGTGTAAACGCTACGAGCAGCCTGTTATGAGCCCCCCCCCCCCAATCCACTGCTGGAGTTATTTATACTGCTGGATTGTCACCGCGGATCCAATCTCGCCAGGAGTCACAGCGACAAAAGAGTTGTCGTTGTCGTGTGTCATTGTCAGTCGGGTGGTGCACGCCGCGCCTCCGTTAGTCCCTCTGCAGCAGGAATGCCTCATTCAGGCAGGGCCGGGTGCAGAGGGAAATGCTTCTATTTTTGAACGCGTCATAAAACTAATCTGATGTGGATTTGACCTTTCAACCCCGACCAGCGGTCACGAGGGATGCAAGGCAAAAGACAGAGCGAGCCGGCAGAGCGCTGCAGTCCGTAAGCAGGAGGCTGTCTGGGCGTTACAAGCCTCCATTTGTTCTATTAGTCTCCTCCCCTGGCACATCCTATTTCTTGAGGGAATTAGCTTGTCGATAAGAAGGCATCAAACCCACGGCAAAGGAGAGAATCCATTTAACCAGCCCTTTGTTTCCGATATTCTTCAGCCGCCATCTGGAAAATGTCATGGCAACCTTTTCGCAGAAGTCACATGCCGGAGTTTCCACCGCGCAGAGCCGACAGATATAGAAAAGTGACGTGTGTGACGTGTCAGATACAGAACGGTCCAAACGCTGCATTGCTGAGTCGGTGCTAACGAGCTCTGAGTGTTAGTGTGGTCAGCAGTGAAAGAGCCTGGGGTTTTGTATCCTTGGGCGTTGTTTTGCTCAATCTTTTTGTCTTGTGTGTCCTTTTTGAAACAATCATTTGTCTTTGTTTTGTCATTCTGTGTGATAGTCAATGAAGTAGAGTTGAAGGTGCTATTTTGAGAATTTCTGGCTTGTTTTTGTGTTTTTAGCAATTTAGTCGTAATCCTGACAGTAGTACTACTACTACTTGTTGTTTAGTAGTAGAGTTTCTAGATTTACTATTGTATAAAATATATAAAAACACAACAGTGTGTTGGTGTTTTGGCGTTTCTCGGGCATGTGAGCAAAGTGAAGCAAGGCGCTGCCCATCATTTCTCTATCTCAGGACGTCTCTATCTCAACACAAGTATCTCTTGGAGACAGCCGCCTCTTTATTTATTAGGTGAATCCTCTTTTCAGCAATTGCAGCATGTCACGGTGCAGCCGACAAGCAATTAGTCCACAAAAGGCCAGACAATTACCGAAGGCCCGGAAATACTTCAAGAAGTCAAGGGCATAAATCCTTGAGGGCGCAGTGTGTGCACCCTCTCACGCGTCTTTGCTGCTCGGCAGTTTGTTATTTTGTCTGCAGCAAGTGCAGAGAAGCAGCTGGAACGTGTCTGTCTCCGCTGAGCCTTGGGCGAGATAAAACAGCAGAATGGTCCCCCCCCCCCCAACACACACACACACACACACACACACACACGTAGAGGTGGGGGAGGCCTGTCAGTTTTTCTAGAGGAAGCACTTAGCATTTGCTTCCCTGCCGCCGTGGTGTCGTGAATATTTAGCCAGTGCCGGGTCTGACCTCCACTGATGTTGCAGAGACATTTGCATCTGAATCAACTGGCTCTAACCCCTGTAACATTTCGGTTGATGAAAGATACGTCCGGGATGAAATCCGCTCTATTATCTGTAAAGTTGCGTCGTGGCAAAATGTGCTGGCGTATGACGGGAAGGTCACTGACTCAGGCCTACAGCTGCTAACATGCTCGTTAACAGCCTGTTGTTTCTGTTGTTCCTTAAAAGAAAACAATTTTCTGTTTTTTGTTTATTTGTCTCGACTTTACTGCAAAGATTTATTGTCAAACTCCTCAGTTTTATCTGACGGAAACAAAAGCTCTGTGTCGTATCTTGTTTTTGCGAGAATCACCGAAATGGCGATGACGGAAGCTGCTGTGCTCAGCTTCTCGCCAATTGCTTGATTACACTGTTGTTGATTGGGGGGTGGGGAATACAATAATTGCATTAAATTGCAACGACTGGGTGAAATTACAGTCTCTGAGAGATTTTCAAGTACGCGAGGCAAATTGTGCTGCATACTGAGCGCCCCACGCTTAAGAGAACGTCACCGAATAATGCTGTAATTTCACCGGTCGTCTTGGTTTCTAACGTCTTCATCATGTTTTCAGGCATGAAACGTGACGCACCGACACAAACACTGTGTACGCACAGATGCGTAATGATGTATAAACGGCAGCCTTTTCATTGGAATCGTGAGGCACTTTTTACAGAGGTGTTAATTTATTTTTCTTTTCACGTTATCCCGCTGTACATTTTTAGAATAAACACAAAAGCATTGCAGGGGAAGCAGAAAAGTAAGATAACAAAAACACAAAGTGCAACAGTCTGCCCACTTTGCCTAATTCATTGATTGTCAATAATTAAATTGTGACGCTATGCAGCCCGCTGCTGTTTGGTACCTTTAAGAGCTGATTCTTCAATTAGAGGATTCGATAATTTAGTTTTACTTGTGCTCACTCTGTTTTTTTTTTTTTTTCGATAAAAGTGTCCACAAAATGAAATCACCCAATTTAGACTAATTTTCTTTTCTTTCCCTCCGACTGCTTGATTAGCGCAGTCATCACGCGGAGGAGCTGCGTCCCAGAACAAGACTATTTAGCACAAAGTGTCGCATTAGACATTTTGCGCATCTCCTGCAGCTCCCTGGGGGCAGATAATTTGCAGCAAATGAAGCCACTCTGGAACAGAAAGCCCATCCTTCACTCTGTGGAGACATGATATTGACATGTGGGTGGTCCCATTATTTTGACCTCACCCTGCAGGTAATTCATCACACCGGGCGTCTGCTGATCAGGTGAGCTGTCGGTTTCTGAGCTGAAACATATACGTCAAAGTGCTTTTCTGAAATCAGCCAAGTGCAAAATTACAACTCCAGTTACCTGACAGTCCTATCAGCCTTGTGATTAGGTGTTCAGCCCGAACGTGAACCAATATCCAGCCGCATTTGTTCTCTCGGCCACCAGGATCCTTGAAACACAGATGAGTCGCTTGTGTCGCTAATCATCTGCAGACGCCGAGTCCATTCTGGGCGCTGAAAACAAACAGGTGACACTCTTTGAATACTTAAAACGACCTCACCTTCATCTGTCGCTGCCACAGAATAATTAACACAGCGCTTGGGTTTGAAATGTGCCGCCTTTAAAAGTTCAGTCATGTTTCTGAGACCCCTCTTGGTGTGTGTGTGTGTGTGTGTGCCTGGATCCCTTTAACTCATATCTTTATCCATTACCCTGATGCTACTATTACATTGACACCTCATACAAAATTGACCAGGGAGGCAGAAAAGGAGAGACTATACTTCCCTGACTCGCTGCTGCTAAAATGAATAGTCTTACATCTGAGCGCAGCCGTTCTGCCTGACTGGATTTGTCTGCCAGCTCGCCGAGGCTTTTGTGAGAGAGGGAGAGAGGGAGAAATAGGGGAGGTGAGGCCTGGAAAGCTGAGCTCCGCCAGATGCTCTCTTGCCACCAAGAGGAGACGCAAGTCAGAGCCGGAGGGGTCGCTGCAGCCGGATCACCCGTCCGTTCCCTTCACGGCCGATGGTGGAGACGGTTTATAGTCGAGATTAAAATTGGGGAAGAGCAAAGTTGTAGGGGTGGTTGTTTTATTTTGTAATTAGACGCTAATTACCACATGGGCAGGCTTTCAGCAAAACAGGCTTTCATTTATTGAGTTGAGCTGAGAGCCGCACTGTCAACAGAACATGAAGTAGTAAAGATGGACGGCTTTAATAATTAGTTTTCCTTCTACTAAAATTGCACCAATGAGTTCATCAGCACATGACCAGCTCCATGTTGAAGGAAATGGGGTAATGAGAGAATAAAGGCTGAGACAATGTTAGGAGGTGAGGTGGGGACAGAGGAGAAACCTGGAGAGCTGCTTTCAGATATGCATGGAGCTCCAGTCCCTCTCCAGAGTCACCAGCAAGAATTGACAGTGAGGAAGTGGGAAACATCAACCAGAGAGATCCCCAGATAAAAAAGACACGTCAGCCCAGGCGATGAGAGAGACGATGTCAAGTTGGAAAGACAAAGAGATCCGAGAGTTTTGGTCCAAAGCACAGATGCTTATGGCAGAATTTGGGCCGTATGTTCCGCCTCCTGCTGCTCCACCCAGACGCCGTCCATCATCTCAACGCTCCGGACGCTTTCCTGTTGTTGTGAACACGCCCGACTCTGACAGCCTCCTGCTGTGTTCCCCATATAAGTGAAGTTTGCAAAAAATGTTTAAAACAAGTTGTCGGGATATTTTCTCGTGTCTGTAAGCGTCTCATGGGAAGTGAAGGCAGATGTGACTCCGGGGAGTAAGATAAGAGGAGGTGGGAGGGAAGGGAAGTGAAGGAGAGGAGGAGTTACAGGGGAGACTTGGGAGAATTTTGGACGTCTGCGCCGCTGTTGCTGCCAACTTCCCCCTCCTGGGCTGGGGAGTCGCCGGAGCAGCTGAAACATCAGCGGGAGGTTCCTGGGACGCTGAGCTAAGGGCACGGAAACATCCACAGAGATGATAAAGAGGCAGCGCATCATTTCTATCTGGATATTATTAGATCATAAGCTATGCGTTCTGCACAGCCTCAACTTTGTAGTCGGATTTCATCTCAGAGGCATGAAATTAAAATACTCTGTCAGTTGAAACTTCACTCTCTTGCTGCATTCCTCAAAATCGATGTTTCTTTATGAAGACTGCATCATTGTTAGAGAGAGAGAGAGAGAGAGAGAGAGAGAGAGATGCAATGATCCCGGGATGTGTGGGTCTTCCTGTGGAGATATGGGCAGTTTACTGAGCCTGTGGTGATGCATGGTTGCACATCTCCTTCCGAAACCGTAAAATGAACCTGCAGTAATTGAGCCACGGCAAATAAAGACCAACTGCTGGGCTCGGCCCGCTGAGCCAGAGAGCTGCTCACCTGTTTATTCAGAGTGGAGCTTGGTGCAGAATCCTAATCTGGAAATCATCGTCACGCATCACATCTGCGTTTTGTTTCTCTCTCCAGCCGTTTCTGGACATTTCGGTACGGGTGATGCAAGATGGAGAGAGAAGGTGCAGGTGGTTAAGTTAACTGGGATTTGGTGTCATCCTCTCGTCTTTGTTGAAGCTTCAACTCCACATTTAACTGTCTGAGACATAAGTGGAGTCCTCCCTCCACCAGATTCCAGGAAATCACAGTCTGCAATTGCTGCAGCGCGCTGGAAATCAACCCCTAAAAATGATTTGCTCATTAGAAGAATTTCCTCAGTCCCCAGAGCAGCCTGAACAGATTTTTAGTTTTGGATGAGAATAACAGACAAGTGACAGAAAATACATTCTTCCAGTCAGGTGCAGGCAGGACCCGAGTTGTCTCAGCAGAGAGGTGCGTACTTTGTAAGGATGACAGGAAGTTATCGTCGAGTAACAAAACAAACCTCTCTTATTTTTGTAATATGTTTTATTCCCCTGGAGTTTTCTGAAGAATATCAGTTATCGGTTACTGTAACTCTCAATCAATGAGCTCTGCCCTCCTCTGCCTCCTCTCTCTCTCATTTTATCTGCAGTCGGATCCAGTTGCCCTGACACACGAGGACACGTTCAGGCGCCGCACGCAGTAATTAGAGAGTTAAAGAAAAATATGAAAAATGGATTTCACGCCCGAGTTGTTAAGTGAAGTGAGGAGTGTGATTTACATGGCTCCTTTTTAATTCATAAGCCTTAGATTTAATTAATTCAGCCAATACCAGTCAGTGAACGCGATATAATATTCTCCCTCACTCGTAAATACGGCTCCGACTGTTCCTGTGAGGCTGCACAGTGCAGCCTTTTTTATTTTTTATGGTGATTCCTGCATAATTTCCAATTCACCTTTGTTCCTTGACAGAATTTTAAAAAGCCGGAGGCCAACAGATCTGTCATGTCTGCAGCCTCTTTGTTCCTCATTTTGTATTCTTGAATCGTGTATAGTTCTTATTCACCTCTCTGGCATTCTTCCTCGAAAATCTTGCATATGACAAGTGCAAGGCCGAGCTATTACTGTCCCGCTGAGTAAAGGATTCGCTTTTCTTTTTGAGATGAGCGGAGTGAATTGTGAAGGACGCTGCGATACGGATTCATTAAACCTGACAACAGAATAATTTCAGGTGCTTCCGAGGGCTAAGCACAAAGGGAAATAATCCCTGAAATTGGCTTCAGTATTTATCTTCCTAGAGTCTGATTTGAAGTGGTGAGAACGAGGAGAAGAGTGTGGTTACTGCCTGTTTCTTGCCCAGGAAAAGACATTTTTAGTATTTGCTATGCATGAGTAACTCTGCGTTTTCTCGACAGCTCAGTGTGACTCAGCATCGCTGTGTGACAGACAGGTCTTACGAAACAAGGAGCGGCACAGAGGATTACCACAGTATGCTTGTTCTGCTCGTTTTATCACAGAGTGTTTCATAATAACGCCTGTGAGCTCAACAAACATATTTATCCTGAGACTGCCACCAGTGATATGGGGAAAACCTGAGCACGATTTCAAAAAGTACCACCTCCTCGACCAGATACTGAAAGATTCCCCACCCACTCCTGTGGCTTCCCCCCAAAATGTGGCAGCTTGAAGTTAACTTACATCACGACAACCAGGGGAATCCTTGCTTTTCTTCTTGTTCATCTTCGCCAAAGTTTAACCCACAACATTCAGCTTTAGCTTGGTTTAATTGAGTCAGTAAGGACGATTGACTCTAGGTCTCGGAGGTCTGCAGGGCTGGGACTTAGGTCAGGCAACTTTATGCGCTAATTAAGACATTAATAAATTCAAAACACTTTTTAAAGCCACTCTCATCATTAATAGTGTGACAGAGAAGAGGAGGACAGGGATGCGGTGATGGTAAGAGGGTTTCGAGGAAATGGAAAGAGCCAATGTCGCAGCAGATCGTCACGCCTCGGTGGCGCAGCCGCAAAGCCCTGCTTTACATCAGGAGCAGAGTGGGGCCGTTCCTGCCAAAGGTTACACACTTCACATCAGTCCAGTGAAGTGAAGAAGTAATTTAAAGTCATTACAAGCTGCCAGGAGTTCCGGAGCACTCTGGCAGTGATTCAGAAAGCTCCATGGCTTTGGGCTAAAGCAAAAACCTGATTTCAAGAAGATCTTTGAGATGATTCTGGGGGCTTGTAGATGCTGACACCCTTTAAATTGATAGTTTGATGGATTCCCATGTGCCAACAAGTGTAACAAACAAAAGTAATAGATTACACTGCTACATGAGTCGGTTGCTCTGAACGTCTTGTGGTCCCCACTGCTCCTCTGTATGTTTACACTGTGGGTTCAGTCTTTTCATGTGATCCCATGATGTTGAGATCAGGGCTCAGTGGGCATCAGACCATCTGCTGCAGAACTTCTGTCTTCTCCTTGACTCTGAGGATAGTCTGGGTTCTGTTTCATGCTGCAGACTGAATTCGAGAATATCTGACATGTTTGACGATATTGGAGGATTGACAGAAACTGAAAATCATTTTTTTACACAACACAATGAGATCATTGTGGAATTCTCAGAATTTTGTATTACGTATTTAGCCCTCAGTCTGAATTGTTGTAAAAATGTCATCCAGTGACTGAAGCTTTGGCTCGCCTCCTTAAAAACAACCATGGTAGAACAGTGATAAATAATCTTTTTTATGGCTGGTGCAGTAAAATAATATCAATAAACATATTAAACAGATGATTCATTTTGGATAATGTAACAAAAAAAAACAAAAAAACTAAAGTTAGATGTGATTAATGGCCTTATCAAGAATATCACCCAAGTAAACTGATAATAAAGAATCCCAGCAGCAGTTTCAATTGTCGAAATTTTAAAAGGAAACAAATAAAAAAAAAAAGATCGCTTTGATGTACGAAGTATTATTATAAATAATAAAAAATGTTTTGCCTTAAGGCTCTGACGCTTCATAATTAATACTTGTACCAATCCAGTGCTCTTATATTTTACAAAAATGAGTACACTATAAATGTGTTGAAACATACACAGAGTTTGTATGTTTGTGTCTCGCTCCCACGATATGAATGTTCCTGTAGTCTATAAAGTGTAGATTGGCTTGTGTATATACCTCTGCAGTCACTGATATCAGGAGCTTGTAGATGTACTTTTAGGTTGTTTTTGATTCTAACGAGATGTTTCTTGGAAATGGAGCTTGAAATACAAGTTTCATTTGGACAGCTCTCTTTATACGACCTCATTAATGCATGTCTGCACTCTGCAGTGACCAATTAAGGCTCCTGGTGCTGAAGTGAGGAGTGATATTCCACCGCAGAGGTTTTATCTCTCTTTAAGGAGAACATATGGAGGGGAGACGAATGGGTAGAAAGCTGGGTTCGTTTTTCTTCTATATGGTGTTTAGTTGGGTAATGGAGACTTGTGCTCGTTTTGCCTCACTCTCTCATTATCTCTGTAAATGGGCTCTCGGTGTGATAATTAAACGCAGTTCTGCCACGGAAAAATGCAAATGAATGGGACAAACAGAGCAACAAGTCTCGGCGTTTCCCTATGGACACGCCGAGCCAGGGCGTGATTCAGAGGAGACAAATGGAACAGGCCTCATCGTGATAGCAGCAGAATGGTATTTCATTTTTCTTGTCTGCCCAGTTGTTGCAGAACGTAATAAGATAGTGGACTTTGTTTTGTGCTCAACATCCCAGCAATTGTCGGAACAAAATTAAACAATGATGCGTGGCGTCTGTCTGACATCAGACATCTTTATTCTGGTGCTGTTTTTACATTTTCTCCTTCAAATATCAAATATTAGTCAGTCTGCAGCTGAAGGTTTTTAATCTAATCCATTTCCACCGAAGTACTTAACATGCTGAGCACAGTTGTGTAAGTTAGCACTGCGGCGAATCATTTTTCATATTTCCATACAAGTTAAGGTCAAACTAATAAAGGAGAAATGCAGGCATCACATAGCGATCACAAACAATAGCAGTTAATCACAGTGAACGCCTTCAGCTGTACACGGGCCACAGAAATGATTTAGACAGCACAGCATGTGAAGTATAAGAGACAGATTTTGACAGATGATGCTCATCAAGTGATCCCGTCAAAATCGAAGAGAATAATAATAAAAAAAAAAAAAAAAGACAGCTGATCTTGCTCCCGGCTCCAGCGTCTGTGGAGATCTGAGACTGAGGTTTGATTTGTTCAGTGGGAAGTAGTGTTATGATGTACAAATACTGTTAAAGATGCTCTTAACGCTACGTTTTCTTTTTAAAATCATCAAAAATAGTTCGCAGAGAGCGGTCGTGTGTTATGTGTACGGACCTTGCAGCTCATATCTAACTTGCTGTGACATTTGGTGATTCAGACAATGAAGATGTTGTGGCATGCTACTGCAATAATAGATAGGCAAAGTTGTTATTGTTACCATGGTGACAGCTCGGCTGCATTCAAGGTTGGGCAGTGGTTAGTTTATTGACCTTAATGAAGCCAACCTTCCCCTAAAATGCTAATCAACCACTGTGTTAATTAATTCAAACAAACTGCAAATCCGTGGCCCAGAAAGTCAAAGAGTGTGCGTCCAAACACACTTAAATTAGACAACTAATTAGCTGGAAGTTCCTCCTATCCTCCCTTGAAATTCCTCATCACCGAAGTAGCACGTTGGTGTCAACACACTCCCCCCAAGCAAGGAAAGTGCAGCTCAGCCTGAAGAGGCGGCAGCTTCCAGCTCTGAGGAAAACAACATCTCAGAAACAAATGTGGAGAACAAACAGTGAGCCCACTCTGTTCTTTCTGTCCGATGTATGGGAGCTCACAAACGCACATATACAATAACAACACCCACGTCCTCCACCCGTAAATGAAGCGTGTGCATACATTTAATCCATAAAACCATCTACACACTCCAGTGCCGCGGCAGGAAACCACAGACATCCAGAGTTAGTTGGCCGATTAAAAGTCTGCTGTGGGTAGAAAGAAGGACTGTGCAGCAATAAGTGAAGAACATGCAGTCAGAGAGGTGCCGCTGTGTTCATTATATTCCCAAGAAAACTAAAATCCCAAGTGAGGGGAGTGCGTCGGGTCGCAGGCAGCCTCTGTATTATTTCGGGAAATATAAGCTCGCTTGCTCCATTGCTTTTGAATTGCCTCCAACTCACCTGTGCAGAGCGTTCTCCTGCAGGGAATTACTGTTTATACTCTCACCATATGTGGGATTCTTTCTCCCGTGAGTCACAACAAAAACAAATTTATATTGAGCGCCATATAAAGTCTCCCTTTTCTCCATCCAACGTATGAACTATTACTTTGGAGGGGGATATGTGAGAGAGAAGATTAGAACCCTGTTAGTGTCAAACATCAGCGGATCATCTGACATTTTCTGGGCCAGATCCAGGATCCCGGTGGATTTGAATGCCAAACACGCTCGATTTAACCACTTTATTGTACAAAAGGTGGTGGCTGTGTTCCTCCTGCCGGTGTCAGAGCAGGCACAATGTCATGTCAGCCCGAGCTCAGAATGTAAAGCTCTAACCTGCAGCCAACAGCACGTGGGTCAGACTCGGGGAGAGAGGGAGGGAGATCCCTCAGTTTGAGCTGGTCGACACAATCCGAACGACGTGCAATGGATTTCCTTGAAGCTTTGATGAACCTCAATGCAAGAGAGCACAATTTATTTCTGCAGATTGAAGAACTGATTTAGTTCCTCCATATTCACCGGTTGTGCTGTCTTTTCGTCTGGAGGAATAGAAATGTTGATTTTAATCACCAATTCTTTCCTGCAGTTTTGTCACATTAAAATGTCTTGCCGTCCACAGAGCGCTAGATTCGATATTGGAATTAGAAAAATAAACAGATTTTCCCCGCAGATATCGTGTTAGAGAAAAAAGTTAAATCTACACCCCCAGTTCCTTCAGTAGGGACTTTTATTATGAATAATGAAAATGCATTTAGGCAGTGCAGATCGCTGGCTGCCATCCATGTTTCCTTTGGTCCATGATACTAATCAGATGTTTTCTGATGATTTGCTTTGCTTTGTTGTCCTTCGCTAGAAGTCAAATATTGTTTGTATTTCCTCACTGATTCTGAGCCGGGGTCTTAAATGTGAACGTATGGATTGAGTTGACTGGGAAGTCTTCAGGTTGTTCCATCAGGGAACTTCTTTCACTGGTTTCATTTAATAACCGATTGATTGGCTATTAAATAACAGTAATTGGAAACAGGTGTCAAGTGTTGCCTAGCAACAGCACTGTTGCCTGGTGTCAAGAGCTGGGAGAACTAACAAGAGAGGGATGGGTTTTTTTTTTAAAGGTAATACATTGACGAGTGGAGGAAGAGACTGGAGGTATCTGTTATTTTAAATTGCCCTCTCAGAAAAATAATGAATAACTGAGGGCAGAATGGGCTGCTGTCGACCATTTGCTGGATTAATAAACCACTGAGACTTATATTTAGCGTCCAATCATGTACTTACCTTGTCTTTACTTTTCAAATTCAACCCAAGTGGTGCAAATTGGCCGTTCCTCTGTTTTCATTGTTTTCTCACAGTAACATATTTGCGGAGCAGCTCTTCTCATGCGATCGATTTTCTGTTTGTGCTTCAGCTTCGACTCTTAACTCAACACCGTTAGGGGCTGTTTAGCCGCCTCACGCTTACTGACGTGTATGAAGGTATTGAACCTGCGCTAGTTGTTGTCTTTTCAGAATCTGGGGGATGGTCACGAAAAATAATTATTCATTCAATAAACAATAAGAGGGTTAAAGAGAGAGAGAGAGAGAGAGAGAGGCCCAAGTGTCACCAGCAGGGGGCGTGGCTAAACAGTGGTGCTTGTTGCCTCTAAGGCAGCTCAGGTTGTTGGGGTCACAGGAGTCGATGGTTTCTAGTTGTTGCTTCCTGCTTGTATTATTTTCTGTGAATGAGGAACCAGCTCGGTGTTTTAAAACCAAAATATCCACCACCACTCTTTTTCACACCATCCTCAGTTGGCGTTGCGGATGTTGCATTTTATAATGTCCACCTCTCCCTGAGCACCTCTCATCCACTGTTTGAAGGTCAAGGGTCAGAGGTCAGCACACCACTCACACCGAGGTCATGGCAGCATTTGCTCTTTTGAACTTTTCAAACCCACATTCTCCTCATTGTAAAGCTTCCTTTTTCATTTGCCTCTGTGGAGATTAAAAAAAAGAGACCTTGAAGGTCAGGAACGAGCCCTGTGACGCACAGCTGTCATATTTGCAGTTTATTTACAGTACACGCCAACAGTAGCTGGTATCGACCTTTTGCGTGTAGTTCAGCTCACGTGTGGCCTGTGTATAGTCTAAAACAGGACAGGGCTGTGATCTTTGTGGGGCTGGTAAAGGCGCAGCGGGTAAAAAGAGCTAAAATATCCTCAGCAGTCTGGAGGCTCCTCTCAGCAGAGATCAACAGTTCAACATGTGGTGTCACTGTGGCCAGCTAAGACGACTGGGATGATCCCAGCTTCAGCTTCAGATGCTGCATTCAGTTTGAAGACAAACATGCAGCTGCAGGCAGAATCTCAGAGGGACGCGCTCAATGTGCAAGTGCATGACATGAAATTATGACATGTTGTTCTACTCCCAACACGATTATGTGGCGCTACCACTTCGCTGTTTGGTTAATATTGATGTGACACCTGTAATCAGGATGACAGTCCATCACCTGTCACTCTACACTGTGAATGGCAGCTTGCATCCTTCTCGGAGCAACACTGACAGTTATGAGTGTCACTGATTATTTAGTTATGACGGTTTTAAAAGAGAGTGCATGTTTCTCTCATGCGTCTGGTGCAGCAGGTATGTGCAATAAAAGGCATACTTCAGGAGGAACTTCGTGTTGATAAGAACGGAAGTTTAAATGGTCTCTATTTTATATGGAGCTTTTCAAAACCCCTTGCAGTCCAGTTCTGCGTTCGCTGTCTTGCACGAGGACACTTTGGCATGGAGATGAAAAAGAGTGGTATTGAACCACAGACCTTCTGGTTAGAGGGTGACTGTTCGCACAATGCCAGCCAGCATAGCTGCGCCAATCAGTTTCACATAAACAGAGCTGAGCCTCTGGCATGTCCTCGCTGCCTCTCAAGCATATAGTTCTCCTGCTGTGCTGTTGGGACTTTTAATAAAAAAAACCTTCAGCAACATTACCAGGTTCGTTTCACAAGATGAAAAGAAAACTCTTGCTCTGCCCCCATAAATCTTTTTATATCACTATCTTTGTCTCCGGTTTTCTTTGTAATAAGTTTGAAGGGTGGCTGTTGTGGCCTGACCCTGATCTTTGTGATTTTCAAAAATCAAAATGTAGTTATTCTCATTTCCATATCAATATCTCCATATTACATGTTCCATTGTTGGAGGTTAGGGTTGATGAAAATATGACTGTGGCCCATAATGTTTTCCTGTCCTTAGTAATAGACGATATTGTCGCTAACTCGTGAACAATGGAAAAAACAAGAACCAGGATCCAGGTTGATGGCTGCAGCTGTGAAGTGAGATTGTCTGTTCTGACATTTATTAAGCAATGACAGAGATTGTGATGTTATGCAGCCACAAAGCGACAAAGGAGGAGGGGGAGGAGCGCCGTCAACCATGATGGGGCATGTTACTAAAGGTTATTCTTATAATTGTTCAGATGCGATTCGCTGTCTTGAATAAGGGATTCGTTGTTAAGATATGTCATTAGAGACCAGTTTCAGTCCCACAGCATGAAGCCAGAGCTCCAGTCAGTCCTGCTGATTCTCACTGGACGAACATTGTCCTGAAGAAAATATGAAATAAAATATGAATATGGAAATATGAATAAGAAATACATTTTACAGGTTGGACAAGTTACAAGCATTGTGACAGAAATGTCCTTACACTTGTTGACAGTGTCCCCTATATAAGCCTTAAGTGGGATGTGGTGATGGAAGTGCAGATGTGTTGGAGAGCATGGTTTATATTCTTAATTTAATGAAAGAAATGGGAGTTTTGTAAGCAACATCATAACAACAAAGATGGACGTGCGAGCCTCCAAGCAGTGTGGTGGCAATGCGAGTTTGGAGTCAACTTATTCCGTCTCATTGTCCCAGGTAGCATTTGTCTCTCCAGCATGTCTGGTTCAGGATCCTTACTATATTTGGTTGCATTTGTCTCTCCCTCAATGCTGCTCCACCTCCCTGTCCTCCGTGCTAAGGATGAGCCACAAAGCACAATGATAACACACGATGGTGGTGTTAGCACAGTTATGGCCAGGCGTAGCATTTTGGGTTCAGTTGAGACAGATCTCAACAGACGTGCGCTCTCACAGTCCCCTTAATGACGTTTGGCAAACTCCAAGCGAGCTGTCACAGGCTTTATCTGAGAGCGGATTCCGTCTCCGGCTGATTGATGAAGTGTAGCTGAGAGTGAGTGAGTAGCGGTGGACCAAACTTCTTCCATCTCAGAATTAATGCTGCCACGGTTGGTTTTTATTCTCCTGTCCTGAGCTATGCCTCTGCTGCTCCCTCTTAGTCCCTCAGCCTTAATGGCTCAGTTTCTGCTCTGACATGCTCCATGACTGGTTGGACCTAATGTGCACAGGCACTTTCTAAACTGGGTTTAGTTGATTGATTCTGCCACAGGGTGATCAATCCAGTTCTGGACACGTCTTAAACAATCAGAGCATTTGATGCACTGACCAAGTTCACAGGGCCAGAGAACTTAGTTTCTGATTGAAGGTTATTTAAACAAAATGTTTGAGTTCAAACCCTTTTAGTTGCTTGTGTCTGTCGCTTGTGTTTTTCTTCTGGCTGCGCTTACCTCACGCCCGCTGATTGTCGTCAGTTACCAGATTCAAGTCGTAGAAGATTTCCACGTTTAGAGCAAAACATAATTATACTGAGGACAACAAACGCGTCTGTCACTCCCGTCTGAGCATGCTAACAATAGTGATAATGACATTTAATTGGAAACAAGAGAATGCATTTCCCATTCAACAACATATTTATTAACCGTTGAAAATGAATACATAACATTATGCAGCAGAACCAAGAATCTAAAATATTTTGGCTTCATTTCTCCGTGGGGGGACGGGGGGGGCGAGTCGAATCCATCATCTGCCAACTAAGCTAGGACTTTATTTGACAGCTTTACATCTCTTATTAAGCATTGGACAGATACAGAGGATATAAAGTGTCCTCCTTCACTTCTGCGCTCTCATTCTCCACTCGAGAGCGTTACATATTGAAGGAGTCCCTCTCGGCATAAAAACCACAGGCTGCGTCTCCTCTGCTCTCAGACTTCCTCTCCTAACAGCTGGCTCTTTGGCTGAGAGTCGTCAAGCTGGAGAGAGCTGTGTGATGTGTCCTCCTGGCAGAGTTGCTCTCTAGACTGCTGTCCCCCGGTGCAGGATGCGTCTCACTGTGTCTGGTAGCCCAGGAGACGGCCATCACATCTGGTCCCGCGCTCGGCTGTGAGTAAATTCTCCTAATGACGACTGGCTGGCCGATGGCCCGATCCTCCGGGGCCGGTGGGTAAAACTGTCCTGCTGCTCTAGTGGAGAGGAAATCGAAAGATGTGGACCATGGTGATTTGTGAAACTCTGAAGACCTTTCGCACGGTTTCACTCAGAATGGGAATGAGGGAAGTTTGAAGTGGAACACGCCGCTGCGTCGTCTCACACCGCTCTCTGCTGGTCGGTTCCTCCAAGGTCTCACAGTCAGAGTGCAGATGGACGTTCGGTGGACAGTCGATGGATGCGAGTTGCCCAGGAATGATTGACCCAAGACAGCAAGGATTGGATTCACTGCCGGTTCATGCAGATATTTAATAACCTTTATTGATCAAGTGCAAGTGCAAGTCTAATTGTGTATAAATATTTAAGTCAGCAGAGCACAGAACTGGGGCATTGTTTTGTCTTTAGATGTGTTAGAAGTGTTCGTAAACAGTATAAATATTTAAATGCTTTTTTCAGAATTGTATGGATATGGATGAAAGTAGTCGACCAGCAGAAGCTGAGGGGATTAAACAAACAAATGAACAGGAGCCTGGTCATGGCTCTTTACAACATCTATAAAGAATCCTGTTGTTGTTTTCACTGCCCTCATCCATTCTACAGCCTGGCTGTCAGACCTCAGAGTTGCATCAGGCCCCTGCAGTGTGACCTGTGTGAAGGGGGCTGGGGACCGGGACCCTGTTGGTACCCACCTGCAGGTCGATGCAGATTTTAGTCTTGCCTCGTATATGTCCTGTCTCAGCGGGTGGAGATGTGAGCCAACACGAGCAGCTTCCACTCTCGGAGAGACAGATTCTCAGTTAGGTGAGGACATCGGATTATGCTGAAAGCGGCAAATGGTCAAACCCTGTTATTAAACCTGGTTTGTTCCAACATCATCATGCTTTGCCAATTTATAGTATAAAATCATTTTCTCCTTGAGACAAGATTTTTTTTTTTTTTTTTTATGAACGTCTGCTGAAATCATCCAAACAAACAAATCTGATTCTTAGCTCGAAGAAAACCTCAGCTGGAATATGAATTATATAAAAGTGCTTTTGTCAAACTGCTGCGGCAATGAGAGACAGACAGAATGAAGTTATTTGATCGTCATTGGTTAAGATGGAACTGCTGGGCTACCTCGCTCCGTGTTCACAAGCAGCGTGTTCTGGTTAAAGGCTCCACACGTTGTTTGACAGTGGATGATTATACATCTGTCGATGTATAGAGGAAGAGGACATGCTCTTTGTCGAGAAAGGAAAATCACTGCTAATGTCTGAGGAAGAGTGACATATACGCAGTGTACTTACAGTGTACTGTACGGTTTTATTTTTGTCCGTCCTGCTGCCTGAAAGGACAGATTCATTGTCCATACATTTACCTGCACCTCTGGGATGTCTCCAACTTGATTTTTATCTAATGTTTATTTATTAAATAATTCAGTTTTCTGTATTAAGCTGGAAATGTAGTAGATTCTAATATATTTTGTGTGTCCAAGGTCTTCAGGCTGTAACAGTCCTTCCAGTGACTCCGCAGTTTGTGAAGTAACAGCATGTTCACAAGATGAAAAGGCGGCGCATGGGCTGTGGCCTTCTCATAAAAACAAAGAAAACAGTATTTGCTCTACACCTGCCCTCTGAGTTTATGGAGGAACAGAACAGATAGAATGTGTCAGACATGGATGGTGACAGGCGTCTTATTTTACGGTTGAAAAAGCCTGATGCTGCGCTCTACGCTCCGTACAGCGCGGCATCAGGCCGCACACTTCCACATATCACATTGAAACCAAAAGTAGTTGCAGCACTGAGGTCATCTTCCTCCTTGTTTTTCCGTCTCTGTTCGACCTTGAAGAGCGCTCCCTCGGCCGCCGACTGGACGGACAAGGTTTGCGTTAAACGCAGGTGGCGGCGCCTGTCATGGTCAACCTGGGCGCTATCAGGACAGGGATCATTGGGCTGTGTCTGGATGACAAGACTCTGTCCGCCCCCCCTCCCCACCCCCCCTAGTCACTGCTGAGCATCCACAGGCGCCCTGCGGTCTTGGTGTCATGACAGCCATCTCAGCACGACAATAGGACCGCTAAAGGGGATGAGGCACCTGCTGTCAGTGTGGTCCTTCACGTCCTGGGCTGCTGCCATCACCATATGTCCAATGTCTGGATGACAAGACTCTGTCCGCCCCCCCCCCCCCCCCCCCCCACTCTATCCGCCCCCCCTCCCCACCCCCCCTAGTCACTGCTGAGCATCCACAGGCGCCCTGCGGTCTTGGTGTCATGACAGCCATCTCAGCACGACAATAGGACCGCTAAAGGGGATGAGGCACCTGCTGTCAGTGTGGTCCTTCACGTCCTGGGCTGCTGCCATCACCATATGTCCAAAGATTTCAAATATGAAAATTCACTAAGTTATGTTTTAAAATAGAAAATCCTGTCTATTGAAGGACAGAAACTGAATCCATTTTTAATCATAAGTATAATAGTTTGAGTTAATTTCCTGACATTTACATATTACTGATATATGTGTGTCGCTCAGATCAACTGTTCATCCGACAAAATAAACCAGCGGGAGGATTTTGGGAACACGCCACCATTGTTCCCTGGTATTTAATAAACCCACTTAATTGATTAATCGGAACAGTCTATACAGAGATTATTCAATGAGGGAAATAATCCCTGCTACACAAATGTTTCCTGTCTGTTTGCCTAATTGCATTTTGCCACCGCACCACGGTGACAAGCCCATGCTGCAGTTAGGAGAACCCACTGCGCAATCCACAGAGAGGGAGCGGACGCAGGAGCATGCAGGATGAGCTCGGTGGCCTCGGTGTGGACGGAGCAGGGAGGTGGTGCAGCTGTCAGGCAGGCCTCGGGCGGCGTTACAGAGGGGGCAGCGCTGTGGTTACCAAGCTCGCCTTATGAATGGAGCGACAGAGAGATGCAGAGAGTGGTGCTAAATCCTCCTGATGGAGGTGAGCGTGTGTCGGGGAGGAGTCCAGGGCCTTCCCGTGTGACCGGGAGATGATGAAGCACCGACAATAGATAATTAAGGAACTACAGGCATCTTCTATTCACATGGCCATTTTATTAAAGGGGACTCGGTAAGGAAGGAAATTAAAATAAACTACCAGCCTGCGTGACTCAGAGAGGAATATAAAGTGGCAGCAGCGGAGGGGAGGAGTGTGTGTGTGTGTGAGGGAGCGTTTATCAGGGGTGCTGGGGGGGGCCGCAGCTCCAGCTCTGGTGAATAGCTGCGTGCGTGTCATCGGCAACAAAGGTGCTTTCACAGTCCTGCTTGTTCATGCATAAATCCCACGGAGGAAAAGTATGTCGCTCTTCAAACTGTGAGCGTTCACGTCTTGTGCTTTGTTGCAGAGGCGGAAACTGGAGCTTTACACATTTCAAAGAGAATTCGCTGCTTAAAATAAAATAAATCATCACTTTATTTATTCATTTACTGGTTGGTCTCTTACTTAGTTTACCTACAAAGATTGAAAGACCTTTATTTTGCCTGACATCACCTCATGAAATGACTTTTGTCGTCCAACCAGACGACTTGGTCAGAACTCCACAGACATCCCTGAATACTCTGGCAGAGCAGGTTATACAAGGAAGGATGCATTATGGGTCAGATAACCTTTTGAACCTTGATGCAGATCCTGGACTTGTTTTTCACTTTTAACACAACGTGAATAGGACTCATGGATCTCGATTATCTCATATTGAAGGACGGGCTGTTAACTTTGGAAATATCAAATTATTACTATACAGGCAATGTGTAACGGTAGTAAACATTTCTTTTGAATTTGCCTTTATGCAGTCATCTACGTAGATAGTAATTTGCCCACACTGCTCAGCTCTCATGGTAATTTAGTCATCCTTTCGTTCCTTCTTTGCCGAGAACAAACGTGACCAGCTGTGTTGACCCCGCTGATGATGTGCGGCTGCCTGAGAAGAAAGACGATGAATTGTGGGATTGTGTCTTAAAAACATAGGTTAATTAGGACGAGTTGACTTCAAACTTGTTTTTTCATGGTTTAGGTTTTATTGTTGGATAAAATGACAAGCGTGGTTTCTCTATATAAATAACAATCACATGAAGGAACATACAAGACATGGCTATATGGAGGTGAAAGCGGTGTTTGTGATCACAATGTATTTGAGTACAGGATGTTGACAATGACAACTGTGGGCTTGTCGCTGTTTAAAAAGGAGTCTGCGAATCTATTGGCTCGGAGAATTAACAAAAAGCTGCGTGAATCTGTACATTCATGGGAAACTACTGCGACTCACGGTCAGCTGCTATGTACAGGACAGAGAGAAAGGTCAGAGGTCATCAGTCGAGTGAAAAGGTCAGAAAACAACGTGTGACAGGGAGAGAAATCAAAATTGAAAGCAAAATATATATGAGTAAGATCTAACAGGAAAAACAGGATGGGTTTATAGAATCTGTACACATCAAAAGTTCATACTAAATTTGAAATACAGTTGTCCATCGTGATTCACAGAGTCGTAGAGTGTGAGTGTGAAAATGCATAGAAATGTGTCCGGCAAGGAAACGGTTTCTTTGACTTGTCGGTTATGAATCTACTGCAGGGCGTTCGGAAAGAGTTGTTATTCATATTCAAAGCTTCTCCTCAAAGACCCTCTATGCACACAACTAACCCACTCCCCAGTGTGCGGCACATCGTTACTTCATATTAAAACATCCACTTGAGAGACGCTGTCACAGACAATGCATGTTTTCCACTCTTCATCCAATTAAACCCAGCTACTCTTCTCTTCTCTTCTTTTGTTTGATCCCGGGATATTTAAGTTGCGATAGGATTTTCTTCACACACAAGCGCTCTACTGACTCTTTGCTAAGGAACAGTTTGACATACTTAAATTTAACAATGTGCAGTGTGTAAAGCTGGTACAGTTTAAACATCACCACTGACTTTCATTTCTCCGCTTTGGACTAAAAAGGAAAATAAAGTATTTCATTCAGAACCTTCCAGCGCTGGTTATAATTTGGGATCAAAGGTTACGGAGCGAACCACCGTAATGAACCGCTCAGTCTCTTTCTCCACTTCAAACGGGACTGGATCACAGCGAGAGCTCATTTTAATTAGGCCGAGTCGGCTGCGTTGGACGGACGGACCGGATTTGGGAGGAACGACAAATGGAGGGGTCAAAAGAAGAGGTGTAGTTTGCTGTCATACTGGGAATAATTAAACTAATTCCACTGACGGAGGGCAGTTTTCCTTGAAGGCACAGGGAAAAGTTAGGGATGGGTGGAGTTAGATTATGAGAGTTAATCGGGACACATACGGTATCATATCTATTCCTGCCAATCCACTTGAATATTGGTTTTGTTCAGAGATTATCTACAGCATTCCCACACACTGAACACAACTGACTTTGAATATTGATGCAAAGTTGCACATATTTACGGATTCATACCAATTTTCCTGAAAAATGTTACCAGCAAGCAACTTGATACTGACTGAGACACAAACCACCCATTGAAAAACAAACAATGATTTAAACGCAGCTTCAAGACGATATCAATCTATTTCTCCCTCTATTTCATTTTTCTTTTCTGTATTTTTTGTGTGTGTGTGTGTGGGGGGGTGATAGTTCTTCATCCAGTGGACTTACTTACAGGTCAATTTGGTTTCGGAATCTGTGGATCTGTGCTCCCACAAAATAAAGAATCTGCAACAGAATTCAGTGCAACAGTAACTTCGACAAAAACAAAGCTCATCGGGTATCGCCGTCGCAACCTAAGACTCACCGACCCACACCACCACGTTTCCTTTGACGACATCGGTGATCTCACAGTTGAGCTTGTTGAGCCGACCATCCAGGATGAAGAGGGACTCTGTGGACGGGGTCATGAGGTACTGACCGAACAGTCCGCTGCCCGCCATTACCCTGTTCCTACTGCTCCACGGCCACTCAAACGACTTTGTGGCCTCTTTCAAGCTCTTGATCATCTTGACTTTGCCTGAGCTCAGTTCCACAAACAGAGCGTCAGTTTGACGGCCCGAGCTCCCGAACACGTTGTACTGGTGGACCTCCGTGAAGGAGCGCTGGAAGGCCAGATCAGACAGGTGAAGGTTTGTGTGGATGTCGAACGGTTCCCCGATCTCTCCCCGGTCTGAGATTGTCTGGATCCTCATCAAGCCATCGCCGTCGTCAACAGTGACCAGGTAATGACCATCTGGAGACACGAAGGGAGTGCCAGTGACGTCACGGTTTTGTCCAATAGCGCTATCTGTCACACTGTCCAGGATGAGTTGAGGCTGGGTAGCACCGGTGGAGTCAGGTCGGCAATTGATAAAGTAATAGCCTCCGAGATGGGTGTAGGCGACAGACTTGGGGATGCAGTTGTACTCCCACAGACTGATGTTTTTCACGTATGACGTTGTCTCCAGGTCGATCTTGTGGAGGACAGGCTCATTTCGATGAAGGATGAGACCGAATCTGCGGTGAAGTTAAAAAGAAAACCAGAACTTCAATCAATAACACAGTGCAATCTTGTAAACACCAAATTATGACGTATTTGTAGTGTACTTTCTTCTTTTTAACATCCACTGAACATCAATCTCAAACAATGTGTCCAAGTTATTTTTGATTTGGCAACTTTCATTCTGGCTCCAAAGTGAGGGTGACATTTGTGATTGACATTTCAGCAAAATGTCATAAAATTGGTCAATGGCATTCAATATATACGGAAACACATTTATTCCCACTCCAAGACTGATCAGAATAATCTGTCTGATCCCTTCTTTGTGATTTAGAACCATCTACAGCTTCATCACTGCAACTTTCAAAAACTAACAAGCTAACATACAAAAAGTAAGTACATGCTCAACATACGCACGTCAATAGACCCTTAGTCTTATTTTATATTTGATTAACTCATGACAGACAGCAAATAGAGTTGATCCTTAGGACCTTTGGGTCTACAGTGTCTTTGTGAAGAGGACATTATGTTTCTACTCCTAGATATTTTTGGACTGGCATCATTTATGAGAAATAATCAGGAGAAAATGGATGTTGTTCATATTTAACCAGGTCCAACTTTGGTCCCTGACGATCTTCATCCTGGCATCTTAGCACCATCTAGACTTTCCCCTCTAATCTAATTATATCAGGTTTTTTATGGGGGGGGGGGGTGTCAGTGAAAATGCTTCTCATTACAAAGACCCAAAGGAGTCTCTTAATGGCACATTTCATTTTAACAGCTGAACGGGGAAGAGGGAATATGCACAGAGCAGACAGGCCTCAATTAAATGTGACTGCCAGCTGATCGATGCTGACAGGCACTTCAGTCTTGCCATTGTTCATCATCTTTTATGCGATTCGAACACCAAGCTGTCGTGTACCTGTGAACAGAAAATGGCTGTTTGAAAGCCACAGAGCACGCTATCATCCCCGTGCAGGGAATCATTGATCCAGAGATCACTCCGTCCACCAGGCCCAGAGAGGAGGCGACACAGAGTCATAAAGGAGCAGATCTGAGCGGTTCTTTTCTTCTTCCAAAGCAGGCCAGCAGGTGTCATGAGTAATTTGTGGACACGGATCAACAGAACATAACACTGAGCTATTTTTAACGCTGGTGCAAGGTTGGCAGGTGGTGCAGGAAACCAGATCTGACTAATTTTCAAATTGAATTTCTGCTTGATTTGTTGTCCTCTGATTTGCAGCAGCTGTTGCTTTGACAAATTACTGGCATATCAAAAAAAATTGGTCGGCTGTCTTGCAGTTTGAGTCGCTCTGTAATCAGATTCCTGCCATGGCTGTGGTCGGGAGATCCGTTCTGATCTGGGGTGAACTTGTTTTAACGTTGTTAGAGGATTATTTTACATTTGGTGGCCGCCTGTGGTCTGGGTGTTGACAAGGTTGTCTCTTCTTTAACTTGGTTTCACTTGGAAAGCTGATAAATTGTATTAAAAGAAGCTTCCTGATCTCACTGTCTCAGCGCCACCAAAAAAAATAAATTCATAATTTACAGACTGTTGACATTTCAAATTTCCCCTCAGCTGATCATTTCTTTATTTACACTCTGTCCGTCCAACGCTGCTGAAAATGTTTTGCTGTTAATTGCGTTCAATATTGTGACTGCTGGGACAAATCGATGAGTCGTGAACATATGCTGGGATATTTATCGGAACACGCTTGGAAGCTGAAGGTCAAAGATGCGTTTCTCCCGTGCTGAATTTCCACCAGCAGTGAGTTGTTCTTTTTAAACTCCACCTTTGATAAATGAGTAATCACACCTCTGATGTGAACGCAGCTGGGTCGCTTCATTGGCAGACCCAGATTGCTCTCAGCCAAAGTGACAGCTGCTGTTTGTCGCCTGCACCATTGATTAATGCATTAAAGATTCTCCTCGGTGCTGCACAATGGGGTCACGTTCACATTCTTATTTCTCATTTCATTATCTCATCTTCACATCAGTGTCAGTGTAGAAATTTCCCGGGTCTGAACATTTAACCCTGATGATGATGCTCTGCGGTTCAGTTAAAGATCCAGTGGCCCACACTCAGGAGGAAGCACCAGAACAATGAGTGCCGCACAGTAGATGAGCTCTATAACTCAGAAATTCCTGTTCACGCATCCTCCAGCGTAAAAAAAAAAAATTGAATCAGCATCTCGCCGGGCTTGTTTTGCTGAGAGGAATCTGTGCAATGATTAGAAACTTGTGCAGACCGGCCGAGCTGCAGGGTCCTGTCTGTGGTCGGATGTAAGAATCAACAATTTGGTTTTGCTGACATTCAGAGCTGCCTGCATGTCGTTCGATGGCTCTAATGAATGACAGGCCCCAGAAGTTCTGGTTGCTTTACGGTGGCTGCTGAGGGAATCCCTCGTCGTTGTGCAATCCCCGGAAGTAGCAGAATATAAATCGGCTGCTCATAAATCCACTGATCGATGCTGCACTCCCGCCAGCGGAGGAATAACTGGCAGGCGGAAGTTGACTCAAGGCCTTCTTACATCTGCAATAAAAGCAGCTGTCCCATTTAAAATGTCTTGTTTTTATTGAGTGGACATGAGTTGTGGCTCTCGGTGTGATGAGGTGGAGATGCTTACATTTGTGACATATTTAATTTGCTGGAGAAGCCGACTGCCGGAAAGTTAATTAGTACGTGGTTGTGCTAATTGATAAACTGCTTTTCTTTGAGACTTTAAAACTCTGGTGAAAAACGTATTGCATGTGTGCACATAGCCAACAACCAGCGGCACGCATAACATCTGCATGTGAATCACATTCTGTAATTGCAGCAGCGCGAGCCGGCTGCTGCAGCCACGGCCAGAGAGCTGCTGCTCAGGAGGATGAGGAGGAGGTACCAGGTGAAGACGATTTCCGAACACAACACGGCAACATCACAAGTCTCAGTGGATCTAATTACAGCTGTGCCAGCACACCGACCCCCCTCCCCGACCCCCCTCCTCCTCCTCTCCACGAGACCATTAACATCCTGAAATCCCCCAGACCTCCCGCCTGGTCCTGGCCTCCACATGACATTCCTCTCCATGAGACCATTAACATCCTGAAATCCCCCAGACCTCCCGCCTGGTCCTGGCCTCCACATGACATTAGCCAAGCGCTTGAAAGCCGCTTTTCTCCGTGCACGTTAAGACGATCGTGACAGCTACTCATGACTCCGCAGCAGCGTCACTACACCCTCTGCGCTGCTGCAGATGATCAGCACGAACGTCTGTATGCAGAGTTTATTTGGTTTTATCACAGTGAAAACACAGCTAATCCCGGCGTCCTCTGACCGAGCGCACGTGTTCTGTGCTTCGTGCTGTTGCCGAGGAGCCAGCCCGGGACTCTGGGGACGTCAGAGCTGAGGAGGCTGCTGTGTGCTGACGTGTCTGTGAAATCATCAAAAACGAAACGCTGACAGATATAAACTCTATCATTGATTGATTATGCTCATGTTGACATGTTGGAAAAAAGGAGATCGCACAATGTGCGCGGGTCTGATTTACTGCTGTCCAAATGTCGGTCATCAGCATTTACTTACCACCGCTGATGCTCTTGCACTGTCTGACCTTGTGTCAGGGACAGAGCGCACGTTGATGAATAACTGCACCAGTCGATATGGGAAATCTATTGTCTTGTGTGCTTGTTATTTTACTTTGCATTGGTTGCTTTAGTTGTTGGATTGTTATTCAATTCAGTCACTCATTAGGTTACTGTTATTATCATGCATAAATAAGCAAAGCAACTTTAATTCTGCAGAACTGATCTCACAACAAAGCGCGGAGGAATAACAATCACAGAGCAAAACAAGAACAATCGCGTCAACTGTCCTCACATGCATTTACTCTTTCTGTTTAGAAGTATAACCTTAGTTGGATCTGCAAACAGAATCTGTTCTTACGCTCAATTAGAAGTCTTTATCTATTTAATCATAATTATCGTCAGTGCTCTTTACTCAGACACTGCAGGTCGCTCCCACAAATGAAGCCTCTGTGCTGACATGAGAGCAGCACAGTCTCTTTTTGAGATGCAATACTTGACTTTAGACACCTGCCCAGCAGCATGCAGTGCTTGGTTTCCATGAGTCCGGGGACCCTGTCACTACTATAACTCTATTCACTGTTGATTATTTGAAAAACCTGCAGAAGACGGAACCTTTGCTGATTAAAAAAAGATCGGCTGACTGTCAACCGGCTTTGTGGCTTTTTTGGATTCACCACATTCTGATATAAACTATGAAACCAGCTCAACCCATGCAAGAAAGATTAGACATATTTCAGGTGAGTGGCCATGAAACTCGGCTGCGGCGCAAGATGACCAGCGGGACTTTCTCCCAACACCTCAATCGACACATGATCTCCCTCCACATCATTATTGTAGAATTGAGTCTCTGACAGAAAGACTTAAAAAACAAGGGGGCTCAAAAGCCAGTGGGATGAATTCAATTGGCAGACAGATTTGCATGAGCTCTTGGACTGGAACGTACCTGACGTGGTTAATGATGAGGCTGGAGGTGGGAATAAAGAAGTCATCCACCCTGTCGAAGCGCCTGCCGACCGGCTGCGTGTGCACGGTGTGGTGAGAGACTCTTCCGCTGGCCTGATTGATCACCTGGAGAGAGCAGCAGGGGAGATGGTGGAGGAACCTCAGTCAAACCAGAAAGCCTCGTGAGGCCATCGTCCACTCAAGGAAATCGTTTCATATGTTGCTATCGTGTTTATCTGTGCCGGATAAAAACTGTGAAATCCTCTTACTCCTGAGATCTTGGATCTTCTCTGTGGGAGGTGATGAGCGCGGTTGTCCCTGGTGTCTAAATAATACTGGTTTGTGCACGAGAAGCGTGCAGACGCGTTTTGTGCGTAGGCAGCGCTTGCTTTGATTGTGACACGAAGCACAAAGCAAATAGCTTCAGACCAAACCCTGCTTTCTGGATTTCTGAGCAGGCGATGACGAGGGATTTTCAAATGTAACCCCTCAAGTCTTGAGCTGAATCAGGGATAAATGTCAGAGGAAGGGATAAAAGCAAAGAGACTTGGCAAAGCATCATGATGTGTTTGTTGATTCTATTTATAGCGAATGTGTGTGATGGAGAAATACAGTGTAATCTGTCAGTGTTTGCACGTTTGCTCCGCTGTTTTGGTCCCGTTCTGTTTGAACAATCACGGAACAATAAATGAATTCATATCTCTGCTGCTCGTCTTGGATCAGTGTGGAGGGTGGAGTGCAGCAAACATGGCTGCCAGTACGTACAGGAGTGTATCCGTAGCGTTTTCCATTTTGTCCCTGGTCACAAGTCGAATCACGGCAAATGAACCATATGAAACAAAGAATGAATCTATTTATGAAGATAAATTAATTGTCAGGCTCTGATGATATCGATTTCGAAAGACAACAGATGAAAGGATCATCGAATTAAACCTGAAAGCCTGCACCGCGTCGTAACTTTCTTTCTTTTTCTATTTCATTTCCACTGAGCTTGACTCTGGAGCAGAAACAATTGAAAACGTGTCACAGTGCAAATACCTGCGCTGCGCTCCGTGATCGACTTTTAATTACCCTCATCAGGCAAGACAAACAAATCAAATGCTCAAAATCCCGGAGAGGCTGCTGCGATTAATGCCACATCCGAGACGTATTGGAAACACGGGGGAGAAACACTTTAGGTTTGAATTCGCTTTTAATAAGATGTCAAGTCTCACCAGGATGGTGAGAATAGGGTTGTGTATAATGTACTGAGCAGCTGCAGCAGGCAGAGAAAAGGCTGTCAGTGTGAAGGGAGCTGATCAGGGTGGTCCTTGGACCCATGTGCGACACAAACTCTGTCCCTGAAATGAAATCCTGTCGAGGCTGAAGGTGAGAAATAACACGGGAGGGAAATGAACAGCGAGATGAGGATTTACCTGCAGAGTCGGAGAGGTCTTCTCCGCATCGCCCCAGCTGAGCAGCCACACCTGGTCATGAGATTTGTCATAGTGGAGCTTCACAGGATAAGGATCGGTGCTAACCGTCTGGAGGGGACACACACACACACACACACACTGAGCCTTTAAAGGGAACAGGGCTGCAGAATAACAATTTAGGGAATCTAGACTTTGCGTTTGAAGAGATCCGTCTTTGAAGTGCAGTGGTAATGCTTTTGAAAAGTTTCCCTGCCCACTAATACATCAGGGTTGACAGGAATGAGGCTCCCCTTAACAAGACGGACCAGACGGGGTGCCTGTTATGTACAAGGCTGCATTTAAAATCAAGTGGTGACAGACACAATGGCTGTACCGCACTGAAGTTATTGCTTTGAGTCTCTATCCGTTGCCTGACGCACGGCTGCGGCGTTCCAGGTCAGAACACCTGATGACGCGCACGTGGCAGAGAACTGCCCCTCGTGCATCATGTCTGCGGCTCCGAGGGAGCAGGGAAGGTGTAGCCGCTTCACAGCGAAAGCAATCATGCTATTTTTATTATTCCAGCCTGCTATTCCCACAATTCCCTTTGACTACACTTTACTTCCTATAGTATTTGTTTTTGCTATGGAGCCATTATAGTATTGTTTACCCAGGCAAAATATATATCTTTTCATGAGAGAGTGAACAGCTCCTTAGGGGGCTCTGGCAAAAAAAAAAAGGAAAAAAAAGAAAAGATGAGGTCTATCCGCTGAATCCCAACTAATCTCTGAGCGTGTAGTCATTGGAGAGAACAGGTGTTCGTGTTGTTCTTTTCCTTCTTTTGCTTTTTCTCTATCAACTTCTTTCTGGCGGAGGAAGATTATCAAGATCCTCATCCAATATGCTCTTGTAAATTCAGCTGCGACGGCAGATCTGTCGGAGATGAAGTGCGGCGACTTCAAACATTCATCCGTGTGCACTCTGCATCCAATCTGTTCATTAAAAACACACCAAGTATTTAGTTCGTCAGAAGTTTCTAAATTAATTCTGCTCGTTAATACTATCAACTGCGTGTCAGTCACGTGAATACGTCAATAGGAAATTTGAGGCAGGGAAACCAGAGCAAACCTTGTGCCTTTGAGACAAGCGACAAGTTCAGGTAGTTTAATTATCAACTGCTAACGTAATGCAGTGAAGCTAAACCTCCAGACAACTGAATAATGAGCTTGTGACAGTGTTGAGGACAACAACCTTATTACCGGCGGGTCCCTGAGAGCCTTGTGAGCTGTAAGAAGTCATCATGGTGTCAGAAACCTCTGGAGGGATTTGACGCACCATGAATCAACCGGACACGCCCCGACAAAACCCGGCTGACTCGGATCATTTAAGGGAATTTCCTGATCCTGAAAAATTATCTTGGGAAAATAAGCGGCCACGTAACAATATCTGTGAAGAATTCTCCTGGTTTCGAGCGTGAGTGTGGACTACGGCGGCGTCTTTGAAACGGCCGGGTCAGAGGTAAGCAGTTGAACTAAAGGTGAAAGAGCCGGCGTCAGAGCTGAAGAAGTAGCACTTAAAATCGCCCGCTCAAGTGGAACAGAGCAGGGGTGATGCAAAGCTTTCAGACAAGTGTGAAACCAGAAGAGTTCGTCGGGGCAGAAAAATCCAACACAGCGTCCTGTCGTCTGTTGAGTTTTATTGATTCTGATTGAAGTTGGCGAGGAACTGCGATGATAAATAATCAGAACACATTAAATCGAGGAATCTGGATTCAGGCTTTTTCTGGCTGTTAAACGGTTTGAAGCTTGATTGGCAGCCGAGAATGAGACGAGCAGCAGAAGACACGCTGGTTAAATATGTCTGACACGTTATTCTAACTGGTGCGGCGCGTTCACACCTAGCCTGTCTGGTCCACAGGTGATTGCTGGACCGTTTTAATGTGATTATCAGTCTCAGCAAAGCCATGTTCAAATTCCCTTTGCTCTGCATATTCATGATCCAAAGTTTGTCTAATATTTCTACACACTTGTCATACCTGAGTCATAGATCCAGAAATAACATTCATTTCCAGGCGCCAAATTCCTGAACTAAGTTTGTTATTCAGCGCGTGATGCAGGAACTAACGAGTAAAATCTGGACTCTGATTTTAAATGGAAGCCTCGTAGTTACTTTAAATCGGCTCTTTAATTATGACTGGACGGACTCTAGGGAATGCAGGTCCCTGTTCAACATCACTCAGTCACTTTGTGCGACCGTTACCTAGCAACCAGGTTATTCTAAGTGCTCTCGTTAGTTACTGTCGCTGTTTTCGCTCTCGACACTGTCAACAGCCCCCCCCAACCCCCCCCAACCCCCTCTTGAGGTTTGTCTTCTTCTGGTTTTGTCTTTTAACCTCCAGTTATTTTAGTGCCAATCATTTCTCACATTACTGAGTCGATTAGTGAGTCAGAGCCGACCGACTGTCAAACGTGTTGTGATTTATGCAGCTTCCTGCCATCATTTGAAGCTCGCCCAGGTCGGAATACACACGCCACAGCTTGCACTCTTGTGTATCAGTAGCCTGCTAAATTATTTCTCAAGTAGAATATTTTAAGCCCAGACATATCTGAAGTAAAAACTTGTGTCTTAAGAGCCTGGGTGGAGTTTCAGATGGACAGTAAAAACTGGTCCTAGCCCCTGAAATAATTGATTCTGGATGAAGGACAATGTACAAACTGAATCCTGAGTCGGAGGGGTGCGATTTTATGAAATCCTTGATTCTAAATCAGTAAAATATGGAGAAATGACTCATCCAAGGATCTGGTGAAGATGCTGCCTCGGAGTCGATGTGTGTTGTTTTGGTTTTCACACTGAAGGAATCACAGAGACAACAACTATTTTGCTTCCTGCAACCTTGAGGCTTGTTGGCACCGAATTCTCACTTCTGTTGGGCTGAACATTCCCAGTTCATCTTTTCTCTGCCTCCGCGTGACACCCTGAACTATTCTCACATCAACTATCTCTCATCGGCTGTTGTGGTGTTGTGCGACAAGCTGGACGTGAACCCCGCTTCCAATTTAGTCTGAAAATTACCTGGACAGCCTTCTGAGACGTGATGTCAACTATGAGCACTCGATTCAAGGTTGGCTGTGTCACATAAATAAACTTGTCCTTGACGTTGACCGCTGATGACCACACACACCTCTGGACCGCCTCCCCCGGTGCGGTAGGGCACACCTCCTCCTGGAAAACACACACACGCACACACAAACACGCCGCCAATTAATTGTTTTCTTATATCACAAGGAAATACGGCTCGTTAAAAATCAATTATCTGCATCCGGTCATTATTCTCTGTTGTTTACGACTCGCCGTCTTATCACTTCTCGGCAACTTGGATAAATTAGATTTTGTGAGGTCCTGCAAAAACCCCCTGTAATGGCTCCGATTAGTCCATGCGTTATGCCCGCAAAGCCTCCCGTCGCCCGGCCAGTGGGAGCCTTAACCAGCCCCTTGTCTCTGGAGTGGTCCCCCCCGTTTGCCCCCTCCCCGGCCCTGCGAGCCTGCAGGGCTGCATTAGCGTGGAGTGATTTAATGAGCCGCTGGCCAGCAAGGATGAATGAAGGGCTCCGGCGTGTCGGAGGAACTCTCTCCCTTACTGTATTTACAACCGGCAAGGCGTCCGGTGACAGGTACCTTCCCACAAGCCAATGTCTTTCAGTTAGAAGGACATTAGATAATATATGAACTTCACTGAAGTATGTAAAAGATCAGAGGTGGCACAATTTATACCCGCTCCTCCTCCCTCCTTTGATCTCTCTCCAAGGGCCGGTTAAACTGGCTAATTTGGGCATTTTAAAACAATGACAGCTCTTTGGGCCTCGTGGCACGTTTTGTAATCGGCAGCATCTTTCAGTGTCCAGTTGCAGCACCATCTGTCAGTGTGCTCCATCCAAAACAGGTTAGAGGAGCCCGTCACCGGAGCCAGGAATCCCCCTGCTCTTCGCTGGAGTCATCATCGGTGGTATTGAGCTGTGTGAATCCCCTGCGGACGCGCACCGTGGTCGGTTTGTGTTGTGCGGCTGTAAAACTGTCCTCGTATCTCCTTTGAAGAGGCGAGGAATCGAACATCTCGCGCTCGGCCGAGGTGTGAATGCAGGTGGTCGTAATCCTGCTTGTGTTGCATATGTCTGTATATGTGCGGTTAGATAGCTTTCATATAAATACCAGAGAATTTAAAGGCTTCTAAAAAGTGAACCCGTTGTTATTGATATCCCTACTGTCTCCTGATAATAAACCCGTGAGACGTTTTTTCATTGATCCGCTAAAATCCCGAAAAGAGCATTTTATAAGGATTCTGCAGCTGAGCGGTGGCATTTAAACAGTCCTGCTGAGAAATATGAGTCTTCAGATATTCCCCAGTTTAGCCACTGGATGATTTGTGGCATTAATATATTTGTGACACAGCATCAGCCATCTGAGGGGAGGGAAGTGCAGAAAGCAGCAGAGCAGCAACATCCAAAGTGTCAGAAAGAGAAATTTTAAAGCTAAAGTAGCAGCGCACAACACTTCTTTTCCCTCAAGGTGTTTCTCCAAGGTCTCAGTCCAGACTGTATAAACTGCAGCATGGTGCAGCGGAGAATATTTTGGATGTTTTGTCGTTCTGTTGTTGTTCACGTTTGACAGGTCAGTTAGGGGAAGAATGATTTTTGGAATTGTTCAGTCTCTGTATAGTGTGTTCACCAGAGACACGTTGACCTAAAGCAGAAGTCTGTCTCTGTCCACAGCGGGACACAGTGGACAGAATAGGACAGGTATTTGAGATATCTTTCTCTTTTTGCACCTGACTCCATTTATCCCTGATGCTGAAACAGGTCTGGTGTCCACGTTGTTTATAGATCATATTTTTACTTGATCACATTTTCACCTGGTAAAACACAAAGTCATAAAATTAAGATCTGACGGCTTCCATCATGTCACATATTGTTCACATCCAAAAATCAAGAAAGAGCAAATGGAGAGAAGATGATGGGCTCCCTTCATGTGTTAATCCTTAAATAACGGAGTCGTTGATGATCAGTTTAAAGGAAGCACAATCTCCTTGGACAAATAAAAGTGCCTCCACTGACTGAAAGCGAAACACTGAGAGAAAGTGTGTTAAGCCGTTGGCTTCTGTTCCTTCAGGGACTGGACAGGATTTATCAGATTCTCCTCTGCTGCAGAGGGATGTCAAACAGCAAGACGTTCTAAATTGGCTTTTCTGTGTTTGGACGTTGGAATGTTTTCCCTGAAAGTGTGTGTCTCGCGGTAAAACACTCCATAAGGTAGTTAAGGGTAATGGATCGACCGTGCCATTACTATAAACAAATCAATCAATGCTCCCCGCAGATGGAGAAAACTTGAGCGCCACGCTGGGAGCGGCGGCCCAGCGTTCACGCAGCAGTCCCCCAGGACAGCGCCGGAGCTGGCGTTGCAGCCCTCGCCGTGATTGATACCCTAATATAAACACACCTCTCCCAGGAACGCTTGGCTGATTGTTGTGCATTCATGCCGCTGCATTATGTATAACAGCCATCCAATCAGCGCGCGGCTCGTGGGTGAAAAGCGGCTCGCAAGGCAGCCTGTCCTTTGGAGAACACATGTAAATCTGCCGGGTATCTATCAACGAGACACTTTGAATATTTTGCTGCTTGAGAGCGCCGGAGATAAACGGTGATTCAGCGAGGGAGGCGGCTGTGAGGACTCCACAGAGAGGTGAAACCCCAGCTGACTGGATGAAGTCCGTCCAGGAATTTCAATTAAAGACACCCCTGTGTGCGTGTCTTCTTCCTATTGATGTTACCCCATAATTACAGGTGCAAAACAAATGTGGGGCAGGAAATGTAAAGGAACAGTAGGAGAAACTCAGCGGCAGAATTAGCTGGAAATATTGCGTCACTTCCATCAAAATAACATGAGCAGCTTTGTGTGATGTCTGAGGAATCGGCCTCAGCCTGAGCAACTGCTACTGTGAAATGGAGAAAACCTTTCATTTGTTTAGCTCTTATATTCATTATTACTTGGATCCACAAGTTTAAATTTGCTGCTTCACTGGTTCTGGAGTCTGGAGCAAACCAAACTGACGCTGAAATAATTAAGACTGACGGCCAAAACCTGAAATTAAAGCCAGGAGACTGACGCGTTCCTCTGCTGCTGATCTTATTAAAGGAAATGGTCGAATGGGAATTTTCAATTTTGGAGGAAAATCTCCCGGCTTCACACATTCAGCTCCGTCAGTCCAGAGAAGATGATGATCTACACCAACAATAAAGATCTAATTCTCGTTTTCACCCAGGATAAAAAGGCTGTTCCTTCTTCCTGAGCACTCACCTGCAGAGCCAGCAGCCTCTCACTGGGCTTAATGTGTCGTTGTATCTCACACGCCACGGGCTGAATGACTTTTATGCCATCTTCATAGAACACATAGAACATGTTGCCGATGCCGAGACCTGCGGGAGACAGAGGGAGAGGAACGGCTCTGTTACACGCCTGAAAGAGCTCGCGCCTCTGCTCATTGTGAATGTTTGCAACGGAAATAAGCCCACAACGCTGTTATCTACTTCCAAAGCATCAAATTATTTAATCCCTCTCATCACAGTTCACCAACCCTATCACAAAAATTCAATTAACTCTGTATAATGAATGCGAGAGTGGAGCAGAAGCCGCAGAGACGTACCTTCTTCTCGCCACAAAATGTTCGCCACTGTGAGGGAGAGAGAGAGAGAGAGAGAGAGAGGAGAAGACAGGATGAAAATAAAGGAGAAAATCAATAGTGTCCCTTTTGTGAGAGCTAACAACCAAACACTAACTCGTATCTGGGCCGAGAGGAAAGCAGGCTGCATGAAAGTTTTATGGAAAGTGTCTCTCTGACACCTATGGCAACAGACAATCGATGGAGCACTCTGCCTGGAAATAATTTGATAGCAAACACTGGGAAATGGAGTGCAGTCAACAAACTACAAGCGCTGTAAAACGCCTCATGATTATTGGATGTGGAAACACAGAAGCAGTGAAATGGGACAAAAAATAGACAAAACAACCCAAGACATCGAATCGTCACCCTTCCCCCTAAATGAAGAGTTTTAATGCTTCGGAAGCGCCGCTCCTTCAGTTCGTCTCATCTTCTCTTGAAGTGACTTGAGATGGTGAGTGAAGGCTGCGCTACACTCCGAGTGCTTTAATGGGCAAAGTGAAACACAGCTGCTGGCTGTCAGAAACCTTTTTACTCAGTCTCTAGGTCTCACACTGGGCAGTTTACAGAACCGCCAGGGATGGATAGGTGGCACAAGAACAATGCAGGACAGACTCTCTGTTCTAATGCTGTTGTCTACTGTCGAGTCAGTCCAACTCAAGCACTCTACTATATTATGCCACTGTATAATATATAAAGTCATATATAACGCAGCACAGGGTATTCAGTCAGGGTATTCAGTCCTTGAATCCTGGAAGTGAAGATGTGTTGTGTAACCTGAAAATAGTTGGAAACTTGAAACAGAAAAATGCATCTTATATTGTTCTTAATATTAATGTGATGGCCAAATACTTTGTTCTCAACAACAAAAGGAAATCATCTGATTTTGAAGTGTTGGTTAAGAGCATTTTTTAAATTAAATCTAATATTCATTTATAGTTTTTTTTTTTTTTTTCAACATAGTTCTTGTTCCTTTCTCTCTGTCAACGACCTTGAATTGTTCTAACTCCCTCGCCATCCACTTGACGATGTTACCTTTGAAGTGGACATTTATTCTGAAGGCTGCTTTTAATGTGACACCTACAGTATTATTTCTCAGCCCAAGAACAATAGAATGGTCCATGCAAAGTTAGCCACTCAATCAATTATCCTGCAGCAGCAGCAGCAGCCTCCTCTCAAACCACCTTTTTAACTGTGACCTTCTCCCTCATTGTTCATCTGTCACCCAGTCCTCCCTCTGTTTCCACCCCATCTTCCATTTTCAGGCATTTTCAGGCTACAAACCAATCTCCAGCCCAATTCACATCCGATTCTAATCTCCCCTCTAATGCAGCGCTTGTTCCTGCAGCCTCTTGTTCGGGTGGACAGACACAGAGAGAGGAAAAGCGAAGAAAAAAAAAAAAAAAAACGAACAGGGGACACAAAGCCAACTCCACCATGCAGTCAGTCAGCCTTAATCTTTAAAAAGTGCTGTGTCATGTGTTTCCTGTGCACTCCTGCATACCTTTTAGCTCATTAAAAGTTACACAAAAGGAGGGGGTCTGAAGACAGAGCCGCAAGGAAGGCAGGAAGGAAAGGATGGGGACATAACAAAAGGGAAAACAATACAATTTATTTCAGATCTGCCAAAAAATGGAACATGGAGAAAATGGAAAAGAGGAGTTGAGATGAGATCTGGTGCGCCCAGGTCTTTTCCAATAGCCCCCAGTATTGATGCTATTCATCACTCGGCAGAAAGACTGTGGCTGCTCCACGCATACAAGGGTCCATACATCAACTTCATCATCCATATAACAAAACAAGCCGGTTGCCACTGCAGGCGGTGAGTTTACTCTCTCCGGCCGTAATAACTGTGTTTCCATCGGGCTGGGGAGCGCCGCACATGTGCGCCAGGCGGCCTGGACGCCACAGCTCCAACCCGTCAGCGAGGTTACATAAATTCAATTTGTTGACAAGAGCATGCCGCTGCGACACTGGGCCAAACAGCCCGTGGTGCTCACCGTAGATGCGTGGCAGTAGACGGTGAATGCATAACATCGGCAGACTAATTGGGTCAGAGCCGACGCAAATGTGAAACGTAACAAGAGATGACTGTGGCGGACGACGTGCACGTTTGTTTGCTGCGCATCCCAGATCCTAGCCCAGAGGTTTCTGGGAAATATTGACCCCTGCAGTGTGTAGAAGTTATGCTTCAATTATAGACGGTACACAAATACTTTATCACTGACAAACTGCCGCCGCTGTAAACAGGCTGAGTGCCCGCTCCGGAGAGCAAGAAGCCGAATGGAATGACAAATGAAATGGAAGAAAAATCTTTCCTCCTTCCTCATCTGCATTGATACAAAACAAATCTCCTGCCTCTGCACTGATTGATAACATGCAGGGCAGGTACACCTCATATCCATTACTCCGGCTGCACCCGCCAACACCTGGTCCAGGATTAAAACCTCCGGATCCCTGCTCCCGTTCTTCACTAGTCAACGTAAACATCTGCAGAGACTTTATCACTTACTTCTAGTCATCTATTTTCTTTCACCTTTCTTCTTAACTCAATTTCATTAATTTGCGAGGTTAACTTGATTTCTTGATCTCTATTCCTGTCTTGGAAATACTCGGCTTAGTTAGTGCAGTAGAATCTGGTAACGCTGAAGTCCTTCTCTTTTTGTTTCCTGGAATGAGACACCCGTCTCTCATATTTTCATCTGTTCCTTTCATTGCCGCAAAAAATAATTACACAAGTGTTTATTTTTCCAGTAGGTGTTGAGGACATGATATGTTTTGGGTGTAAAGGATGGGAAATCAGACATTAGGTCAATCTGATGAAAATTACTAGATGAATAAATTCAGTCTTTAAATTAAATTTATTCATTAATGCATTAAAAACCTTAAAAAAATCTAAGGAGTAGATAGGGTGAGATGAACATCCAGAGGTAAGAATTCTTTCAGCTGGAAGGTAAGATGCCTTTGTAAAAAATGTCAGCTCTAATGTGAGGTGAGGTCATGAAGTTGGAATTCTTACAAGTCAAGCACAACTATAAAAAGAGAAAGTAGTTTTTTCTTGTATGATTTGAAAAATGTAAAAATGACAGTTCCAGCAGTCGAGGCAAAGTCACGACAGGTCATTTCACACCGTGGCACGCTGCATGCTAATTCAAAGCCCTCGCCAAGCGGTGGTGTGTTGGTGTCTGTCGCGTTGAAGGGAATACTGATGGAGAAAATATCAGTGCTGGTGCTTGTCCTCTGGCCTCACTCTGCTCTACACGGCCATGACTCAACGAGTGATTTACCTTTTACATCTTCACCTTCTTTTCTGCAGCCAGAGAATTTGTATGATTTCATTCTTTTGTTGCTGTGCTGCCAATATTTGAGGGTGATTGATGATTGAGGGTGGACTTTGACAGAGACTTCCCCACGCTGCGATTTAGAGTCAGGTGGAGTCGGCGCTGAGCCGGCACTAGAACTGGAGCTGGAAGTCTGCGGGGGACTGAACGGCGTGTCACGTCTTTAAGAGGGAAAGTTTTGAAAAGACTTAATCCGTGGAAGAAAAAATCCCTGAGAGTTGGGGGAAAAAGTAGAAGCTAATGGCGAGAGCTTGATACATCAAAGCCGGAGAAATAAAACTCCAACAAAAACTGCGAGTGGACACGTGGAAGGATAAATATCTGCTCCGCAGCCGTTTGTTGAAAAATATTTGTAATGCATTGTAAAGATCAAAGTCAGTAAAGCTGCTTTCACACATGAACTTCTCTCCCTTGAGTGTGAAGAAGATAAATCACGTAGAGAAATAAAATCGCTTAATCGTTTTGTCGTTGAATCGCCGCGATCGGGATCCCGACACGCGAAGACCCGCCCGTTATTACTGTCATTAACAGGCCCGTTACATCATCCAGCAGACACATCCATAAGCTGTCATGTTGGAGCGGCGGTTTTAAGGCATTTCAACTTTCCACCGGATTTACGATAATCGCTTCACCAGGACTTCAGCGTAGAAACCCAGTCGACAGCCACGAGGCTGCTGGCACCGTGGCCGCCGCCGCCGCCTGGTTGGAGCTGTTTGTTGCTGGCAGCGCGACACTGTGTGATAGCCTGCTGTGATGGGAGGGACCGCGGCTGACGGAAACATGAACGCTGCCTTGGCACGAGCTGATCTCTATTCAGGGGATGTGGAGCAGACGGTATGTCAGAGAGCTCCGAATAGAAGAGCTTTGCGGAGACTTTGGTGTGAAGTGGTGGCCCTTCACCAGCATTGATTTCACTGATTAGATCCACCTGTCCTGAACCAGTGTCGCGTCTGATTGGAGCGGAAGCGTAGGAACATCTCAATATCCAAAAGTAGTGAGAGAAGAATGGGGAGTTTAGAGAAGTATAAACATGAAGAAAAGATAAAATAGATACAACTGATGAAAGGGGAGTTTTAGGTTTGTCCATATGAATCTTCAGACTGTCACAAGAGGATTTCTCATTGATGAAATGAGCTCATGCGTATTTGCAAAGAGACAAGATTCCCATAGCTCTAAGACGGAACACCAGAGAGCAAAGCAAAGCAAACAAAGCAAACATTCACCACATATGGATTAGAAACGGGTGAAGTAGCCCCACGCCGTCTGCATATGTGTCACAAATTCAATAAGTGATCACGACTCAAGTACAAAGGCGTAAACTTGCTTCCTGGCCCACTGAAGCTTAACATTCCTTCTCCTGCTGAAGTACGTAAAGGTCATTTACAGTGAATCATATACAGCGGAGGACAGTATGGAGGCAGAGAAGACAGCAGGAGAAGACATTCTAGAATATAAAGTTCTGACTGTAAATCACTTTCACATAATCCCTCTCAGCTCATTCTGCATGTTGAATATGCAGAATCTGAAGGTGGGGAAAATTACCTTTGGGGCCAGAAGCATTCTGGGTTATTTTCTCATTTGATGAGGCGTTGGTGGCCTGAGAACATTTACCAAGCCATCAGCTTTTTAAATTATCTGCGTTCATATGCAAATAGCTGCAAATAGAGATCAACCAACGGGTTGTTTGTACCTAAAACATGTTCAAGTCATAATTAAAAAGAAATTGTTGGACTTGAAAAAGACAAAGGTCAGAGTCAGAACAAGATTCTGTCTGGAGGATACAAGACATAACAATTAGTGGACTGATAGCTGCTGAATAGCTGCAGAACATTTCCTCCAAAAGAAACCATCTGTTATGTGTCTCTGTTAAAGTTTGCAGGTCCTTGCTTAAGCTGCCTCCTCCAACTCCGACTTTGTTTCTTTCTTTCTTTTTTAGAGAGAATCATCCCTGTAAACAACAAAGAACACACAGCCAAAATAAACTTTATTTGGAAAGCTGCGTTGACCCCATCCAGCTGATAACCCATTCAAATATTCGGCGGAGTCAAAGCGTTCACGATATAGAGTTCAAGCGCTTGAAAGAACACCCCTCCACAGATCCGAACAAAGCCTTCCAGGGTTCAAGGGGAACAGTTGCGGCACAGTGAAAACAAACCAGATAACGCCGCTGCGTTCTGTCCTCTATGCTAATTAGCTCTGTAAGAGGAGCACAATAAGAATGAATTATACTGTGAAATCCACCACAAAGAAAGAAAGACAGGTATAAATGGGAAAGTTTTCCTCAAGTCAGAGACTCAACTCGACGATGATTTCAAGCTCAGCTGTTCTGTAATTAAAAGTTCTTTATTCGGTCCAGAAGGGCACTCAAGCTAAGAATAAAGGGCAGAGCAGCGGCAGCTCGAGTGACTAAAAGCATTAATCCACTGTACGGCCCTCCTGCAAATCCCCCCTTACGAGACATGGAGTGCAGCATAATGTGGGGACGTAAGAAAGTGGAGACACTAAAGCATCTAACGCTGGTTCTGATCCCCGCGGATCCTCTGACGCGGCACAAATAACTGGCACACGGAGAGGGGCAGATATTTACGCTGGTTTAGCAGCAGCCTGTCAGAGCCGGACGGGGCTCTGCCTGCTGGCGACACGCTGTTACAGAGATCTCCACTGCTCAGGTTCTCCCAAACAATTCAGCGCCAGGGTAGATCTGAGAGGAGAAGCATTCGCTGTTGTGCAGGCACCCGTGAAGAAAAAAGGTATTGACCTCCACGCTCCTCTGTGCTGTATTCATCTAGAGAAGCTTGTTTATGCGTCGCTCGTCACGTCGCGTTCTCCTGCGCGGCTCCTGCGTTTCTGTCCTCTGACAACCTCCAGGGTTTGAACGAGCGGCCCGAGGCAGGTCGTGAATACATTTTCCCAGAAATGAGATAATTACTTTGCACAAAGTCAGGTGTCCAAAACATTTTCTCACATAAACACTATGAGGCATGCGGTCGTATCTCTTCCCTGTGATAACGGAGTCAGTATCTGTGAGCATCCATAGTTCATAGACAGCCAGAGGGTCTCATGCCTGAGCACAGGGCCGCTGTAACAGGTGGCAGGGACTTGCCTGGGGCCCCCCCTAGAATGGGTGCAACACCAATTTGGTGAGAAATGCCAGTCGTTGAGGCCTTATGCCACTTCCTCTCTGCCAGTGGTGCAGTAGTGTGCAAGGTTTGGTTGAAGACTGTAGAATGTAGCGCGCCTCAAAGGGATTCAATACTTTCAGTTTTCAGGCCGCAGATATCTGGGCCAAGGCTCCGGCTTCTGTTGGTTTTACAGTGTCTTTTTTTGGGTTTCAGCCAGTTTCAGTCTGTTCAAGGTCTTCTCTGTGGATATGTACAATGCATGATAAGAAGCGTCTCTGCGGTTGTGAGGACGTTGGTTTCTTCTGAGATATGATCACGATTGATGCTTCAGCTGCTGATTGGTCAATTCATCTTGGGAGAAATCTGCCTGTGTTGACAATAGAATCTCGGCGCGAGTTCCTTTTAGCAGCTGCCGCGGAGTTCTGATCGTATCGCACAACCTTCCTCAGCAGGTGGAATCCGCCCAGTCACTGAATTGCAGACGTCCACATTTCCATTTTTCTGAGAACATTAAAGACTTGTGATGAAAAGATGAGACTGCAAGTTCAGCGTTGACCTTGGAAAGTGGAAATGCTTATGTGCGGTGGCTGTTTCACATCTTGCGGGAAACAGACTTTTAAAAAGCTTGTGCATCGTTGGGTTTTTTTCCAGCGATGTAAAAGCAGACGTCCAGAGGCAGAGGTGTGATAACTGGGTCTCTTTGACTGGGTGCCATATGGATATCGATTCTCACACTCCGTGTCCTCGACTCCACGGTGCATGGTGATAATTTATACGACATAAGTGGGTAAACAGATGTAATAAGCACGATTTTAACATCGCATTCCTGCAAGTTCGCTTTCAGCTTAACAGAGTAACGAGCGGGGTTTAGAACAAACAGTGGCTCTAAGCCTGACGTGCTGTTTCTCCTGACCGCTACCTCAGCGGTGAGGTCATGTCTCTTCAGCGTTTCACCGTTTTTAAGCAACTCTTAAGCAGCAATTCTTTCTTGATGACATAAATCAGGTGCATTTAGGGACCTGATATCTGTGTGCTGCACACTGGTTCATCTGAATTTATGTGGGCTCTTCTGAGGTTTTTCTTCTCCAGGAGGTTTTATTTGACTGAAATGATTTTTAACGACTGTCTGAAATGTTTCCCAAATATGCGGGATGACTACTTTAGAGGCATTGTGACAGGATGCGGACCAAAGAAAAGCCTTCTGCTGTCAATAGTTCTGCAGCTGCTCGCGTAAACAAACCCGATGGAGAAAAGAAAGTATATCATTAAACTTCGGTCACCGGCACTGATATAACAAACTGTTTTCAGGGGAAACTTCAAACTGCTGCTGATGATTTGAAGACATTTGTTGTACTTATAAGGCGTGGTCGCACTGAACTGACTTGGAGAGAGTCTGACAGGAGCTGTGAGCACAGGAACTTCACATGATGTCCCGGCAGAACGAAAAGCTCTTAGATGAAAGATGCTGCCAGGTTGGATGAACCTTTAAGGGCTGGCTGGGTGTTGATGGAGATGAGCGGTCGAGGTCAGTGAGAGGCCAGCGCTCATTGGACTCAAAAAGACGTGAGGCAGTGAAACGAGAATGGATCTATGAGGATGAGACGAAAGGTTGATATCGACGTGAGGTGGAAATCGGACGGGTGCTTCCTCTGGTGCGTTGCTGGTTCATAAAGTTCCTCCCCAGTCAGGGAGCAGCGTTATCAATGCTTTAACAATGAGAGTTCACAGGGTGCATTTGTATCGTCCATCTTTACATGCAGGTAGCGTTTGCATTACACAGACTGAATGCAGGTTATCTGCACTTCATCACGGTTGGATTCCATTTCCGGGTGGATGCTTAATGGCAGCAAATGAGCGGGTGGGGAAAATGTAAATGGCAGCACTTGGTAGAAAAAGCTTTATATATCCAAAATACTTCAAAAACATAACTAAAGCTCTAATAATGCTGTGTTGGAGCAGTTGACTAGATTTCATATTATATAGTTACAGCTAAGCAGGTCATGTTTTAGACCTTATTTGCTTGTTTGTTCCTGTGCCCAGGAAATTTGGTTTGTTTGTTTTTTCTTTGTGAGAAGTGAGGGGCTTGTTTTTAAACTATTAAACTTTAAAAACGGTTTGTTACTTGCAAGATGAAAAAGAGACAAAACAAGTTTTATGGTCCACTTTTTTCTGTGACCTGCAAATTGTCACCTTTCACAGTGTGAAATGAGCTCCCTTTAATTAAAAAATGAGTGAATTCAAGTGTGTGACTTAGTGAGAATATGCACAGATAATTTCCGTGTGACATTCACAGCACATGCGAATGTTTGGCATGCGGACGTTGACCAGTTGTGTTCCTGTCTTGACGGAGCCTGTGAGCGTGGAGCAGTGTGCTCAAACTGTGTTGAGGCGACTTAAATAAAAACCTGGACATGCTCGAATGTGCAACATCATCTGTTTGCATTTGGCATAAAACCAGATGCAAATTCACTGGTGTCTTGTTTTGCTCTTGTTAATTTCTTCCTGTAATAACAGCTGCTTGTTCAACACATTCATATCCACAAGCAGGAGCAGAACAGCTCAGGTAAAAACAGCTGCAGTGCACCCTCGCTGTGCCTGATTAGTTTGCTTTGTTAGCGCACAACGCCAGAATCTGCCCCCCCCCCGGCTCCCCGTCATTCCCCTCTGCCCTTAAACGCTGACGTATTGACAACAGCTGGCAGCTTTCCTGGAAAATATCACCCAGCTGCCCCCTTACTGCAGCAGCCAATCAGGATGTCTGTCCATCTGCAGTGGCTAATCACATGCCAAGACGATGCAAATAATGAGAGCAAACCTGTTTTAGATGTTTGGGCGAAACATCTAAAGGTCGTTTGATCGAATGTTCACCTCTCAATTTCACATGATCACTTTAACGTTCAAACCCGACGAAAGCACATTTCTAAAAAAGCTGAAAATCAAGTTTAAGGAGGAGCGTGTCTCGCTGCTCTGTCTTTGTTCGCTCACACTCAGGCACAGTTTACGCTGAAGTGCTTTCTGGTGTTAAAAGCCCTTCAGAGAACTGTAGATCTGCAGAAATAGATTTGTCTGGACGTCTTGAGACGATAAAACAAACAACACTTTTCTTTTATTCTCGCCCTCATAATTGCTTGTATGTCGTGATGACAGCAGAGCGCAGTCAAACGCGCCTGAAGGTCAGCATTTGTTCTTCTGGTAACCCTCGTCAGTACAGAAGGAAGATAAAGTTAAAACTGCTTGTGATATAACTCCATCACTCTTATAAATGCTGCTGCACAGTTGAACTATTTCAGATCCAGAGCCATTTAGCAGCAACCTTCAGCCATGAAAGGCAGCAGAGAATTAATACTTTCAGAGGTAAGATTTCAAAGAGTCAAGAGATCGAACCTCCTGTGATCAAACCTGCAGGTGCATCGAATGCCCCAAAATTTAAATTGATTGGATATGTCGAGGGAAACAATCAGTCCAGTCATGGCAACATAGACTCTGCTGGACAAACTGCAGTGACAAATGGGACTGAATCTAACAGGGACACGATGAGGCTGAAAAACAACATTGAGCCGGTGATCAAACGTAAAGGAGCCATGTTGCGCCAGGCTGCTGGAAAAACTCCCATTATTTTTAATTATCTGCTGTGGTACTAGATGAGAGTACACACATTTACCAGATAATGTGTGTACAGTATTCGCCTGTAATTATTAACCCTCCTGTGAAAACACATTCCATAATTAGCACTGTGCCATTCGTGTTCGTTACGAGCGTGAACAGCATCTGTAACCCTGAACTGTGTTTTTTAAACACATTTAAAAACATTAAATTTTTAATTAGGTTTTATTAACTGTTTGTGCTGCTAAATAACATATCTCAATTTAATATATTCTAATTATTAGAATATAGATTAGAAACAAGTAATTAAGTATGACTGACATTGTTGAGTATTTAGGGACAGTTGTGTCACGCTGTCTTCTCTGTTATCAAGACATTGCTCGGACAGAATCGTAAAACGCTTGTAAAACGTTGTAAACGCTGCATGAATTTGACATTAGAAGCTTCCCCAGTGAACTGATGTCTCTTCAGAACGTATATTTCCCGGTCGCCGTAGTGAGGGTCTCAGGATCTGATGGCTGCAGGCGGTGTGAGCTAACACCCCCCCCCCCATTAGCCTCAGGCTCACAGAGACTGCTAATCCACGGAAAACGTGTACTCAGCTTCCATTTGCTCACTCAACCTGTCGAAATAAAGGAGACACTGGTTCCTGGATACAGTGAGTGTGATTCCCAGACTTTGAGTCAAGTCTGTTTCTGCTCCATCTCCATTTTGTGACGCTGCAGTGCAGCCACGTCTGGCCGTCTGCTGATATGGCTTTGAACTGCTGTCCTGTGGGGTTGCTCGCTCCTGAAAAGTGAGTCCGCAATATCCAACAGCTCGCAGCGTTTGAGCGTCAAAGGCATCAAAGCACACAAGTGACACCTGACCTCGCCGAGCGTGATCCTCAAATGCGCGACCGGCCGGGTGGAGGAAGTGTCGCACCACACGGGTGAGATCTAAAGACGGTGGCGGTCCGGTGCGAGGGAAACCTGGCTTGTGTGACTGGACTGTGGAGTGAGCGGCTGCGTGAGTTGTGTGGGACCCTAATTACCCACAGGAAGGAAGAAAACAACAACACTAACAACTGGGCCCGAACCCCAAAGACATTTGTGAGAAGGTCAAAGTTAATTAGTGTGTGAGATTCTATCAATCAGGAGGAAACAGGAGGAGATTGCTTGTGTTAGGGAAGTCAACCCAAATATGAATAAGATGGTTATTTTACTGAGACATGGCGAGCAGTGGCAGCTCCAGCTGCAGGTCCCTGATGTGCTGTGCGACTTTACAGCTCTGGAAACGAAGATGATGGGTTTAACGTGGACAAACTAAATAATCGCTCCTGCGTCCCAATCAGGCGACGATACAGACTAAAGACCGTCATGGTGTCTTCCTCGCAGAGGCTCCATCAATGCACCACAGGATAAAAAAGATTCAGGCTGAATTATTTAAAGATCCATTAGCGTGTACGTACGGGTTTTGCGCGCAGAGTCCTCCACAAAGAGCGAAGAGATGTCCTCGTCCACGCCGGCCTGGTTCTTGGCGATGCAGGTGTAAGCGCCGGTGTCCTCAAAGTGGACGTTGCTAATATGCACCTCACTTCCATTAGCTGCGAAGGAGCACGACAGTAGAGAGAGAGAGAGAGAGAGAGACGAGACCGTTTTCTTTTCAGATATAAGGTGACTTCATTTTACCGTGTCTCTGTTGCATAACTGTTCTCTCACATGTCGGAAGACAAGGGTGAGAGGTTTGTTTCGGGGAGAAGTCAATAAAGTGGGAGTTCAAAGGGAGAACGCAGCAGCGGCCTGCCTCACGCTGGGCCTGTCATTTAGGGTTTAGGATTGTTAGGCACAATCTCAGAAAGAAAAGCGTTTGTCTTGCCTGTTTACTGATGAACCTGCAAACAGTCAAACTCGGAGCGTTTGATGCCGCCGCTTCACAATAAACCGCATCAGGAGAGAGATATTCTGAATCTGTCGATGACCTGAATAAATCCACATCGGCATCACCGTTTCCAGCCGACGTCTTTCAACTGAAAATAGCAACAGTGATCAATAACGTGTATCCAGAGGCAGCCAATCGGCAGCCGGCAAAGAAAAAAGACATTTACCTTCATCAAAGCATGTCTGATCGTGATTTTCCGTCTCTCTCCGCACGGCGCGGCTCAGTGTTATTCATGAATCTTTATGAACAGTGAGTCAGAATTGACTCATATAATAGCAGTAATGATGGCGACATTTATGTTAGAGGAAGTCAAAGCAATTGCAAGAGCATTTATGGCAGTAAAGGTGTTGGTACAGGCAGTAGTAAAATAATAATGGAAGCAGTAGGGGAGGCAATAAAACTCCACAAGTGTACAGGCGGTGAGCGGCAGACTGCTGACGGCTGTACCTTGCAGGGTGAGCTGCTTGGACAGTTTGGTTGTGATGTCCATGCCGTTCTTCAGCCAGGTCAGCCGGGGGCTGGGGACGCCCTCGGCGTGGCAGCGCAGGCTGGCGGTGACGCCCGGCTCGCGGGCCTGGCTCTCCGGGTAAACCCGGATGACGGGGGGAACTGGAAATGCGGTGGAAAGAGGAGAGGAAGACGTGAGGATGAGGCGTAGAGAGGCGCAGAGACTTCAGGGACCTCAGGACAGACGGGACCTAGAGTGTGACTTATGTGCCTTGGCGTATTGTGTACATAAGCAATCTGGTTGGAATCACAATCCACCGTCTCGAGCCACTGTTGTTTGCATTGGTGTCGCCTGAGGAGGGAGGCAGCCGGATTCAATCGGGAGGTGTAGGAGCGACGCCGAGTCGTGAAGTCGCGGCGTCTCATCAGAGGTATCAGGTGTGTTCTCAGTATTACCGAATACCTCTAGATAAGGTTAACACGCTGCTGCGGAGCCAAACAAATCAGATAAATACGGGAGAGAACCTCTGTTCGGATGTTATCGATTCCCCCTGCTCGTCATTGATTTTGTGTAACCCTCTGTCAGGGAGGAGATGAGAGGATAGACGCAGACAGAACAAAATGTGTAAGAAAAGAGCAATCCCAGACTTAATGTCACTTGTGTATATATATATATATATAAAACAAACCTTCTCTCGTTTACTTTCCCCTGCAGCAGAAACAAACAGAACTAACCTCCTACTGTACTTCTGAGAACTTTGAATCAACATAAATCAATGAAGCAGACAAATACATTAATAATATGCATTTATGCATTGGCTGAGAATTCGCCACAAGTTTTGCTCCGCACCCCGGGGGGCGAACTTGTTAGAGTCTTGCTCCACAAAACATGGAAAATATCAAAAGACTGAATTTGAATAATCCTTGAAAAAGGAAGGAGTGTTCCCCGAACAACACAACGATGATAAAACCTTTCAAAGGGACAGCCGTCTCTCTGAGGACACACGCTCACCCCGAAACGGTGACAGTGAACAGTTTACGGAGCGGCTGTAAAAACAAAAAAAAGAAAAAGTGGCGTGATTCATTCCACAACACCCTGTCACATATAAGGACGGCAACCTGGCGCCGGTTTAAATAGGGACATCAAATCTCCCCATCACGCCATCTTGATTTGAGCAATCTCTCATCGCCACCGTGGCCCAAATCAGTGTCCTCTTTTCTGAGAGAGACTTCAGAGACTGGAGCGGAGGATGGAAGCTTGGCAGAGTCAGAGAAGGCAGACGTGCTGTAGAGACCATTTCCTGTGGGCGCCGGCTTTAGAGGAAGTCTTTACTCAGCCAGGTGAGTGAATGGACTGGAGATTGCTGCCACGGCCATCTGCTAGCCATGGCACTCTTGGGCCTTGGCGCTCACGTCAAACTGACTGCCAGCGCGGCGCCCACAGTGGCCCGCCAGAGGGCTCTTATGGCGCCCAGGTTGCTTTACCAATCACGGTCGCAGAAACACTCGGCTGTTACAAGGTCGACTGAACGCAGCACACGGAGACTCGTATTTCGTACGATCGTCTGAGTGACGATTATTACTCACACTTAATTTCCTCTCATATGCCCACAGAAGCATCCGAGAGCACCGGCCTCATTTCTGTGTGTGCGCATGTGTGTGTAGCTCAATGTTCTTACTCCAGATTTATTTCTCTGCCTTTTATGTGTTTTCTTGAAATGGCAAACAGTTTGTTAATAGATGATTTTTATTTAAAGCTCGACTGTCCTAAATGCTCATGGAAGAAAAGCAGTGGGTTTTAAGACGCCAGTTCTTCTTAAAGATTGAGAATTATTACTTCATTATCCATTAAAAACCGTTGGGTTTGTTCTTAGGCCTTCGGTCAGGTTTTGGTACGTCCTAGCTGTTCTCAGAGAATAATCCACCTTGCTGATATTCATGAGTTTGTTGGAGAGCTTAATAAGAATCTGGATCAAGTTTAAATGTGGTTTTATGAGGAGCAATATGTTATGTTGAAGATTCGTCCTGCAGTCCAGGTCCTGGCCTTGTCACTTGGCCAGATAATTAAAGTAAAAAAAAATCGTGAAACATGAAGTTTGCAGCCCCCCTGCAATGTACGTGACAGTTTAGGGAATATGGGAGAAAAAGCAATATAGAAACTTCATGTCTGACTCCAGGGAATTGGAAATCTCATATTGTATAAGAAAAACAATAAGTCGAGAAAATAATATGCGGTTTAATCAACAGAGAAAACATTTTAGCTGCAGCCGTACCGAGAATGATTGTTGTCTCTGTCTTCCATTACTGAGGATTAAATGAAGAAGCTAAATTCAGCTGAGTGGTAAATGCAGCGGCGTCTGGACAGAGATGATTTATTTCCTGGACGTGAAAGAGTCAAGAAGCAAAACTGCAGCGACACAGATCATCAGAAACTTTTTGTAGATTTAGGTCAAATTAACTCTTCCATTTGAATATTATATACGATCAGAGGGGACTTCACAGTGAGCAGAGAACCAGGTGAAATCAAACTGTCTGTGTGCGTTGATGTTCGGGGAAGGTTTTGAGGTCATGGCAGACAAGCAACGTACCTTTTTTTTTCTTCCCGCCTGGCAGGAAATCACAACAACCTATTAATCAACGGCCGTGCGCTGCAAGCATGGATCGACCAGGTTCCCTCGAGCAACTCATTAATAAAACCTCTCAGGCAGTCCCACAAAGTTGCGTTAATTAGTGTGTTGTAATTAAAACTTAGGCTGTATCCACAAGCCGTTTTTTTATTCGCACAAAAAAGAAAATAGTGTTACTAACGGTGCAGCAAGCGAGAGGCAGGGGGGGGGTCAGTTCAGTGCAGGATGAGCACTTTATAAGGAACAGCTCAAGTCCGTCTCAGCTCTTTGTGCCACTGACTCCAGCGGCACTCCTCCTGTTCTCACACTTCCCACAGGCTAACTGCTGGAAGCTTTAAGTTCTCACGGCCTCGTCCATGATTGCAGTTTGAGTCCTCTCTGGTTTTGTTTCATTAGCAGATGGTACATTAGGATCTTGAAGGGAAACGTGGTCAGACAACAGAAACATGATCCATGTCCTGCTGCAGCTTCACAAAGGGAGGGAGTCACCTTCCCGTGCTCTCTGTCGTGTTCTGCTGGGGCCAGTGGAGAAATGTCTCGTGGGGCTGTTGAGCCTGATAGAAAATGGATCGCAGGACATGGAGCCCACATCTCATCTCATCTCATCTCATCTCATGCACCTTTTTGGGTAAAATGCTTTTTGTGATTTGAGAAAATGGAACTGGTTGTCTCTTTGTGCTGAAGTACTCTGCCTATGATCCAATCATGGCCTGCATCACCACGTCAGCCGCCAGCGGGGTACAGTCAAAGTGTGGGTGCAGCGAGCAGCGGTGCTCTCTCAGAGCAGATAAGTGCAGGTCTAATCAGAGCTGAACACGGGGGTTTGGAGGCAGAGCCGACGGTAGAGTCCTCTGTAGGTTTCATGATGGACCTAATATAACCAAAAACCTGACGTGAGGGGCTCTACTGCCAAAAACACTCAGAGCCCTAGCGTTGTTTCACGGCCAGTGAAGCTTTTACGCAGGTATTCCCCAAGTTCAGCATGAGATTACTACATCACTATCGTGTAGGCTGGATTTATTAAGGCTGCAGAAAGCAAACGGCCTTTTTCGAGAGTTTCTGTTCAACACGCTGTTGCTCTTGGTGACATTTCTAGAAATGGAAAGAGGAAAGGATTACAAGAACGAAATAAAATGAAATAAAATGTGAAGAAATAAATAAAGTACTTATTAATCAGAATCTTTTTTTAGCCCAGTCGTAGCTTTATCCTCGTCATCCGGAGAATCAGGAGTTTTCGCTCGGTCACAAACGTTCGGCTCTTGATGAAGTTTGTCCAATCGTTTTCTTATCACTTAGATTTCATTTGTTACTCCACAGCGGCCGCGAAAGACAAGTCAGAGCCTCTTTGTCTCCATTAATGAGAAGTCTTCGTGGGACAATGCAGAATAGGAGGGAGCGTTTATCTGTGGACTTAATTTAAATCCTCCAGATTCAGTAAATCCACAGAGCGATGACGGAGCATTAACACATTAGACCTCAGCAGGGGGAGAACGTGAAAAACACAAACTTGACAGCTGCGCTACACGCACAGGTTCCACCCATTCACAGCAATTAATGCAGACATTAACACTGTGATGACACAGCAGACAGAAGTTCAGCGTCTCGCTCAAGGACACTAACAAAGCGGTGAGGAGACGCTTGTGTCTCCTGATCGAACAAGTTCCTTTCTATGCCAACGGGAACACGAATGTCATTCAAAGTGTTTATAAGAGTTCAAAGGAATTTCTGATATCAACATTCTAGTCCAGGTCGTACTGACACTTAACTGACCCCAAGGCGAGAAAGGACATTTCAATCCACCAAGACGGAACTGAACAATTAACAGTGAACACAGGGACAAATACTTACTAGTATTACTTACTAGTTAATTAATTAATAACACATCAAAATACCCAATTCTGAACCTACCACTAATATGGAGCTCTATTACAATAAAAACTCTCCCTCACCATAACCTGTTACTTAACAGTCGTTTGAGAAAATGTTCCATAACATGGAAGTCAATTTAAAGAATAGGTGCATGAATGCATCAGTTCAATTATAGGGAGCATAGAAGAAAGCTTTTAAGTCATCAAGCTCTTTGACTCATTGGCCGGGTCCCTGAACACCTAATTAACCACGACAACCGTGAAACGCTCTTTCTTTCTCCACCTGAACTGGAAATGTGAGTATCCTACTTCTCAAAACCACCTCATGCGCACACGATAACCTGATCCCTGCGTGCAGATCATGGCCATTTCCTTATTGCCTGGACGGTCGCTAAAAACGAAAGGCGAGAGCCGATCAGCGGGGCTTTTCCCACTGAAGGCACGATTCAGACAAGATGTGAGGGAAGTTGCATTCTGATGTGTTTCTGAGAGTGTCAGGAGAGCCACTGCCAGGAGAATGTGACGCAGCAGGGATGACAGCTCCATCATAAAGCTCCCCAGCCAGTCGTCAATCACTCAGCAAGGCTCCTCGTCGGCCACGCGAGCGACACACACAAACACTGAGGCAGGGCACGACGCGATGCTGGGAGATTTCCAGCTAAGTCTGGCAGACTTGTTGCAACTCTTCAGTCAAATTGAACTTGTGGCTGCAGCAGTCATAACCAGCGGATTGTGAAAACAGACCAAGGACCTGTGAACGACACAAAATAAGACGCGTGCCCGTGCGCCTGCTCACACACACACACACACACACACAAAGGAAGGCTTCCTCTCTCAGTTGTGATTACACTCTCAACCGAGCGCCATGCCTCCTGTGGAGATGTGAGAGGAATCCAGCTCAGACGTCAGAGTTGTCCGGAGCACAAATCCGTCACGTTACAGCTACATCACATAACTGCGGGAAACAGAAGTCATCAAGGGTGAAACAAAAAGAAAAACCCTGGAACGGCAGGGGCTGTTGTAAATCTGGGACACAAATTGAGAGGGATGATGGACGTCCAGGGGAAGCTGCTGAGCCGCTTCTCTTTCATTCCAGAGAAGTTTCATTGTACACGGGTTGGGAAGATTCTCATGTGTTATCACATTTTTCATTTACTAAATACTGCAATGAGAATGACAGATATTTAGTGTAATGATGATCAGAATTCAGTATGTTTTTCTTTTGTGAGAAGCTAAAAAGGGTTTGATTTGATTTGGGTTCAGGGAGGTTTCATTTGATTAAACCCAGCAGCAGTTATATTGTATTTATAACAAATCAATAGTTGTATTTCGTACTAAGTTAGAATGATAAGAACTGAAGGAAGGAAGGATATGAGTAAAACGTGTGAAAGGGCACTATGTCTGTCTTGGGGGCGCAGAGGACAACGATGGCTTAGGTTTGATGAGCCAAAGTTTTGATATATTTGTGGACAGTGACTTGGTGAGATTGTAATTCTCCTGCTCGCGAAGGCAGCTCAGATTTGTAAACGGTAAACAGCAGCATGCTCGCTCTGATGCAGCTGCACTGAGAATAAAAACTTCTGCTTAAGGCACGAGAAAACAAAAATCACTACAAACACTTGAAGCACGCTGGGCCGGTGGGCGGGGATTAAGTCAACTTCAAGGATCTGTAAGACACGACACACGAACGCATTGATCTGAGTAATGCTGGGAGAGGCAGATGCCGATGAAAGCTGGTAATGTGGAGCAGTGATGCTAAATGTAGCTGCAAACCAAATAACTATATACTTATGAATTCATACACTTCCAGTTGACTCGCATGTGAGAAGAGAGGAAATGAGGCGTTGCCCAAGTCCCTCCAGCAGAGAATATCACATCTCCGTGTGGCCTCCTCCTGAGGACACGAGCCCAACTCTCCCAGTCTGTCTCCAGTGTCTGCCTCACGTTGCCTAGATACAGCAACTCTCCCCAAAACGCATTCCCATGTGGGCGAGCCTCTCTCCTGGGGAGGCTATGGACTTGTCAGAATCCAAACATTCACCCAGCAACTCTGGGAAAAAAAGAGACAGTCCCACCCTGATCACGGACTCTGGTTCCAGAGCGGCATGGTGAGCCCGGCTACATCCACCGCATCTTGCCTTCCCTCTAGAAATTCCAGCTCCCAAGGGCCTGTTTTGTATCAGGGGATCAGCACGTTAAGGCCTCGTCTCCTCTCCCTGCCATCCAGAGCAAACCTTGCAGGAGATGGGCATAAATGGAGGCAGCGTTGCGTTACCTTCCTGCAAAGCCTCATGGGTATAAGTCTCCGACATACCCTCAGTGTGGCCTCACCAGGGAAACCAGCACAACGGCAGCCAGGGTACTTTTACTGATATTGACAAATACTGAATAAGTAATGTGCAGTGTTCCAGGGTAGAAAACTACATTTATGGAATAATTGTGCGTATGAGACGATTCAACTGAGACTTTCATCAATTTGCCTCTAACAATTATTTATTTCTGCTTAAGTGGCAAAGGGAGTGGGCAAACTTTTCAGCCACAGGATAAATTAGATGCCGCTTTCTGGATTCCTTTAGGTACATTTTTGGGTTTGGATAAATATATGTTTTTAGAGTTCAAAAGTTTCCACGGTGAAAAGAGTTACTGCAGATAATACAAAGAGATTGAGTCAAACAACAAGCAGAATCCTTGAAGGGCATTTTAAAGCTTCAAGCTTTGGCCAGCACCATCTTGTTTATTTAAAAACCCAAATTAACCATACTTGGGATCTAGACCCATTGGATGGTGCTTGCTGTCAATCACAGTATCCGTGCCCCAAACTCATGCACTATTTGACTCCTGTCTGCTTCTGACTCTCAATAAGACTACAATTGTATATTGAATCGAGTGGTTTCTGGCACTTCTGCATTGGCTACACTTCCTAGAGTCAACATCCATTTAAATTTACAGTCCGTGGTCGATATCAAAGCCCAAGACTTGCAATGATCCTCCACATAAACTTTACTTTGCTTATAATCCTTCTGCCCGAACCCAAGGAAATTAAAAGATCCTAAAACTATATTTCACCTAATCTTCGTGAGCTCTTGCAAAATAAAACACTAACTGATGTGTATCATCAGTGTCTCATGGTTGCAGACACGCTCTATATCCAGCTTCTCAAAAGTTATTCTACTTTTTTTTCTTTTTTAATTGAGTAAAACTCTCAGCAGTCGTTGGCGGGTGACAGCCACTCCTCCGAGGCTTCACCCAGACTGAGAATGTGAAATTCATAGTGTGCAGTTAAAAGGTCATCTGGAAGTTTCAGCATCAATTACAGCCAAAAGTCACTGGTCTTATGGGATTCACTCTGTTTCCATTAAACCAAATCTTAGGTATAATAAGACACGTAAATCATCACAATTAGGCTCAGAGTTAATCTTTTTTGATGAATGATAATGAACCAACTGTCTGTCACCGGTAACGAAGGTGCTGAGCAATCTGCATTGACGGACTGTGGTTTATTTAGATTCAGTTCATTAGAGTGGGAGAAACACTCATCCACCCAAGCTGGATCACTTCACCTCTGCCCTCTCGAGACTGTCCCTGATTCACAATCCACCTCATTGGCTCCCCATTAAAGCCAGGAGGCAGCTCCCAACCAATTAGCAAGCTCAAAGACTCTGTAACGAGTTATTCATATCGATGCTGGTGTGGTCGCAGAGATTTTCAAGGAAATGTAGGTGGGATGTTCCAAAGAGTGACCTGGAGTGGGAAATTAATAGCAGATAAAAAATATGATGCTAGAATTAAAAGAAAAAGCTCATAGTGATGTGGATGATGTTCTCACCTTAAGATTATAATTTGTTCTAAACTTAAATAAGCCCGCCCACTATCGTCTGATAATGAAGCCTCTGGAGGCAGATTTCTCTTCCATATCTCCACCCTCTGCTCAGTGTGTTCACTGGCAGATTTAGAAAATTCTGAAGCTGAGCCTACATTCGATATGAAATACCTCAACTATACAGTACGTTTGTAAAATGCATTTTATGGCTTTCTTTATGCAATATCTGATAATTTGACAACGGTAGTTGGCAAATGGGAACTGATGCTGATCAAGATGCAGTTAGGTTTGTCTCTGCAGTGTTTCTGTTGACGTTAACTTTGTCTTTGACTGATTATGATGAACAGTGAGCTCCATGAAGTTTGTTTGTTGTACCTCAAATAAAATGTAAAAAAATATCCAGAAAGTGAAAACCCATTGAAGGTACAGGAGGATTTCAAGAGCCGTTTGTCGGCAAGTAGAAAAACACCAGAGCACTGGCCAGAGAAGTGACTAAATTACATCATCACCCTGAAGAACAAGATATAAAAAGTTAGTTCAACAAATTATTTTAAGTGACAGCGAGGGACTGAAAGTCGCCTCAGAAATCCAACTGAAGCCAGTAAATATTTACATGAGCAATGTTATCTACCTCCACGTTAAGGAGATCTCCCATGAGCTGCAGTCACTGATGGATTCCACAACACAACAATAGTTTTCCTGACACAATAGTTTGAAGAGCGGATAGAGAGATGTTGAAGTTGATGTTTTAGAGGCGACCGCAGAGGCTGGTTTCACACCGCAGACGGGAGACGAAGTTATTTTCATAAAAAGTGTGTGAGGAGTGTGTGCCTCTTACCATTCACTTGAAGAGTATGGGTCTGAGAGAGTTTCTCATAGCCGTCGGCGTGACAGGTGTAGTTGCCCATGTGGGTTGTTGTCACCTTGGTTATGTACAACGAGCCGTCATCCCCAAAGTCCTACCAGACGGAGACAGAGAGATAGTTTGATGACTTGGAGAAAGAAGCCGGCAGCTCAGAGGTAGCAGTGACGGCGAGGGAGGCGCTGGGAGATGGGGGTGAACTGCTTCAGTGGGGATGCAACAAGCCTGTGGTGTGCAGATGGAAAAGATAAACAGCATAGCGAATGAGAAATAGGACAATAATTCAAAAAGGCACTGTGTGGATAAAAGTCCAAGTGAGAAGTTGAAGCCATGTGGTGCCAAAGAAAACAGCCGAGCGACATAATAGCCAGAGTCTCAGTTAAGAGAAACTCGTTCCTGGCGCTGCTCATGTTTTCCACTTAGAGGAAAATGACTGGATGAAACAAACAAAAAACAAAAGATGAAAATGCATTAAAACATCGTCCCTGAAGAGCATGTAGTGTGAGCACGCGTGACACACGCACACAGAGCACGTCACACTTGAATTCTCATGTAGGCTTTAAACCAAAACAAGGCTGTAATCAAACCAAACCTTTTCCATGATGCGTGCAGTAGAAACCAAAACATGGTTTATTCATGCCATATTTATTTATTATTAAGCCAGCAAACAAAAAAACAAAAGAAAGAAACGGTTCCGGACAAGAAAGGAGAGCAATGCAAAATAAATAATTCAAGCTGTGGCGGATGAAGAAGCCCCCAAAGCTAATGAGCCCACTGACGGCGTGGCGCTGTGATGAATCCCATCTGGCGAGAAGCAAGTGCCTGGCACCTTGTTAAGACCATGTGGCGATGAGAAGTTCTCTTGACAGGACATTGTAATGAGGTTTAGAATGATAAAGTCATAAGGAACAATTTGATTTTACTCTCAAAAAGGGAATTAACTGTATGACAGTAATCGCCTATGCTTTAAAACGAAACTAGACCTCTGATTTTTTTGGTTTAAATTGATCAGAGAAGTAAAAGTGACTTTTGGAGTGGATTTTTTTAATGCTCCGTCAGTTTATTCAAATGCATATATTCAAATGTTCCTATTTTAAATTCAGTGAGTGAACAGTGGGTCATATATCCAGGCATCTCGCTACCTCCATTGATTTTACAGCAGTGTTTGATTAGCGACTGTGCTACATGTCAGAATTCGCTGGCGGCTGCAGTGAGTACAGCGGGTACTCTGTGTAACACATGTGAATGCGCTGGCGGGAGCAGTACTGTGCTGCCCTCTCTCTCGGTCAGCTCGTGTGTGTTATCGCTGACTCCCTTGTGCACGGTTTCCTCATGCTGCCTTGTGCAGCAGCATCCTACTCACTGCGTCCTGTTGTCTGCTGCCAGCTCACCTGCCTGTTTACACACCGGCCGGCCCATAAGCCTGTTTACCTAAGGTCCAACCTGCATTTGCTGCTCAGACTTTCTGGTTGATAACGGAAACTATTGCCTGTTTTAGTCTGATAAACCTGATCTATTTATCATTTTGTATGATTTTTTCCATTGCTATGTAATTTCACAGTTGCTAAAAACTGACACCACATGTTGTGTACAATATCAGTATAATTGTATAATCTATTCAAACTAGACGTGCATGTGGTTGATGTTCATAAGATGGATATTCTTGATTTTATGCAGTAATTAAAAAGTTGGATATATTGAGTTTCCTCACACAGACCATTGCTGCAGCTCCTCATTTCAGCCTCTGTCTGAAACACTTCCTGTCTCTTTAGGCCCCTCCTCCTGACCAGTCTGCTCTGATTGGCCAGCTGGCCCACATTGTTGTGATTGGTCGGCTGCTTGCTTCCAGCGTATCTATGGAATGTAAAGTTTGTGAAGAGGTGTTTTTGTGTGACGTGTTTTCGTTTTTGGAGGAGCAAGTTTGGGACTTTTTTTTTAACTTTTTATAACTTTTTCATGAGCATAAAACCATATAAGATACCAGAGGAAAGGAGAACTGATAAAACTGATAAATCTGCTTTAACTTTAACTTTATTTGAAGTGTGTAGTTCACATTTGAAGTGTAAAGTGAAGCCTGGACTTTGTGAGGCACTTGATTTATTGGATGAAGTAGATTATATGACACGTGTTCAGACACTACGGCAGAAGCTAAAGAACAGCCGGTGCTCACAATAATGAGCTTCACCACTCTCTGACGCACAGTGGCTTTTCAGAAACCTGCTGAACGTGCTGCTGCACTCATTAGACTTTTCTCAAGTCTCTGCTAACTTGATGAAGGCCAAGTGCCAGAACGTGTTCTTTCCTGATTGCTGCTGTTCAATTAAAAAACATTCCGGTATTTCTCTGCGGCGTGAACTTTCCTGTGATTCTGCCCCTCGCTCTTGGATTCTGCTAACCGAGCAGCACCCAGCCTTACAGAACCCGATAACGCCGTGTTCGCTCGAGGAGGTCACAGGGAGGAAAACGCCTTTTCTCATTAAATAGCTGTTAACATTTGGATCACATCTCCGCTGGCTGTTTACGTCGTGGCTTCCCCTCCAGAGTCTACAAACATCTGAGGGGAGTCAGCCGTCGTGTTTACAGGCGTTTATCAGTTGGTCCTGATGTGCTCCCGTCTAACCCACGAGCTCAGTGCCGGGTCGGGGCTGAGTGAAGCGCCAGAGCCTCACAACACGAGAGGGGAAATCGATGGTGCGTTTTGGCCCCTTGGGCTGAGAGCATATTGTGTCACCTTCTTAAATGAAAAATGAATTGGGGGAGAAATGAAACTCAGAGGGGTGGAACGAGCCGCGGCGGAGGCTGCGGACACGATTCCTGCACCTCACCCCGGCTATCAGCAGCACCCAGCTCCCTGCAGACAAAGCCGGGGGCCGGGCTAAGACTGCTCAGATACAGGGGAGACAAGGGCAGGTAGAGGTGGAGTTCCAAATAGGCCACGGCCCTTAAGAAAGTATAATTAATAAAGCTGTCAGCGGTGGGTCACCCCTGGAAGGACACTAAGGTGCCACCTCATTGGGTAACTAACCTCCAGCAGTGACACGGCATGTGCATGTCAGCGCCTTGGAAGAAGTTCATGAAACACTAGATCTGTGAGTGCTCAGTGGATGGGATAAAATAAAAGAGTGACTTTATGTCAGTGTGTTGAGACATTTAACAGAAAATATTGAACATTGTACCTGAGACGGGATCTGTTGGGGGTGAAACAGACATTTAGAGGTTTGGTTAAAAATAGAAAAACACAGTACGAAGGAGTAAAAACACGACATTAAGGCATCAAAACACAACATTTAGGAATAAACCCACAATATTAAGGCATTGAAACACAATATTTAGGAATTAAAATGCAACATAAAGGTTCATTGGTTTCTTTATGTCTCTTTGTCCTTTCTGTCGAGTTTCAGGCTGATCAATACACACATTTTGACCACACGATGATGTTGTTCAGAACAACCGTGAAGGTCATTTCGCTCCATTTTCTGGCGATAATTAAGAAGATAATAAGCAAAGTACCTGATAATTAGGTTCATCATTAGTTGCGGGCCTCTTACAGACTCTACAGACTAGAGTCCACAGCACCGCGTAGGTCTGAACTCAGAATGATAGAGCAGCGGTTAGCGGCTCCCAGACTCCATGATTAATTCACCAGTAAAACCGATCCTGACAGAAGTTGCAGATATAATAAATAAAACAGGCCACTGTGATTCAGGGTGATTCATGCGCTCTCTGCCGTATAAGCCTGATTTGTTTGTCCTCGTGAAACGGCGCGGGGAGGAATTCAAATTGCGTCAGATGACGACGCTCAAACTGATTAAAGATGAATGTGGGCATTAAGAATAATCTCACACATTTAATGTTACACGTCTCCTCTGTGCAGGGATAACATGAAAACAACCAGCGCCAGCCACAAAGAATTATGGGAGATGAAAACACACACATTCCACCGGACGAGATAAGAGGGAGAGAGATTCAGATCAGAGTTTTACCGTTTCCTGCTCCATAGCTATTCCTGTTGACTTCAAACCCCTGCGTCTATTTTTAACATTGTCATTTTTAAGAATCAATTCATGAGGTTTAGATGCCGGAGCTCATGAAAGATACTCACTTTATGATATGACTCAAAAAGTCGGCATACACTTCAGAGTTGTCTACCCATGATGCACTTTTCTCTTTGTTGGGATGTCCAAACTTTCTGAGAATTACAAATGCAGTTTTTTCTTTTTCCTCTTCCAGACTATATCCTGCACCACTGAGTCATCATCATCCCCACACACACACACACACACACACACGCTCTCTGAGCACTCGACTGTGTCTGTTGCTTGGCCACTCGGGGAGGATTGAAATACTGACAGCCTTGGATGATGATGATGATGCAATAGCCTGCAACTGTCAACTTCATGGAATTACAGTAAGCTGCTTTGTCAAAATTTAGAGAGGCTCCATTGAACTCTGGGATACGAGCACATCGCTGGGATTAATGCGCGATTCGCCGAGTCTGAATGTCGACAAAACAAATTCTAAAACAACCGGGTTCTAAATTGGGAGGGCCTGCGAGAGCGGCCCGCGTAAACCTCCCGTGTGTACTCACAGGAATATGACTCTAATTAAAGCTGGCAGTGGATGCTCACAAATATTAACAGCCAGCAATTAGAAAGAAATTGTCTGCAAGGCAATTTCGAACGGGCCCGTGGATGCCAGGTGCAGGCGGAACTCATTCTCGTCTGGAAGCAACAACAACAATGATTGACTGGAAGTCTCAGAGCCAAATATAAATGTGGATTAAGCCGGCGTTGGGTTGAGCCGCTCGTGCTCCAGCGGCAGTTTCTTCTGGTGATGTGTGGTTTGCGCGGTTTCCTGACGAGCCACGGCGGACTGCTGGTGTTTGTGCTGATTCACTTGCTGTCGGTGTTGGGTGTTAGTGCAGCTGCTCTGAACGTAATCTCCGCTCTGGCAGAGGTTGTCCACTCCAGCTTTGTCAGGCACAAACAACAACAAAAAATAAAAAAAAAATAAAATCTGACAATTGCAGACGGACGGGGTCAAAGTACAGCGAGTCCTTTCAAGATGAAGTGCATGGGTAGTTTGACTTGCTCTCCCTTCATGGCGCTGCTCTGGCGTCTAACGCAACATTAAACACAGGTAGCATTAAAATCCCGGGGGGGTGCCACCAAATCACTTCAGACTTAATGGAAGGAATTAAACTGTTATTATACTGTTATTATACGGCAAACTGTTATTTGCTCCTGTTTTTAAATTCAGCTTGAATTCCTCTCCCAAGCTCTCCAGCTCTCTCTCTGCTTGGAAGCAAAACATAATTATTATTATTATTATTATAATGGTGGTGATATTTACGTCAGAGCACTTTAACGTGGACAGGAATTTCTCAAGAGGTAATTGTGAGATCTGCTAATAGCTATGAACGAAGGAAATTTTGATTCCATGAGGATAATAATTCTCTGGTCTGAACTTTCTTTAGTGAGTCTGTAGTGGAGGTCTATGGAATACTGGTTTCAAACCCCAAAAGGCCGACATGTTCTCCTCTTCATCGTCTGAGTAAAGTAAATACATGAAGACCCAAAGTAAAAAGGTTGGGAATCCTGAGCAGCAGAGTCCGTGCTGACATTTGAATTGAAAATCCACCTGAGTGAGATCGGATATTGTTTACGAGGGGAGGCCGAGGACGGACGGCGTGTGAAGCTCAAACCGAGTCGCAAAACCTTGAACTCCGCTATATGTCCTCAGGCAATGTGCGGAGATGAAACAAAAAACGAGTTCCTCTGAATCTGCCCAAAAAAAAAAAATGAGGACAGAAGTAAAACACTTCTGTGTGAATGCTAGATCAAAGCCCGCTGTGACCTCACAGGACCTCACACGCGTAGTTGTCCTGCGGTAATTCTCACAAAGTGTTTTTCAGGAAATAATCTGACTTGACACTTCTTTTGTTATGAGACCCGGCGCTTGCATTTATCTTTTTTCATGAATACAAATCAGCCGTTATACATTACGGAAAACGCCAAGCGCTGGGAAAGCGTTCTGAGCGGCTCTTCCTGTGGAATCGCACATCACCATCCACCAGAACCAGAGCGCCAGCTCAGAGCGGGTTGATGATGCCAAGGATGACTGGCGACAGCTGGGCGCCTCTTACTCATTTTAAGGGTCATCAACATTTAATGTTACATTAGCGGCTTCGCTGGGTCTCCCTTTATCTACTGCGACAGTGTTGACTTAATTATGCACAGCAGTATCACGCTGATCTTGGCTGGCCCTGACACGGAGAGGAGAAAGGCTGAGGCGAAGGAGGTCTGGCTCCTCTGTTCCTCGCCAACATCGGTATCCTGGCTCCTTTTGATGTGGATGAAAGTGACACAGAGCGCTGTCTGGAGCCGCGAATGTAGATTAACACACCGGCAGTCTTTCAGCAAGTTGTGAAAGTAGGTCCTTCCTCCAGGGCCGAACCCCTCTGGTTTCCCCGCTTCATCTTTTTTTTTTATTGTCTGAAATCCCCGTCCCTCCCAGCGAGTCTCTGAACACAGACACCGAGAATACAAACTGACATCCTGGATTACCGTCAGGCCCACGATACAAAGCCAGTACCAACAGTCGAGAGAAATGTGCCGACAAACAGAGCCGCTCCCAAATGAAATAATTCTGGAATATGATGAGAGGTAAATTATCTGGAATTTACAGTTTTGCGAAAAAGAGAAAAGGTGACTGAAATCGACGTTGAAAGGGCGACGATGCTTCGTGATTAGACGTGTTCATGGCTCCGCTCGAAATATTTGATCGTATATACATCGACTTGCATTTAATAAGTGATGACGGTAGTTCTTACATTGATGTCCTCCAGGTTCAAGGAGTTCAGGTACTGGTTGTTTCTCTTCCACAGTATCGGAGGCCTCCGCTCCCCGGTGATGGCACAGGTCAGCACGGCGCTCTGGCCGACTGTTACTGTGGTGACGCTCACCTTCTGGTCGTCCGGGAGGTTGAGCAGGTACACGTCTGGAGACAAGAGGGACAGAGACATGGACATCAGACTCAGGTCAATTTAACACATGCAAAGTTTCCAGACAGGAAGAAGAAAACCGTTGATTTAGTCCGTTTGTATCTTAAATGTGAAATTTGACTCCTCCAGAGTCATATTTGCTGCCGGCTTCTCATTGAGGTTCTTCATAATCCAGAAACTGAGTTTCCTCCTTTAACGACGCCCGAGAACAGGAAAACAAAAGACGAGAGCGTCTCAATTAGCTGCTGTGGAGCTGCAGATGCAGACGTTTGTTTAGTTAAAGATTCACTGAGGCGGCACAATTATTGCGATTTTCAAAGCAATGGGAAGGAATTAAGTTTAATGTAGTGTAAATACTTTGCATAATTTATGTGATCATAACATAACGGAAGTTCTACTTTTCTCCCGGAGGATGCTCGTCTCGGCACCTCATTTTTTTTTTTTTTTTTTTTTAAGAGAACAGAACCGACACTGGTCTGCCGACTGCTGAAATCTCTTCGCTGCTTTGTAACCAGGAGTTGGAATATTTTGAACATGATCAGTGTTCTGAAGGTTTAAAACAAGCCCCACTCTCCTCGCTGCTGTAGAAGCCCAGGAGTGCATCGCTTCTGATGAAACCAAGATGGAATAAAATAAAAATCCTGCGCTGCCAGGAGAGGCCCCCCCCCCATGGAAACGCAGCCCGAGACCTGGATCAGAGGCGGCGCTTTGCTCACCTCGATGTTCCTGCAGCGCCTCGACATCTTTTCAGGCACGTTCCCGAAAATGACGAGATGCGCTTGTGATCAATTTTTAACTAATCCTGCGAGCAAATGTTTTCACAAAGCGAAGCCAGGGGCCGGGTGACGAGGGGTCAGCGCAGCTACGGTTGGTTAACGCCTTTTGTGCGTCCAGTATTTTGATGAGACAACGGGCACAATGTACGCTCGTCCGTTCAGCGGCGATATTACGTAACGTGGCCTGTGAGAGAATGCTTTTTAATCTTCCTCTTGGTTAATGAGCAGCGGAGCAAAAGGAAACAGAGACTCAATTTGTTCTGCTCCTAAGGGCATGAAATACAAAACGTAATGAAAGAGCGTGGCTCCGGCAGACAGCGTTCGCTCGCCACAGCCCAGAGAATGAGGATGAGAGCACCTCAATTACAGCGTGACTCCGGTGGCCCCGTACCGACGGCCCCTGAATGCTTCCTTAACCTTCTCGCTCGTCGGCTTTGTTTGCTCCACTCGTTGCATCCGTGACCTGTGAACTCGGCTCAGCCACGATAGTTCAGGCCGTTCAGACGCGCGGAGCCATGGGACGATCAGTACTGTTTTTTTTTTTCTCACAGTAGGAAGCTCCAAGTTAAGACTTCTAATCTCCCATTTGGCCCGAGGCAACCCTGCCTAAGCCCGGGCAAATCACTGCCAGGATTACATCAAAATTAGAGGATTAATTTCAGCCGTTTCTTCTGAGTGGAGTATAACTCAAAGTTGAGGTGATTATACTGTAAGCGGAGAGCCGTTCAAGCTCTCGGGTAGTTTTTAATTCTCACATTTCCCATTTGTCTCGGCTGCAAACTGTTCTGATCAATTGGCTCCAGGGTGCAGGGGTCCTGAAAGTCTAAGAAGCAATCTGTGAATTAGATGAAAAGATGTTTTTAGTCATTTTTAATCACCCCGTACAAAACTGCTTCCTCTTTCTCTGGACAGAACCAAAGGAACCATCATGAGCGGTGGAAAATCACCAGCTCCATGGAACCAGAGCACGTTGCCCGGCTGTTGCATCACATCGTGCCCTAATACAGGTTATTGTTGCAGTGTCCAGCGGTTCATCAAGCTGCGCTGAAACTTAAACTCTGTGTGTCAGTGACAATTCATCTAAAAGTCAATTGTCTGAATTTAAGTCATTCATTGGACTAAATTTGTTTGCGACATAACAAACAACTGAACTGCGCCGTACGCTTTCTTGTTTTCACTTGACGTCGCGCTGTCACCAACCCAGAGCACATCTATCCCGCCTTCACTTTTAGAGCCGTGTGCATGTGAGAGAGACCGAACAGGGGGAGGCTGCGGGAGTGAAATGAGAGACATGACAGACACAAAGAACAGAAACGACCGAGGGGACACGAACTGCACCAGGTTCACACGGCCTCATTTAAAGCTGATGAGGCTCCAACTGAAGAGGTTCTGTCCAAGTTCAGCACCGAGTTCCAAAACTTTTGACAATGACATCACTGTTCCGGCTCTCACAGACTCCAGCTTTGATTTTTAGAGAAGAAACAAATCTGTGGAGGGTGATAAACACTGTCACCCTTGATTAATGACTTATTTCTCTTTCAGGATCCGTTGTTGGGTTTATTCGGTTAATTATAATGTTCACTCTTAACTCAGAGGACCTGCACTCTTCTGAACTGCCCCGTCACAGTCTCATATTGAATCAACATGTTTTTTACACTAACATGGGCCAGGACAACAGGACCTGCCTCTCTCTTCATCTTTCTTTCCCGCACCCGAGGACACAGTTCACTCTGTCCTCGTCCTCCCCTGACAATAATAAAACTAAAACCAGCAGATCCACACGCGGTGCAGCCGCTCGGCGCTCGCCATGCTGGTGGTGGGCGGATACGCTGACAGAAACCGTCTCCAATAATGTCCTCCCTAACCATTCAATTACAGCCCCCTTGTATCTTAATGCTTTTGGAAAACGCTGCAAGCAACAAACTCAATTTGCCGCTGATCCCCACGGGATAGAAATGTGCAAAGTTATCAGGAGAATTTCGAAGAAGAAGGTGGGCGACAGGCGACTTTAGCTGTTGGAAGGAAGACGGAAGAAGGAAGTGATGGCTGGATTCCAACCGGAATGAGAGAGAAACTCCTCTGAGAGCCAACGCAAACACTTTGAGTCCGGCACCACTTCGGCGAGAGATTTATCAGAGGAGGAAGTGGCCTCGGCTCCTCTCTCCGGGCTGATTTGAGGCCTGAGGGAGTCTGCCTCCTGGGAAGGATCAACCTTCACTGCCCAACCTGTAATTAGTGATTAGCGGCGGAATCCAGACTTTTGATTTACTCTGCCCCTCTCGCAGAATAGGATGCTGACCAGTGACACAGCAAGAGCTAAATCACATATTGCACTGGAGGCAACAAGCTTGTCAGGGAGAATAGCCGGGGCCTGCAGGACGCTGCGAGGGGCCGGCCGCATGAAGACAAATTGCACCACGGTGGCTCAGCCAAGCCCCTCTGTCCGTCCTCCATCATGCTCTGTCGCTCTCTTTCTTAAACACACGCTCACTTGCTCTGTCTCTCCTCCTGCAAGTCTTTCATTCCTCCAACAGCCCCCTACACCTTCATCTCAGTGATGTGCGATATTACTAAGGCTGAACGGTTGTGTGGCCCCAGCTGCTTTGGCTTTGACACTCTGAAGTGAAGATGAAAGAACTCTCCGTGATGCAGAGTATTCGGAGCCGCGACTCAAAGACACAAGAGGGGAAAAACACATCCTGAAAACAGTAAAAACATGTCGTGTGAACGCTCTGATCTCAGAACGCTCTCCCAAAGAAGAGAGGCGTTGTGTCTCTGCTTTTCTTGATTCGGCGGATCAGCGACTGTGGACCAACATGTCTGACGGAGACCGAGACGCTGAAGCTCGCGAGCTCCCTTTATTTTATGCTTAACTCTGTTTTGAACATTGAGCCTCTGACTTGAGTCACAGACACGCTGTTTTATTCATTGTAAATAACCCGGGCATGATATGATGTGTTACTCCAAGGGAACACGTGCGTGGTTTAACTTCATCATGATTATTGCTTCGCACGCAGGGGAATGGGAGAAGTGGATTACACGCTGAATATTTTTAGCTTGTGTAATAGAGAAGACGATAAAGTCAAATATGAGAGCACTACACACAGAATCACCCAATATTCAATGATATGAAATCCACACTTTATATAAATAATAAAATAAAAAAAGGTTCTTCCCCAGTCCGTGTTTTGTAAAGTAATCACTTTAGAAATGTGTAGCATTGTAGTTTTTATGTATTTATATTATAAAATATAGAAACTAAAGCTGAGCATTGTGTGAACCCCGGAATTTCTACCTAAATATGAAAATCACAGAATTCTTTAAATGTATCTGAATGGTTTTACTTTTGACTAATGCATGAACAAAGCATTGAGTGAATCTCAGGTGCGTCCCTTTCAGTCGGTTTAAAAGAGGCCAGTGTATTTAGCCCCTGCATCAACCAAGCCTCACCTGTTAAAGGCAGAAAGCCCCCGTTGCCCCTCCTTCGCCCACAGCACAGCTCACTTCACAAGCTGCACGGCTACAAATGGTGCATGACAAACACCGTTCACTGGTTGACGGAGGGTTTTAAACGTTGGGAGAGCAGGATGAATGCGAGTGATCTGTTTAAACGGCTCTGCTAAACAGTCCTGACAGCCAGAGGAGCCCAGCGAACCTCTGTTAGTGAGAGGGCATTAGATATGTGGAGGGAAGGTTTCGCCACACTTGGAATTCAGACCGGAGCCGAAGCGTTTGTTTGCGGAATGCTAAAAGTCTGTAACCTCCAGTTACTATCCTCAGAACCGGCTGCACAGTCGGAAGCAAGATATTCTCAGGGCTCGAGGGCTGAGCCGCACCAGGAAGATGAAGTGTGGAAGGAGCGGTGATTAATTTCACTGCATCTGCAGAAGTGAAACTAAAGATCTCTTCTGGAAGATGATATCTGTTTCGTGTGTTCTTTGAGATGAAAGTTGTTTAAAGGTCACAATTTCAGTTGACAGAGCGCTAATGGCCGCCTGCGGGACGCGACTTCATTCAAGAACTTGAGTGTCATCAAGTGTTTTGGGGTTGAACTTGAAGCTAAAGGTGAATCTGAGTCTGCTGCTGGTGCGTGAATCTAACGTTTCTCCTGCTTTGGCTGCTGTGACATGTGGGAATTAAGCTGCCGCTAAGACAAAAAAGCTTCAGTGACAAAGACTCGTCCTCTTGCAAAGACACAACATCCTTTGGAAGCGTATGATCCGTAACTCTGATTCAGGGTTTAAAGCAAAGTTTGGTCGCTTGTCTTTACAGAAAGCTTCCCGGATGAATATATATATTATATGCACTGTTAAAAACACACAATGCCTCCCCTTTGTCACTCAGCTGAATGGAAGAGAACAATCCCCTCTTGAGAACACTGGCCTGTGCACTTGGGTTTAGGATAACTTCAAATAAAATAAAGAAAAGCTAATTAAAGCTTGTTTAAATCTCTATAATACTTTCCAGAGATAGAAAAGCCGCATATTGGAAAATGAACCGTGAATTATGAAACCATTCTCAGACCACTTGTGGCAGCCTGTGAGCAGAATCCTCAGCAGGGGTTAGGACAAGTACGAGCCTGAGTGTCCATTAATTGTGGCTGTGCACGGCACTGGAATAAAAGCCAACGGGCCTTAATGGAGGAGCCATCGCAGCTGTTTTCTTCGGCTTGTCTAATTGCACGTGGAGAGTGTCCGTTAACTTGTTTCTGAAGCCAGACGGTTTGGAAATCATGATGTAGAATATAAATGTAGACACATGTCGAATAAAACCACGACAGAAGACTAATTCAACGTCCAAACTCCACAGACACAGGTCATTTGCTTACCAAGACCCAGAAAAAATAAATGACTAATGACTGTAAACAATAAATGTCACAGTGTTGGCCCGGTTAATTGTTGGATGCGCGGTTGAACAGTCTCCCGTTGAAAGCGTTAAGTCACAGGCTATGTGACCTCGACATGGCCCTGGTCGCTCCGTCTGAGTCCTGCTCTCATTTACCAAAACCAGAGACCGGAGTCATGGCTGATGTGAACACGCAGCTCGGGTTCAGACGCTGCCCTTGATAAATAAGCACGACTCTCACCTTGAACTCAAGCAATCCACGCAAGCGCCTCGCCATTCCAATATGATGGATCCCATTACAGCCCCTCTCAGTTTTCCACCAGTCCCCGCTCACCTCAGCAGCCATCAGGGAGGGAACTGCATCCCCTATGGCTGTGTGTTCCGTCAGATCGATACCTTGGCACCCAGGAGCAACGAGCGGGGGTGAGCTGGATCCCAGAGTGCGGCGCATTTATACTCCACTTGACAGAAAAGTACAATTAAGGTCATTACGGTGTATCAGCTGAATTAATAATGTGCTAAATAAATGAAGCAAACACTGGCGACCCGCAGAGAGGATAGAGAGCGACGCACATTAGAGAAGGATAACTTCTTTAACCGGGTGGGGGATTTAAAAGCAGCCAAGATAATGAATGAGCCGTGTGATGAGCAGCAGGTTTTGTCAGGGACGTGGTCTGATGCCAAAACAACCCGGAGGGAGCTTTGAGTCTGATTCTTTCCAAGCACTCGCCCATTCGTTTTCATTGATGTCTGAGAAGCAGCACGTCCGGACGCTGTGAGAATGCATTTAGCGGCAGCACCAACAATAATACCATTTAAAGTGTGCGGGGCCACGAGCACGGCCGCCTCTGATTGTGCAGCCGACCTGAAAGGGCTTAAACAGCACTTTGGCACGAGTCGCTGTCTGCCTCACATTTAGAGGCTTTTTCAAAATGCTTCCAAACCTGACTAATGCTGATCTACCTAATAGACCATGTGCATTGCTTACACTGCCCGGGTTTGATAGCACACATCAAATACGCTGAGGGGGAAGTCAAACACGCGATGCGCTACGCGCCACACTCTCTTTTCCATATTCACGTTGGGATATTACTCGGCACAAACTGCGAGCGTGACCTTTCCGCGGTTTATTTGGCAGCGATCGCAGATGTTGACCGGTCGGCTGCAGATGGCAGAGCTCCCCCGCAAGTGGTATCAGCTATCTGGCTTTAGCAGAGCGTGCAGCTCCAGAGCAGGAGGAGACAGTACTGTCTCAGATAATCACCTACGGAAGCACCGCCGTACATACCTGTGTGTGAATGATGAAATATTTCTCAGGGAACTTCGGTCTGTACGTGAGTAAACAACACTCAAGGTGCCAGTTTCTACAATCGCGTTGTGCATCTGCCACGTTGTCCTTCTAGTCTCGTCTCGGCCGTGCAAATAAAAAGATGCGAGCGACTGTCAGTCAGCGCCTCCAACGCTCTGTGACACTCCCACCAAAAAGTTGATGACGTGTTATCGCACCATGATAGATGGGCCCTTATCTGTTTACCCATGATGCACTGGGCCATCACTCACCAAATTATTCAACGATGACAAGGGGCTGACTCTCGGTAGCGTGGCAGTCATCATTCATATCTGTAACATCATCTAATTAAAAGACATCACTTCTGCCAGACAGTCCCCCCCCCCCCCGGTCCCTTCTAATGCAGGAATGAATAATGCATTGACATTAACGTGTTATCTTTTGTCCTGATAAACACGCCATTGCCACACTTTGAAAACCGTGCGGCGGGCCCTCATTAGCAGATCCTCCGACAGGTGCAGCTCTCACCGGAGGGAGCCGCACCGCGATCGCTGCTGTTGGCTTTCCAGGCTGCGCCGTTATTCTGGGCACCCCGCATCAACAGATTTACGGAGCTCGGTTTACGGCAGCGCCTAAAGCATTTGCATAGATTTTTACGGCTGCCACTCACAGATTACGCCAGCGATGAAGTGAGAGAGAGTATAATTTGTCAGCGCATGTTCGCCTCAGGCACCGGGACCGGGGGGCTGTAGAACCAGAGACTTCCGATGCTGACTGTCCATGAGGCTGCACTGCATCACTTGTCTCCAGGCTACAGCTGCTGCAAGCCCATGTAATACAAGTTCAAAGCCACGACTCAGGTCATTAACGAGGACGCCTGTCACCGGATTATGTCGACGGCTCTGCACACCCGTTCACCAGAGGGAACCGAGTCGGGAAAGCAGAGAGGTGGACACGTTCACTGACTAAAGAGTGAAAGACAAGTTGTGGTGGGCGGCTCTTGCCTCTTGTGGAAGTGAGCAGAACTGCAGCTGAAGCTGTGAGGTCTGGTTGTCTGTGTGGACAGTAACAGGTTCACAGCAGAAGGTGATTGCATAGAAATGATCCAGTGAGGATCCCGATCTTGAGGCGCATCCATTTGTATTTCATCTTTTTGTCTTGATATAACATTTTGATCTCAATGTGGTTTCATCAGAGGACTGTGGTCTGGTGGAAGCTTTTTTGTTTCTTGGATCAAACCCTGCGTCATGACGTTTCAATAAAAAAACTGCGCCACTGCTCGTTTGGATCAAACCCCGTGGCTGATGAGTCTCAATGCTCAGTGCAGCTGTGAGTCGTCATAGAACTAGGATCTGTGACCTTGTTCTCAGCCTGTCTCTTTCTCTGCTGATGGATGGAGACTCTCCCTCCTTCAAGTGTTTAGAAGAGTGGCGCAATCTGTGGATGAATAAAGAAGACAAGTCCTCCACGAATATTAACAACCTTATATTAACGATCTTAACTCAGTCTTAGGCGAACAGGTGAAATGGCTTTGAGTGCACTAGGGTCAGAAAATCAGAAAATGTCACGCCAGGAAGTTGACAAAGACACAATAAACTACCTGAGTCCTAAAAAGCCCATTATTGCTTGATTAAACACTTGAGTTGTTAAAATGAAAAAAATCCACCTGACCACAGAAGTAATTCCATCGAGAGTTTCATATTGGAACGCGGAGAAGCATTTTCACCATAACATCATGTTCGTAACGCCATTAGCAGCAGGTGAGGACAAAGAGTGGAGGAGAGGTGGCAAAAGAGACGCAGGAATCAGGTTGAAAGGAAGAAAGTCAGACGCCACAGACGGAGAGATTTACCGGCATGAAACATTTCATTTCTTAAGCTGCAGGATCTGAAAAACTGAGGAGGAGGAAGTTGGAGTTGGAGCGAGTCAACTCTTAAAGGAAAGGCAGGCAGCTCTCCGCAGATCGGCTGTGGTCCCGTCTTCCTCTCGTGGGTTTGCCAGCAGGGCTTTGCTCCCACACATCCAACGTGTGATGTGGAGATTAGCAGACGGGTGGATGCTTTCTCACTTTGCCATTTTTTAAAAAACTTTTTTAATCATCGTTTCCAGGAAGCGCTTTTAGATACAAAGAGCTGATGAGCTGACGGTCGATTATGAATTCTCTCCCGCTGCTAAATGTTTCAAGCCCGCCAAATGTCAGAGGATATTCTGTGAGGGGGATAGCGAGCCGCGGGAAAATGTCAGACCCTGAAAGAGATCATGACGAGGAAACAAGGGAGGTGCAGATTTGTTGGCGCGTCTCAGATGAGGCAGAGCACCTGCTGTCGTTACGTTTCCTAATGAGCAGGGGAGACGATGGAGCTATTTCATTTTATTTGTGACCTGCTTCCTTTAAATCCTTCATCCATCGCTCCCGGTGGACGAACATCTGAGGACCCACAATACACAAACAACCTGGAGTTCAAAGCGAGTAAAGCTCTGGCAGGATATCAAACACTCCTCCGAGTTTATCGTGGTCGTAACTTTGAAACATGACCCACGTCTTCCACGGAAATGCGACAGACTGACGGTTCAGATGTTAAGAGCAAGTCAGTTGCTCCTCAGATTTCAGAGACACAATCAAAATTTAATTAGACTACGTTTCCTTTTTTATGGCGCCCACGAGGTTTATACATTTTAAGACACGCAGCTTATATTTAACGCCGTTAAATGTGAAGCACGCCGCTCATCAGAGGCCTCTGTGTGAATTTATTGTGTTGGTAAAATATTTCTGCTGCTCAAACAGATTTCTTCTGAAGTTTGATTATGACATGACTGTCCCAGTAAAGATGTTTATTGATCGAGGCGATAAAAACATTCAATTCAAAACAAATTAAATGAAATGTGAAATTAAACTTTAATGGATGATAAAAGAATTAATTGAACTTTTTTTCTTGTTTTGTTTTGTTTGTTTTTCAAGTAGGACCTACAATTTCAAAACTCCAAATGGGTTTTCCTCATCACTCGTTTACTTTAGTTCGCCAAACAAAGCTGGGCACTCACCGAACGCCGTGTAGAACTCCTCCTTCGTCAGCCGCTCGTCGTCGTTGACGTCGTTGTACTTCAGCAGGTCGAACAACGTGCACTCAGAGAAGTCCTTGGACAGACCCTCTTGCTTGATGACCTACCATGAGAACACAAGGACATTAGAGTTTACGGTTTCATTTACATACCAGAAAAACACAAACGCCCCAGGGCAACGGAAGAAACCATTCACAGGCAGCGGGTTGGATAAAGGTGTTAAAGTACTACTAGTGTAGGTCTGGATTTGTGTTCATTGCTTTTTTAAATATATATATATATATATATTTATATCTTTATCTCCCACCCTCCTCTCTTCTTCTCTCTGCTAAAACCTGATCCTGTTCACCGGCCTCCACCCGGTACCGGCACATCCATCATTGTAGATCAGCTGTCAGAACACTGATCACAGGGGACGGCTCGGTACATCACACCCTGTCCATCACATCTATTCCCTTCCCCAAAAATGTAGGAGTCACCTGTAATGGCATGTATTTAGTCGATCACCGTAACACCGCAAGAGACAAATAACCGTGGTGCCGACCGCGTCCTTCATGTCCTTCATCTTTACTTTGGGTATTTACATTTGAATCTTGGCAACATTCTTCATTCTCCGGTCCTTTCTGCTCAGATTTAAGAGGCACAGTCTTTGTTGCTTCCGTGCTAAGTGGAAAACTGCAGATGGAGTGTGCGGCACCTGATGAGAGACCTCTAACTGCGTCGAATTGACGATTCTGTTCTTCGACGTCCCGTGAGTGTGAAGAGGTCACAAGCTCCAACACTTGTCTCTAAACTCTACTATCAGGAGTGTGCACATGCAAGGGAATAAATGTTCGGAATTCTTTTCTTTAGCTGCAGTGCTGTTTGAAATAAGTGCAAACATCAGAGCGAAGGAACTTTAGACTGACCTCTGCTCTGAATGTTCATGCTCTATGGAATAAACACATTTTCGACACGGCAGCTGAGGTAGACAGAGCCGGGGCTGCGTCCGTGATCTTCTTATGTCGTTTTATTTATTTATTTTGGTGAATGGTTTGAGTTTCAACTTTCTATCTTGGCTTGAGTTGTAAATATGAGCAACACACGGGCGGAGAAAAAAGTTTTGATTTGCCATTTCAAAAAGGGCACCTGAGACTAAAAGGTCAGTGACGATTGTGCACGATCCAGCGAGTCAAGTGAGCTGAGAGGAGGATTTTCCACCCTCGAATTTCATATGAGATCCGAGAACGCCGCAATTATAGAGGAGGAATCAGGACGCGAGGGGAGCAGCTCTGGCTCTGTGCTTTCAGCTGCTCAGGAGTTTGATGAGCTTGTGCAGTGAGGGGGATGTTCACATCAAGAATTTAATTTCTCTTGTCTTCTTTCACTTCATCTTTTGTGAATAAGCCAAAAAAAAAACCTCAAAACATGCTGATTGTCGAATGTAATTTGAACTTTTAAGTTTTTTTGAGCTCACATTGGAGAGAAAATGAAACAGTTCTTTTTATAAGCTGTTAAATACTCGACATCCAAACTCATTAAGGACGCAGTGAGTAGGATTCAGGGGCTGTATTGGCAGGAATAGAAGAAACATTCCTAATTAACTTTTAATTAGTTTATAATGACATGAAAGTAAGAGGAGTTATCGAGTTTCAGTTCAGGGGGAGCTGATCCTCCTCCACTGAGCAGAGTGGGGAGCACGAGCAGCCAAGAACAGAAGAACCAAACTCTGGCTCCCATTTTTAAATACCATAGATTACCATAGAAACCATCGATTTTTGTGACATATGCAACTGAGGGGAGGGGATGAAGTACTCAGTCTGAGATGTCATCACATCCTGGTCCTCCAGCTTTTCTTTCTGAAACCTGAGAAGTGACCTGACACTGATGCTGCACAAAGAGCTGCTCACCTCTTTAGAGAATCACCGGTTGTTGCTGTTTCTTGCGAGTGTGTTGTTGTCGTTGTACCTGACAACATCACTGATGTGTCCTTGAATCTTGTGTCCCAACAAAACTGTGCACATGCTCTGGTCTTTAACAACCCGCACGCCAGTGAAGGGTTCTCAGGATGTATGAGATTAATCTGATGGATGGAGGGATTTCGTTGTGAGGTAATTGCATGTAGAGGAGAGAAAGTCCTTTTGATGATGTTTGAGCAGTTTCCGAAAAGAGAAAAGCTGTAGTTTGTGTTGTTGCATGTCGGCAATAAAAAACTTTCCTCACTACCAATTAAAATGGAGATTTTGAAGCATGGAAACAAAGATCAAGAAATATGATGTTTGACAGAGAATATCCTCTGTCACAGAGACTTGGAGTCAGTCGCTGGAAGGAAATATATTTTGGATTCTGCTGAAAATCCAACAGGGACCTCCTGCAACCAGATCAAGCTATTCAAATTCTAACCGTTCCTGAAATCCCTCCTCACTTCCTGTCTTGAGGAATCTGATTTGTGATGAAGCCGACAGTTCATGAAATCTGTCAGCGTTGGATGTTCGCTGTTGCTGACTCGCCAGTGCCACTCAGACACCGAGAGGAAACGTAGAATGGAATAAACACGTTAGCGCCACAGGGTCCAGAAATTCAGTAATATCCATCGGTTGAAAGGGTAAATTCAAATTCACACTCGGAGCAAACCGACGCTCTTTTTCCATGAAACAAAGCACAACTCTGTTGAGTATGCATTTCACCCTCCAAGCATCAGTTCCTCTCACTCTGGCCCGGCTGAACGTATAAAACATGGAAAAATATTTAAATAATATGAAGATTTGACGGAAATATCAACAAACCGAGGCATCACTTAGCAGCTTTGAACTCACGTTGCATATATTTATTTACATCTAATGGCACCCCTCAGGTGCTGTGGGGGCTACTGACGGAGCGAAGCAAGGTGCCCCCCCGCTCAGACAGTGGATCCTATCAACTCAGCAGGAGGCTGACCTCAGAACAGCAATTGGAGCGGTGGATCTGAAAAGCACCGCAGGTTGCTTACACGTTCCATTATTCAAATCCTTTCTGTTTTAAATCTGTCCTCGGGTGTGCGCCGGCTTTATTGTTATGCACAGAATATCTTTCCTCCTCGTAGCAGCGCCAAAAAGCTCTTCCTGCCACCGTCCCTCGCGGCCGCGCTGGTCGAAGGCTGCAGCCTCCTGCGAGCACGAGGCCCCTCGAGCCACATCGCTTTTCAAAGGGTCCTAACCTGCAGACTGGCAGCACGGCGACCACGGGGTCGGGGACATCAAAGTGGGCAATTTGAACAGTACTCAGGATGTTTGTGTTTTGTCGGTTTTTGAGCAAATTGTTTATGTACCCGTGCAGACATCCATCCATCTCTCTCTACCTGTTTAGGAACATCTCCATCTTCTTACCTGTGAGAGCTCGCTGGATTCGATCTGACCGCTATTATCCACATCAAAGCGCTTGAACATCATGTCCACCAGTTGCTTCCTGGCAGCCATGTTGTCCTTGTGGGTGCCGTGCATGCGAGACCCCGTGTATCGCTTGTCAAGCAGATCCAGAGTCTTGGCTTTCAGCCGGCGGTAGTCGCTCAGTCTGCAATCATCGTCTGGGGACAAAGAGAAAAGAGCCTGTGAGGAAACAGGCTTTTCTTTGTTTGAATAAATCAAAAAAAAAATAAAATATTTGAACATTAAGAGGAAGTCTAAACAGATAAATATCTCCTAATGATTCCCCTGTGCAGCGAGAAGAGCCCCTGATTAGAAGCAGTGAACTTAAGAATAAGATGCTGTGTTTAAAATCTCTGCCAATTAGTACCTGTGGAAACTACGATCCCCCCGTAGACTCACATTATTTAACAATAAGCTGCTGTTTATATTCAGCAAATTCCAAATGGGCCCGGCTGTGATTGTCTGCTTCACAATAACAACATGATGGCAATAATAACTGGATTATTCTCCTCCCAAGGGGGAAGCTCAAACAGCGACAGGCGTGCAGCATCCCACTGCCTCCAACTAAGAAAGGAGCAGTCCCGTCTCCACAAAGGAACTGACGAACAAATTCATCACACAGGTGTCAAGCGCCAGCGCTGACAGCGGCAGGCAACGCGACGCTGTTGTATTTACAATCCGCCATCAAAGGCTGCAGATCAAAGAAGTCAGCTACATGAAAGGTTGCGTGGGGTAGAGTCGGTGCAAAGGGAAACTAATGACTACAACTACTGGTTGACGTATGTCACGTCAGGTTCTCATCGTTAGGTGCAGAAGTGTTTTTCCTCTAACGGCAGTCATATTAGCTGGTGTCATGCTGCCCATGAGAGGAACTTTCCTGGGCACGGAGACGCTGTTGCAAATCTCCGGGGAGGACGGTGACATCACTCCAGTGTGATCGCCGACTTGGGAACAGCAGTTGCAAGATCATCCCCAACAAAGTTCGTGGGGATGATCAGGAAAGAACGATGTGTGGAGCCGGTAATGAGATCTCCAGTCGGTGGGAGTCGGCGCTCGCTGGGAGCAGTTGTGCAGAAACAGAGCGACCTCAAAGACCAGTGATGCGTCATTATGGCACACGTAGGATTCTTTTTTTTTTTTTTTTTTTATTTAAAATTAAATTCCTTCTAGTTATTTCCTTCAGCAAGGGGCTGGGTGTGATTCTCACCCCCACTGTCAAGAGGCTGGAAGAATTGTTTCCAACTCTCTCCAGTCTGGATTTCGAGCCCTCGTTTAGTGGCGAGGAGAAGAGTCTTTATTTATGGAGTTGTAATATTTAGAATTGTGACTGAGGATGTTCGACGGTGTTTTGAAGGCGTTCTCACTTGTTTCCCGGCTTTTCTGAGTTCACCTGAGCTTCTCTCATTACGACCTGGAGACCTGAATAAGTGAGAGCTTCTTTTTCCAGGTGGAGAGAATTAAACACAAGGGAGGAACCCTGGAACAACGCTTCGGTTCTGTTGTTGCAGCTCCACCTTTCAGGGAGAGACTAACGGACGTGCTGACATATGTTCGTGCTCGGTGTGAAGCTTCCTGCAGCCGCCAGCGTGTGAACAACAACAGCTCAGTGTTCTCCAGCAGCCGCTGCTCACAACAAACCAGGCGAAGGATCGTTTGACACAATTAAATCCAGCGAGAGGGAGAGGAGGCTGCACCTCCACTGCTGCTTGTGTCAGTGCCACACAAGCAGCCTCGGTCTCAAATGGCAGAATGAATAAAAGATAAATGGCTGCTGGCTCACCCAGGAGATATGAAGGTCACCAACGTCAAAGGAGCATGCTCTGTCACATGAATGCACGCTCGCTAACCGTGGTGCACTTGCAAGTTTCAATCCACACATGCCCTATACCGGGAGGTTTTACATTATCTGCAAAGGTATCATCGTGTTCCGCGTGAGTTGGTGAATTTAAAGGAGGCGTGATTAGGAAAAGGCTTGTTGAGTTTGGTCGAGTGCGTGTTTTCTGGCGCTGCTTAATTTCGAAATCGACACGATCCGAGGCTGCTCTTTTCAAATGTGTCAGAGAACCTCTTGAAACGTTTAACCGCTGGAAAACTGTGAGGAAAATAACCTGCACTCTTCACGGGTGTCCCCCTGCTTTGACCTTCGCACAAACCGCTGCAAGGAAAACGCCGTCCCCGCTCCTAAAGGCAGTCTGCTCAAGTTCAGTGTTATGTTTGCTTGTGCTTCCCCGCTCGCTAAGAAAGATGAGAGCTTCAACCAACCGTGCACAGTCTCCTCTCGGAACGCTCTTGAGCTGCTACAGCTCAATTACCGCGAAAGCCAGAATCAACCTAATCTCCCAGTTTGCCCTGTGTAATCTTAAATTTTTCCATTTACACTCGTCTCATATCTGCTCGTTTATAACACATACTAATGACAGCACAGTCCTTGTTTACTACATCCAATTACAAGCAGCGTAAACAGCGCTCAAGGAGAGCTGACAGAGTTAGTAATAGAACCATCAGCTGTAAGACTCCCAGTAGGACGCTTCTGCGTTAATGATATTTTTTTTTTTCCCCGCAGTGTTCATGGATGAAACATGACATTCGGCAGCTGCTGTAACTAAACTGGTCAGTTTGGAGTCTGCCTGCGAAAGTTTTCTGTCACAGGAGCTCAGACACTCAACGCGTCATCATCCCTTCAGCTGCTTTGTGAGGCTCTTTAAACAAAGAGCACCTTCTTCCGCTGCGGCTGTAACTCTGTCAAAAGCAAAATGTCATGTCGCAGGTTAAGGGAGGAAGGTGCTAACGAAGCTTGAACTGTTTGCTGTTGTTTAGGAAGCGTAAGCGATGCGGTGCCACTTGAGGTCATTAACGGTATATATCAACGACGCAGGAGTCTAAAGACCAAACCTTCTTGGTGACATTAAAACTAACCCTGATGGTAATTTGACCTATTTCATAAAGCTGCTGGTTCTTTTAATCGAGCAGAGCAGGCTTCAGACTTCATTAGCGCCCATCTCTCCCCCCATTAGACTCGGAGAAAAGACAAATGATTCATTTCATTAATACCATTTGTCAGAAGGAGCAGCAAACTTGTCATCAGAATTCAAACGGCATTTCCTTTTAACAGGAAACTTTGAATTCACTTTAGCAGGATTTTGCTTTTTCAGCCATTTGCGGTTATCAGCATATCAGCATATTGAAGGAGCTGTTTACATCTGATTAATAAATAGAGGGAGTGAATGCTCTGCCAAGAAAAGTGTTTTTAATAACGTCTTGATTTACTAGAGTAGTACCTTAGGCGTAACCACATCCAAGTCTGTCAGGCAGTTTACTTCATATTTAAAGAAATAAAATGTAGGGAACCTTTTTTCGTGGTGGAGCAGACGCTTGAAATCTCATAAATTGCCACGAGGGACAGAACATGAGATGATGCTGGTTAGGAGTGAAGCCTGGAAATTAAATGAATCTGGCGGTGCGGAGCAGTGAACTCAGCAGACCTCTGTAGCGTCTCCGGTGGAGGGGAGAGAGAGCGCCTCCAGTCAGCATTAGTCACTAAATGCACACACCACAGACTCTGACAGCTGTCGGCGGTCAGGTTGCATCGTGGGTAACAGAAGCACCGGCAAAAAGAATCTGATTGTCATGCATCAGTCGTTTGTAGTGTCATTGATAAACCACTGCGCCGGTACTCGTCGGATATGTCCACACCTGCCGCACCATCCTTTTCAGTATTTTCTGCACCGAGCCAATTTTAAATTATTTTTAAGTTACTTGAATCCAACATCATGCTGTGGTACAAGTGTAACAGAGTGAACCTGAATAGTCTTTGTACAAAAAAGAAAGCATCAAGGTCGGCAATTCAAAATTCAGCAGGTACAATCCTGGAGCTTCCTTCTCTGTTTCCGTCCCCCCCTCGGCAGTGCCGATGAAAATCGCTGCAGAATATTCAATGTATGACTTTAACAATGCAGCTCTGTCCACCATCCATGATGAGGAAAAGTTTTTATCACAAGATTAGGAGTCCACATATAGCTTTGGAGCTAGTAGATGCTTAACTGTCTGCAAACAACTGTGACCTGCCTGTTTAAAAGCCAAACTCCCTTCATCCCTCCACCCTGAGATCTGCACCATCTATCCCCAGATATGCTCCTTACTTAATGCATTCAGTGCAGTGTCTGTTGTGAACCTGCCTGTTTGATCCGGGCTGCAGTTTTACTCTCTGTAAACATGGAAGCGAGCTGCAGTCATTGAGCCAGAGCAACATCTGATCTGCTGCTGGACTCACCCTGCAGCTCGGCTGTCCGCGTGTTTATTCAAAGTTCAGTGAAGACCAGACAGTCCACAGACTGAAGGCTGAGCACTGAACCTGCTTATTCACGGGTTATTTATTATTAATGTTCCCCGTGTCCAAATCAGCACTGTTCTCCCTCAGGCCCTTTACATTACACATATCACATGTGGAGCTAATAGTGAGACACATAAACACACTTTTCTTCACGTGTAAAATCAGGAAACGTGTACAACCACATTCTGTTGTGTATTTAATCTTAAAAAAAAAAAAAAATCATGTCACTATGAATGTTAATTTGCTCTGTTAGTGTCTGTAATAAACAGCAAAATGTGAAAACTATACTAAACAAAACACAGAACAACTTGAATGAGTAAATTTGAAGAAAAAAAAACATCTGTGCTGCACTGATATTTTTTCAAATTAACCACGTCTGTGTTCAGTGCTGCACAAATGTTTGTTGTTTGTCATCGTAGGCAGAGTGGCTCGCCTCCAATCATGAAACGGGACACATCCACCACTGGAACTGAAATGAACCTGGAAAAAAAAAAAAAAAAAGAAGAAGTGCAACAACAAGCCTCTGCATGTAAACCAGGGCGTCATGGCGTTCCCCGGGGTCCGATAGCACCCACCCACGGGGAGACGCTCCGCAGCGGCGATGAAGCATGAAGGCTAACAGCGGTGTTTGCATTTGTTGCTACGCAGAGCTTTTATCCAGATATGTAAAAATAACAGTTGACATCAGCACGCCAGAGAACATTCTGATTAGTCTGCCTGCCTCAAAGCACCTGAGGAGAAAGCCGCCGCGCCCCATGAATCTGCAGCAGCTCGCGGAGCCGAGCGATGCAGAAACAGCCCCTGCATAAGTGATCACCAGCTGGCACCCGCGACCGTCACAAGCTCCTCGAGAAAACAAACCAGAGCTTTTCCACAACGGGCAGATCTACTGTATGTTCCCGTTGTTTCCCCCAACGAGTCCCTGCTTTCGTCTGAGCTGAAAATACACAGTGATCCCTCCTGGAATACACATTAGACCCAGTGAGGAAAAAAAAAGGGAAGCAATCTCCATCCTGTCCGCTGAGGCCATAACGCTGAGTGAACCCCCCTCCCCCCCACCCTTTAAAAGCACTACTGTTTTATTTATACAAAGACTCGGTGGCTCGGTGGAATAGCTGTACTCAACTCTGCTGAAACTTTCTCATCTCTGCCTCCTCCAGCGTTTCCATCTCCAGCACCAGGTGAACAGGTCGCGGCCACGGCTCACGACTCATCAAGACAGCGCGGCGTGACAACTGGCTTAGCCAAATCAGGGGTCAGTGATTGCAATCTTAAAGAGCAACCAGAGGGGCCACTGCCGCTGCACCTGAATGAATCTGAAATGCATACATGTGGACAGGAGGGCTGCAGGCACCTCACCCACTCTGGGCTGACGCAAATGCAAAAAGAGGACTCACAGCATAACCCAGGCTCAGAGGAAATACTTCTGCTAATGGTCCAGAGATGGAATCAAACCCTGAGTCATCTTTTTATAGAGCTGGTGAAGACCATGTTGAAAATACACAGTAAACACTTATCCACAGATTCCTTCAGCTGCACAGTCAGTGTGAAGAGATGCAGTTAGCAAGGATTGTTGTTTTTGGCCCTGGTTCGTTTCTTGGCTGGTTTCATTGTCAGCAGAATTCTGCAAAAACTAAAGCAACCAGACCTAGTGGAGGGATGGGACACTGGTCAAGAAGGACTCTGGGACAAAGGCAAGAATGTTTTGACGTTTGCAATGAATCATTCAGGGTGTTGATGTGGATGGATTCAAGGAATATGTGGATGACCCCCCAAGAATCCAATGATTCAAGTGTTTGTTGGTGGCGAAAAGACTTGAATACTCGGCTGAAGACTGTGGACTGACTCTGGGGTTTGTCTGTTCAAATTCTGTGAGGATCAGTGGGCTGTTCCAGGTTCCCAAGCAGTCATGAAATTTATGGAATTATAGAGTGGGTGCCATTTGGTTCTGTTTGACTGGATTCAAGGGCACTGTGGGGCCTTGGTGGAGGTATACGCTCGACTGTACTGTAGTCCATTCCAGTTAATGAATGTGAACTCTGTCACTGTCTCTTCAGGATGTTGTCCGTGGAGACGAGGGTTTGTGCTGCTGGACGAAAGAAAAATATTGGTGATTAATGGCTGATATGACTTTCAGTGTCACAGGAACAGGATGCTGCTTGGACAGAAAGCCTCAGCTTGTTTTAATGTCGAGGACGGTCTCTGCTCTTTGGGATCTTGACTCTCGTCCTGCACGTGATAACTTCCTGGGTGTGTGAAGGTAACTGCTCCAGACAGACTCCCTCCTTTCATTCGCTCTCTGTCACTCCCGCTCCGTCCCCAACTGCAGGTGTAATTCTCTCCCTCCCATCCTTCATCGGCCCCGCTGCTCTACCTCGTGTCTTAATCTTTGATGTATTACCCCCAGCCGCCCCTCCTCCTTTCACCGTGAAGGGGATCATTATCGTCCTGGAGACTTTGCACCAACTCACAGATTCAAGTCTGCATTCCACCTCTGTCTTCTTCCCAGCCGCCTCCAGAGGAGTTCAGAGTTTTCAAATCTCCTTGTTAAAGAATCTCATCCTCGCTGCCATCTGCTACGCTACAGTAGCATGAAAGCGCTCGGGCTATTTCCACTTTACTGGGCCTTTTGTTCTGACTGTGACAGATCCCGGCCATGGTGGGTGTGCTGTGTATTCTGCTGGCTCCTGTTCATGTTTTAAAGAGGATGACTCATCCTGGAGTCTGCACTGTGTATACAGTATGACATTGCAAAATATTGTAAACAAGAGTTTAGATTAAACTAAACAACGCCAACACACCGAAAGAGAGCGAGAAAGTTCCTCCTCACAAAGTTTGGTTAAAATAAAAAAAAATTTAAATCTATATATCTCCATCCAGGCTTTTTAAGACATTAACCTTACAAAAACAATAACAGCTCACCATGTTTGTCAACAGGGAAATAATCATGTATATATGTATGTCTGTATTTATATATATGATTTATTCAAATCTTTGTGTCTGAATATGTCTTCCAGGAGTGGACGAGCCGCTCAAAGGGAAGAGTTTGATTTGCAAAATATCCGGTATTGCTGTTGACAGGGATATGAGCAGGAAGGAGAAATGGAGAAAAACAGAAAGACATTAGATGGAGGAGATCACTGAGGCCGCGTTCAATTCCTGTGTATATGTCAATATGTTCTCAGAGGAGTTGATCACACAGAGCTGACTCCCACAGCCTAGTTGATGAGCTGGTGGAGGACAGTGACCCAGGGGATGAACACACCCAGGCCAAGACATCAAATCAACACACCGCCTCTGCAGCTCGGGGTTTGGACGAGCGCAGACGGACGGGGAGTTGGTTCACTGTTCTGTTTGTTGACAGTCTGGAGCTGCACGGCGAAACTTTCCTCACAGGTGGATTTAAAATGACAAGCTCCAACTCCTGGAGGGTTTCATGACAGTTTTGACGTCAAACAATGTCAGTGATCTACTGCCACAGCGACATGTTTATCAGCAGATAACCTTTCATTCTGTGAGCGCCAGAGGTCTCATTTTATGTCGTTCGTGGTGTTAGCCAGCAGGACGGAGGATGAGACGATGCAGGTGCACACAGTGGCTGCTCCCTCTTCTTTCAAACCTGATCTACTCCAAATGTTGACTCGATTTGTGACACAGAATATACAAAACTACTTTCATATGGGAATACTTTAAGTTGTGGCCCATTCGCACAGTGGATATGGATAGTACCAAACCACGTATCTATAAGAGGAAGTACTTTGCTTCATGCATGTTTTGTCTGATGTGGATATCCTGGAATAATGGGTTTCTGAAAATCCATGTCACCAAGGCAGAAAATGCATTATGGGTAATGTTTTATGTGAATCATTGTGACAGCTTTAGCCAGCGGAAAAAAAAAAAATAAAAAAAAAATAGATAAAAACCCTCACTTGCAGAGTGAGAGGAGCAACAGTGAAGTAGAACAGTTACTCAGATGAAAACTGTGACAAAGCCTGAGACAACTCAGGCTTTGACTCAGCTGCTGAGCAACTAACGGCTGTTTCCGTCTGCTGCAGAGTCGGAGGGATCAATATGAACGTCGAGTTTTAGAGTTTACTGGCTTTGTATGCTGAGTAATGGTGGACTGCTTAAACCCAGTGGAGATGCAGTAGAAGGAGGAAGTGGAGGATGTGTGAATATATAATCCGGTGTTGTTGTCGTTCCCTGTTTAGTCAGAGCGGCTCGCAGCTCAGGTGGGTGAGCTACCTGCCCTGACTGAGGGGATGAGAACTGCTGAGATAAGCTTTACATTTGCTGACTTTACATTGTTCTTCCCTTATCTCGTCCTTCTCAGCCATTTCTACACGTACCCAATGAAAAATATTTAAAAAGTGTCTTTGTAAGATGGATGTTCTTTTATTCTTCTCTCGTGGTTTTACTGGACTTCAATTAGTGATGCAAACACTTCAAGGCTCCACAGTTTCAGGTTCTTTTAGAAATACATTGAGGACAGGAGTGTGTGGAGCTGGAGTTTAGTTAGTTTAGATTATTTAAAAAAAAATTAAAAAAAATACTGAAATAATTTAAATTCAATATTCAGATAACAACTTTTGAAAACAGCTAAAAGCTCCAGAAACATTAAAGTGAGCAGCCTTTGAGCAGAAAAGACAATTCAGTCATTTAGAATAAAATTCAATACCTTTGAATTACATATCGAGCGATCGTGGCCCTGCTCACCTGCTGTGGATTAGAAACCAACATTTACCCTGCAAGCAAGCAGTTGGAAAATATGTGCCTCGTTTACGCAGCATGGCAGTGTGCGGGAGTTTATTTTATTCTGTCTGGCCGTGTTGTGATCCGAAGTTCTACAAGCATGTGTCCAGCTTTACTCTACGCTTTATATTACAGACCTTATTGTACAAACACACACACACACGCAGCGCGGAGGAGCCTCACGCTGACTTGCACAAACCCTCTGATTATCTCAAAGCCTTTGAGTCCCGCTTCCATTCCATCGGTGGGGTCACCATTAGGTTAATACATGCTATTATCATCTATCCAGCCACTGGCTTTGTAGCCGGGAACCATAAAGAGCCGGATTCTTATAGATCTGCTGCCCTAGTTGTGGCAGAACGTTCCAGCCTGTATTGATTGTTTCATAAAGCATTCGGGTTCACAAACCAGGATGGAAAACGAGGCCGCTTTGTCCCCACGTCCAGCGTCCACGGTGTCTGCATCCGCTCCGACATTTTCCTGCGTTTTTATGACCGTCCTCCAAATGATCAGTTGCATTCCACCGACGCTGAAATGCAGCCAAATATCAAGCAGCATTTTACCATTACGGCTGATGTTAATTTCTTAATCTATTCCATTAGTGTGGCCATGAAGCTGAAAATGAGAGGCTAATTTGATGTTTTCTAACCCCCGGGCCACCTCGTAAGATCGACCGCTTCGGGTTCAAGAAATGTATAACACCACTTTCCATTAGTTGAGGTTCCTTTCTCTGGTGAGCAGCTCCATGACTGTCAGGGGGGACGGACAAACTTTTTTCCTCTGGGTCCAGAGTGAGTATTTTTCTTGCTGATGTTTTGTCAGGAATCCGAATGTTTTCTGATGTATGGGGTAATCTGCCATATTGGCAGCCAGCTCAGTCATTTCTGCTTTTGACATGACTCTCATTCAAAGTGATCGAGCCGCGAAGAAAAAGTAGTTCCACTGAAATCAAAGCCAAGCCTTGAAGAGCACTGAACTAGACGTTGTAAATATTTGGGTTCACATTCATTTCCAGATAGAGAGACACCAACTCAACGAGAGGACTTTAAAGAACATTGGGCTCCTCTTGTATCTACCTCAGCTGCAACTCACATATTCCTTAATTTAGGTCATGAAGCTTTGTGTGACGAATGCATTATTATAACAATGTTCCTGTGACACTCTTAAGTTACCGCCGTGACATTTGCTTGTGCTTGTTCTGAGGCTGTCAACCATGTGGCCATTATGCTCAATGACAGAGGGTTTGGAGCAGCGATTTTAAGAATGTCAATGTGAAAGGTGTCACCATTTATTGTCCAAGTCTTTGGAGAACTTTGGCTCTGCGGAGCTTCAGAGTACGATTCAGTCGTCAGTACAGTAAGGATAAAAAGTGGTGGTTTATGAGCGATACATTTCATATTCTGATGCTGTTTACATTTCATTACATCTCCTGAATCCTAATAAAAGGATTCCATTATCTACTCGTTATGTTTTTAACTGTTAAACGTATCAGAAATGAGTAACTGACCACAGGTTCCTTAAACAGTGAAAGTATGTCAGTCTGCTCTCTATAACTTCACACTTTCCTCTGCTGCTTGCTGCTGATGCAGGTTTAACCGTCAGGACCATGTGAGAGTCCACAGCTCCAGTATATAGAAGAGTTCTCTGACAAATAACAAACACCATGGACTGAGGAAGACCTTGGGACATATTCAGAGTCTATAGGACGAGTGAATGTCGAGCTGCTTTGTTAACGGCTGCTGTGTCGACAGCTCTTTCCAAGGTCGAGAAGGAGCTGTTGAGTTCCTCCACATAGAGGAGGAGTTTTTGGACGGTGCCGAAACTCAAGAGAGAAAACTCTGCTGCGCAGAAGATGCTCCAAAGTTAATGGCGTGATCAGACACAAGCAAAGATGCAACTACAATGACAGTCAGATGACACCTACTAACACATTGTTTTTTGTTTGTTTTTGAGCTGCCATGTTTTTCTGGGGGTCAGCCGATGATGATGATGATGATAGTACCAGGAGAAGTACAGTTACAAAATTGACATTCATTTGTGAGACGGACATTTAGTAGAGCTGAAAGCTGTCAGACCTCTGCCACGGCCCAGGAGTCCACTTCAAGTCAATCAGGCTGCACCAAACGTCACACTCCCTGATATCAGCCTGTATTAATGCCATCAAGATCTATTTCTTCTTCCCAGGAAATTAAAATGTCCCCATAAAATCCTGCCTGCACTACTAAAGGTAGAGGAACTATGACCCATATCACATCCCTCCGGTTGGACAGAAGTCCAACCGGACTGATGAAAACATGACCCTAGATATTTCAGCTCTTTCCTCCTCAAAGCAGACCCCTGTCCAGAACCTGCAAGTCCAACACATTTGTCACGTCACTGGGTCAGATGGGTTGTTTTATACATAGAATAAAGTCAACGCTTTGATATTATAAAACGCCCACAACGCTGCAACCCAGTCAGCCCTCTCCCCCTCCACACTCTCCTGTTCTCTCAATCTCTCCGTGCGACTCACTTGCAGGCCCACTGCTCCGAGCCATGTTGGCAAAGATTGCTCACTCTTATTTCGCCAAATTGTTCAAAGGCCTGATATCCAGGAAGGAGAAAGTGGGTGGAAACAACAGAGAGCGGGAGGAGGCAGAGAGCAATAAAATGAAAACTTCTCAGGATAACCGCTTGCACAGCAAAAAAGCTTTTAACCAATTCCTTTAATGAAACGCCACCTCGTGCAGCCGGCGAAAAAAAATGATTCTGGAGCCCGCTCACTCGCTGCGGACGCACTCGCACCAGAACGCGATTGGCCAATTAATCAGGAGTGTAACGCGTTTGTTAAGGGTTTGTGTTAATTTACATATTTATTGGAAAGTCTGAGCGGAGAGTCACTTTAATGTAGTTTTAATTTATGGGCCTTTATTTGTACACCTGAGCTGTAACTCTTTGAAACGGCACAACAACTCTCTAGACTGAAAGACTCGACAACAACACAACAACTTTTCTCAAAATCAGAACTTCAGAATTTATGTGAAATATTTTGTAAACTATTCTGCACCAAAGTGGGGGATGGACATCGTTTAAATCGGCTAATCTGTCGTAAGACTGTTAAAGGATCCGTGGCCCGGGCGTCTGCACGAGCCTTTGATGGAGTAATTGGCCATTTTAGGGCCATAATGAACATGTTAATGAGTCTGAAGCTTTAAAGCTGAGCTATAAATAAACCCATCAATGAACGAGACAAGCTCTTTGTCTTGAGGTGTGTGAACCTGCAGGGGGGGTGTGGAGTAAAAGAATCTGGCAGCATGACGTACTGCTGGTTAAAAAGTCTTCCTTTCAACACGAACATGTTCATGTTTCAGGATCAAAGCTGAGTTCCATGTCCTTCAGATCAATGCAGCACAGAGGTTTTATGTAATATTTATGATTTGCTTGTGGATATCTTTGAACGCGTCGCTGAAAATAACAGCTCGACTGCAGCTGAACATCGTGTCTGAAGAAATACAGCATATGGTTTGAACTTTCAGTCCGAGGGGGCAAAAGTCACCTCCACCCACACGTGTTTGTTTTCGATTTGTTTGCTCAATATCTGTGTTTCTGTTTCTTTGCGTCTAATCGAAAAAGAACATGTTGATTTGATTCCTTCCTTTTCATTAGCATGGTTTTGATGCATTCGTTCTTTTAATCACACGGATTGTTTCCTTCTGTCAGGGCTGGGAAGGTAAAAAGGTTAAATCTCATTCAGCACAGTAACCAAAAGACTATATTTTTGGCAAAGCAGGCCGTGCTAATTGTGCTTATAAATAGGGTAAGTCAGGCCTCAGGTGTCTCGGCTGCAGAGGAACACTAGGAATAATAATAAAAAATAAGACTAGGGAGGCACACTGCCCTTAAATGCACACTGAATAAATTACAAGTCTTTGTGGGAATATCCTCAAGGGTTCCTTTTCTTCACACAAAAAAAGGTACCCTGCATGTAGTTATTTATAGAAACACTCTGAGAGATGGAGGTACTGGGACACATTTATTCGAAACTGTAGGATATTTTAAAATAAACACGGGGTGTATTCAACCCTAATCTTCCACCTTTGTTATAAAACAAGTCCATATATTTCACACAGAGCAGCAACTTCTGTCACTGCAGACAATAACATTTTAATAATTAAAAATGCAACACCCAAAAAAAATGTAATATTGAATTAACAAAACGCACACTAAATAAATTGAATTTGCGTTATGCGTTATTTTAAATTGGTGGTAAAATAATCAGTTCACAAACTTGGTGAGATGAAATCAGCGTGGTTGTTGTTTGAGGTAGATTTTTAAATTAACCAGTGATTAATATCAAGCCTCAGAGCGATGGTTGTTAAGTTTTCCTTTGTTGAAGCACTTCCAATATTCACACAGATGTTTACAGCCTGTCATAAAATTACACCTCCCCTTTGAGACCATCTGCAGTTGTCCCAAAAATAAAACTGAGGAGCACACAGTGAAACTAATGATTCAGCTTTGCAGTACAGGGTTTATATCCATGTGTGTGTGTGTGTGTGTGAGAATCAAAACACCTCATGCTCCTGGATAACATGGGTTTAGTCCAACGTGCCACTGGAAAGTGACCAGTGACCAAGAGGGACTTGAAGAGACATCCCACATGGAGGAGGTGAACAGCTCGGGTCCCATAATTTACTGTTGCCACTGAAGGTATCAGCTCGTGACAAATCCCCCTGATGACAGGAGCTGCCATATAAAACCTAGAACCGATGACTTACCAGCTAATTTAGGTGACGTGTCCTCTGACAGGAGTCAGGGCTGTGAATAAACAAACAGGAACCTGCAGCCTTTCAAATTAGACCACTGTGGCTGCTCCTCCTTGTCAAGCAGCACAGGGGACTGCAGCTCCGGGCCTCGTCCTTCGGTAAATATTAACTGTCCTCGCCATCTGCAGACACTCTGCCACCTCGTTTCCCCTTTGAAACCCGTCTGTGCTGCAGAAACCGCACGTACGTTTCTCGTGCAGCTGCAAGTTCACGTAGCGTTTGATTAATAGCCCAAACAAGACAGAGGCATGTGTTAGTGCCGCTGGTGGCGGTGGAGTCTCGGGCTGAGCGCTGGTAAATATTCAGGTGTGGAATACACAACGCAAGAAAATGATGAGAACACAGATTTGCCAGCGTGCTCAGGTCAGGGGCTCTGATTCACCTTGACGTAAAATTTCGCCCTCGTCTTATTTTCAATTTCTGCAGCTAATTTCATCTGCATTAATCCTGGTTAGGATCTGTCCTTCTCCCGTGCTCCGGCCCCGAGTGCCACAAAGACTGATGAGACCATCGTGCTCAGACATTTCCCTGACCAAATCAGTTTCCAACAACTGCGCCTGCACACAGTCCCTGCAGCGATGTCATGCATCTGCACCGTTTCTCTGCTGCATCGCTCTTCATTCGGCCGTAATGAGGAAAGCTAACGGTGCCACGCATTCGGCGATGTGACTGTCATCAGCCGACGTGTGTCACGGGAAAGAAGGCGGGGAACAAAAAGAAAAAAAAAAAAAAAACCCTGACAGCATCGTTGTTTCGCTGTAGCGGCGGCTGCGTTTTGTTCCTCCAAGAATTAAATCGATGGTATTTTTTTTTTTCTGAAAACCAATTTGTTTTTGAGAGAAAAACACATGGACGCCATGACATTCTTCCAAATGTTACGCCATATGAACCCGACCTTGTACTTTGTGCATCACGTCATACACCAACCCTCTCACTGACCATTTAGAGCAGAGCGATGATGCGTAGCATTGAGCTCATGCCAGGGCTGAAGGAGTCAGCGAATGCTCCGCTAGCACTTCCTTTTGTTTTCACAAGCTGAGCATGAGACATGACTGTATACACTAAAAATACACATCTGTGTATGCATTGTACTTCAGGGTATTATAATTACGTTAATGCAGTGCATGCTCATGGTGATACCATATGAGCTTGTGATTTTCTGGTGTCGCCTCTTACACGGTGGAGATAGTCGCACTGTCTCTGTTGTATTTGTGTGTGTTCTTAGTTACAGAAAAAGCCCTACAATCTGATCCTGGATCAACTGATACACAGCTGATGAGCACATAATCTGCAGAGAGGATCATTAATCTCCTTTGCCCTGGGGAACGTTTCACCACAGCTCCGTGTTAAAGTCAGGGCAAGATTGAAGGATGCTTTTCAACGTCTCAAAAAAACCCCCTACACAACACGTAATTCCCCCGCTGGTTTACCTGCATAATTAAATCAGCTTTCATTTTGTGTAAGTTGTAGATAAATCAACCAGATCCCGATTCACTGTCGACAAACTTCAGAGTCGAAGATCCTGCAGGTGACAAGGGTGCGGACGTCCTTGCAAACTCAATGACGCAGCCGTCTAGATTTTAATGAGCTTGTTCTTTGGCACCGCTGTCGATGACAACGCCAGGTCTCGTACGGAGGCCGCAGTGTTAATGGAGCCTCAGAGTCATTAAAGGAGAAGTGAGAGAGCGCGGAAGGTTTACTGAACACAAGCTCCTCTCACTGATCTCACCGGAGCAACTCTCCGGAGGGAGCGGCAGTGCAGAAACAACGTTAAGGTAGAAGGTCCCTGGAGGCCGGAAGCTACGATGCCTCATGATCATGTTGTTCTTGGCGGAGCCCGGGAGAGTTGTCCACAAAGAGTTTGCTCTGCGGAGACGGCAGAGAGGCAGCCGGCAACAAACGCACTGTAATTCAACAAGCTGCACTGTTACACACAAACTAATTACAGATGTTCGCTGCTGCTGTGCTCAGTTTGGTGCAGAGTAACGAACGGAACCCTGCTGTGCAGCTGCAAACTGACGAGGTTGTGATTATTAATATGAGAAAAAAAAAAAACTTTCAGAAGTTCATTCTGAGAGATTGAAGAATCCAAAAGAACAGATTTAAGATAAAGCTCAGAGTACAAGTACTGACAGTGTACGTCTTAGAGCTGTACATATACAATATTTGATCATAGACTGGCTCACTATGAACTGAGGAACATTTAAACGTAGGTTCTTGTCTGTTCACAGTTTCAACATGATAATCTGTGAGCAACACATTTTCAGACATTTTACTGGAATACAGTCTGTATTCTGAAGGATTATTTGCAACTGTGATATTTTTTAAATAATGTCCACAGAGGATTATTCTGCATAGTAGTACAAATGAAGCAGTTATATCTGGACAGCCGCGATCACCCTCTCTGATGTAATGTTGTAAAATGTGGAGCCTTGATTATATGAATGTCTACTTCATAACCCAAATGACATCCACACCACCTCTCTTGATTACACAAACTGTCAATAAATTACACAGTGAGACGCCTCTGCTTTCACATTCGTAGATAAATATGCACAGAATGGCTAATACATCTCACCAGAGGCAGGTTTCATGGGGGACGTGTTGTAAAGTATTCTCGTAAATATTACAAATATTCAGAGGGAGTTTTCGCTGACGATAAAAACATGAAATGGTGTCAGACATTTACGTTATCTATGCTGTATGTTCTTTGTTGCTGGTTTGTTTTCATTTGTCTAATCATTGATCAACGAACTGAAAATGAGAGTTGCAGTAAAACGGAGCATTATTATTGTACAGATTTGTCCCCGTTTTTTATTTGTGCACAGCACAGTGTGGATAATACAACTAATCCTCAGTTTGCACTCAGGCAAGGAGATGGGGGCCTGACGCACCGAGACCTGAGCAGCAAGGTCGCAGGTGAGATCATTAGCTGCACTTACCATGTACGGGAAAATTAAAGGGCTGCTCTAGGCTCTGATGATGACAGTCATTAATCATATTGTGTCAATAATTATAATTCTATAGTTGGCACCTTAATCTTAATTTAACTTCAAGTGAACACTTCTCAAAGTTGATGTGTTAGAGGAAAGGACTGAGAAACTCTGGGGCCGAACTGTGATGGGAAGGTGACTTGACTGTATACACTGAAAATACACATCAGTATGTTCAATGTACTTCCGGGTATTATAATTACCTTAACGTAGTGCGTGCTCATTTCCTTTGAGATTCGCTATTTCTGGATTTGGTTGCATTTGGACCCTTCCTTGGAATTTCCAAACCAACATTTAATCTGATATGAAGTTTGCAGCAGGGCACTAGACTGCGTGAAGGTATGATGAAATCTCATGTGGAGATTTAAACAAAGACCATGCAAATCTTTGATCCTTCCTCCTCCTTCCTCCTGCGTGATGAAACAGCCAAGTAAATGATGCAGCGCACCCATAAATAAAAAAGCTGTGACACACTCAGGCGCAGAGGGTTCATTAGGATCTGAACGCTGCGGGTTTTCTAAATGTGGGCTCGCTCTGATAACTGGACATGCTGAATGCACTGGCTCTAATTGTCTCGTGGCAGTTGTATGCTGCAGAGAAATTGCTTCATGCCCTCCGCAGATTGGACAGGCATTTGTGCACTACTTAATTTTCAATCAGATCCGATCCTGGCTACGTTGCCCTGCCGTGCGAAAGGAAAATGGGGGTCATATGGTTTCCCATAGTGCTAATGAGACGCTCCAGTCACCACACGGCTGTCATATTTCATCCTGTCTTCTGAAGCAGATAAGAGACACTGACACAGGTCTGGCTGACGGATCCGGTCCATTCCTCACACAGACACATCCAACTGGGACCAGAATCACCTACATATATGGATTTCGCTTCAGAATTAGCTGCTCCAGGTTCAAGGGATTAAATGTGTGTCCATCGAATGAATCATCAATAGTCATGAGTTGTCCAGACTGGATGAATGGAAAAGGTCTGAGCCAGTTTGTGGCAGTGGGCAGAGCGGTGAACTGCAGCTGGTTTGGTATTTCATCTGGCACTGACACCTCATTTGTGGCGATTTGTTTAGAGCTGAACCATGGATGGTTTTATATAACTCCCCATTTCATGTGGCGGACAGAAGGGAGGCCTTATGCTGCTGTAATGACGAGCTCTCCATGCTGGACTGTTAGAAACAACTGAGTGAACAAGTCCATAGAAAAATAAAACTGAAGTGTGATTCTGATTGGAACTTTAGGAAAATACCTCTGATTGATGTGGAGAAAGGATTCTGGGTAAAGTGCATTATTCCAGCAGTGATTAGCTGTCACAGGCTCCACTAAACAGGCAATATGAAACCGATAAAATCCTTTTGAATGCATTATGTTTAATGTGCTGGCAAAGTGCACATAACTCCTCTGAAAGAAAGGGCTTAATGTTTCTAATGACAGCTTCCGAAGAGTTTAAGGAAGAGAGCACTGAGCCACTGCATATGTTTCAGAGGGAAGAGCAGCTGAGATTCTGGACCCAGCCTGGACCCAACCGTAGCATTGATATTAGCTTTAAACAAATGTTAAATCCATCCACTGTCCCATAGTGGATCCACATGAACTGTACGGTGTCAGGTAAGACCTTCAGCTCCTGAGTGGACCCTTTGTGACATGACTGAGAGATATGTTGTCCGCCTTTTTCAGCAGGGGCCATGATGATGCAGGATGACATCACCAAAAAGTCGAAATTACCTGTCTGTCTGTGTGACTTCATATTCACACCTCTGTCTGCTCCAATCAGACTCACTCTCTATCCATTGTGTGATTCCTCCAGGCAGGGGTGCTGCCATAACAGGTTGATCTAAAAGGCTCCTGCAGCTTTGTGGGCAGAGGCAGGAGGAGTGAACTGTAGCAGCTCAGATAGCAGCAGCTCCGTGTTACAGTGCATGGATGTTTCTATCACAAAACTACATACTCATCCCTGTACTCGGGTTGCTTGGATTTTCCTCTGTTTGGAAAAACAACCAAACCAAGACAGAAATGGTCCCACTCACCATCTGATTCAGACCAGAGCAAATCAAGTGACAGGTGTGAGAGAGACAAGTGGACTGAAGAGGAGAAGAGATGATGGTGGTGGCAGGGGGCCTCAGGCTCAGGAGGACCCATTCTGAGGAGGTTTTGTTAGGTTGTTTTAAAGTGCAGTGTTTGGTGTAAAGCTGGTAGAAAAAGTGATTTACTCCCTTTTTCCTGGACAACACAGCTCACCTGGCATCGGCAGCGTACTGAGCTCGACAGTTAATGGCGGGTGGCGACCCGAAAGACCTCTGATTAGTACAAAACTCTGGAGACCTCAGAGACTCACTCAAAACATCACGATACATTTGACCATCACTTGTGAACTGAAACAGTGCAACAAGAGGTCACTCAACAGGCCGCCTAGTGGTGTGTTGACCCGCTGAGGAGTTTGGTTGAAATCATCCATGGCCTTCCTCGACGGTGTGAGTACGCTTCATCTCCTAACAATGGCGATTAGAGGTAATCGGTTGCTTTCATAGACGTAGAGACACGTGAAAACGAAATGTAACAAATGAAACTAAAAACATAACAAATTCAGAGAGCAGATAAACACTAAATTGCAGGAAATTCATTATTATGCTTCGATGAGGAAGATCCAGATTGCCAGGTAAATTCAGCCCATTCCACTCACAAATAACCTCTGAATCATAATGACATCTAGATTTGGTTGTAAACTCTATTACATTTGCTCAATTATCCGTTTCCTCTGATTGCCACTGTGCTTTTCAGGGATGCCGCAGTGAACGGAAATCCTCTGTAGCTGTTTGTTTTCCTGTGCTAAAGTTTCTCGACTGTAAACATCAACTGTTTCATTTCTGGCTTTAAATGATTGGAAAGTGTAAAGAGGAAAACAATGCCTTCAGGAGAGGTTACTAATCACTGCAGCAGGTTCCCGTGTCCTCATCCAATGTGAAATTGATTACACATCAGTCAGACTAAAAAGAAAAACCATTTGAACCTAGATAGGGACAAGATTCTTTTTTTATGCCCTCTTTTGGCTGCTGTTGATCTGATATTGATCCTCTGACATTGGTCAAATATCCCACTCTGCATTGCGGATAGATGTTGATTGGGTGTTGAGGGCTTGTCTGGCAGGAGGGGACAGGGTGCATGAATGAGGCTGATTAGGGCCGTCACCCACCAGGGATGTACCATTGATTCCAATGCCTTTTTCTGTGATTGGAACAGATGCTGTGATTGTGAACATTGACTACACTGTGTCTGCAAAGGCTGCTCTCTGTGTGCCAAGCAGGGAGGCGGCAGTGACTGCGGCTGCCGCTGCTGCTTTAAGATGGTTTGTACTGTATTTGGCTTTTGTGTGGTGTAGGGAATTTACTCCCTGCAGTTTGGCTTTGTTCATCTATAAATTCAACATTCCAGCAGCGGAGGAACTTGGCAAGGAGGACGTGTTTCTTTTTGTTAATCCGAGGATGTGAGAAGGACCACACAGATTTTCATGTGCTACAGTAAATAGATCCAAGGCCGCCTGATGTCTCCTGTGAACTTACTTTTCAAAGTGAAGAAGGTAGCTAAGAAACCCTGTCGAATCAATGCAGGGACTCGGTCAGTTGCTCATGAATATTGTGAATATGCTGTCTGGGAGCAGTCTGTCACTGCTCCCCCTTTGCCCTGAAAGAAGTGGATGAGCGTGAGGAGCTCTTACTTCACCAATATCCAGCTTCGCTTCAAGGGAGGGCAGCCTTGTTTCCAGGGACTCAGAATAATTGGCGTGTTTATACAATCAATGTTAGAGAGCAGTCATCCTCCTCTGGGGAAATATGAATGCTAGAGCACTACCACCTGCTCCTGCTTTTAAACCGAGCTGTGAATTCTACAAAGGCCCATATGACTTGTTTCACATCCTTATTGTTATTCATATTGCATTTACTATGAGCTGCTGTATTGTGAATGTTAATATCTCACCTTAGTGGTTGTGATGTGTTTTATACCGTTAGCAACACTATGGTGAAGTGACTCCATGTCATTTAATGCTCTACATGGGCTTGTGTTTTGATGTGAACAGTTGATATAATCATTGGATTAGAATCTGAATTGTTTTGCATGTTCTCCCTGTGTCTTACTCCCACATGGGCAATGTGGCCAAATGAGACTGTAGATGTTTGCTGGATCCACTTCCTCAGAGTCTTTTTCAAAATGAAGCATGTGCTGTTTAACAAGCTGCAATGAAATCTGTATGTCAAGACAAAGAAAATGCTCAGTAATCCGAATACTCACATCTGCATTACAGTAAAGGGGTAATTTGCTCATTCTGGGCTTCAGGAGACCAAAAGAAAACCTGTCTAACAACACCTCTAAAATCACACTAATTGAAACACCATACTAAAAAATAAAAACGAACATCTGGATTTTGATGTTACAATAAAAAGTAACTTTCCAAAGCCTGCTCTGTTTCCCTGGAAACCACCAATTTACTGAGACTTAGAGATGTGTGGAAGTGGAGAGCTCTTAGCCGCTTAGCCAATTAATTGCAAATGTCTGAGCTTATGCTTTTTTCTTCGTGCATGTGTTGATGTAACTTTGAAATGTTTTCAGTTAGCCATTCGGGTCTAGGGTCTGAACCAGTCATGCAAAAAGGGATCTTTTACCAACAAAGTCAAAAATCAAAAGGGAATTCTCTAATGATGGGAGAAGCTGGTGCAGACTTTCTTAGCAACCCACATTTGGCAAATAGTTATTTCCTCCATAGCTTAAGTCTCTGACTCAATTATAATTCCTCTGAGCTCCTTCACTCTTGAGGCTTTCTTAAATAACCTTTATTTTTTAGTCCTCTAGGTCTTAAACAACCTGGATATTGTCCTTTGCTCAACAAGTGGAGCAGAACACTGCACAAGGGTTAAGCATTAGTGTCCCATGGTAGACTACATAGGACGAAGGCATGGGGCACAGAGCAAGACTCCCAGCATCCAGTGCTCCACACAACCTGCATTAGAGAAAGGTCACACGAGTGCTCACCTTTGTAGAAGCACTCCTCGCTGTGCACGATGGTTATCCTGCGTCCTCTGAGGCAGGAGGCCCTGTGGAGCTCACAGTGGTTCTGGTACAGCTTCCCGTCTGACCCGCACACAGGTTTGTAGTGCGGTTTACAGCGATCCAAGCACTTGCACTCTCCTTGGCCAGTCTCATGGTCGACAACACAGTGCCGCCCCAGGCCGCAGTACTTGTGTTCACAAGGACCAGGTGAGCCATTATGTCCCATAAAACCTGCAGAGACACACAAAGAGAAAGTTACTGCTTTTTGTCTTTTTCACAAAAACAGGAAGTGAGCAGCTCTTGTTACAGACTGGGTGTCCTTCAATGGTTGTTTGTGTTTTCCTCAACCAACAAAGTGTTGGTCAAACCCACAGATCATGAAACTCAAGATCTCTACAAGCATGAACCGTGTGGGGGATTATAAAAACTAAATCTGTCTGTTCATTTCAAACCAAATATCACTGCCAAGAAACAACATCTCCTGCTTTGTCTTTTGACATTTGCAGAAGGAAGATGCAGTTTTCACATCAGTGTATTCACAGATTTAAAAATGTCAAAATCCATAAATATAAATATTGATATCCATGTATATAGAGATGTATTATACATGATAGGTCATAAACCTTGTTCCACATCGGCCATGGACCAAATTAGGCAGACAAGTAAATAGATGATTTCAAATGTTTATGTAATTGAGCCTGCTAATGTTTAAACCCTGGATACAAGCCCGAGAGTTATAATGTGCTGGTGACAGGAAGTGAGTCAGAGAGTTCTTCATTTTCTAACAACATGATTGGCCAAGGGGCGGGGCTGATAGAGAGCATGCAAGAGAGTGAGAGAGAGAGAGAGAGAGAGAGAAGCAGGAAATTCAGCGTCTGACCTGCTGCACCTGAGTCGTGCTAACTGAGCTGACAAAGCTAAAAACTACCAAAGGAAACCCGATATTATGGCTTTATATGACTAAAGTGTCCTGTTATACAACCGAACACAAGTGTTCTTGTCCATTTGAAAGTGTTTAAGAAGCTCAGCACAACTCTTTTAGCCATTAACCTGCTGGATAGCTGTCAGTTAGCATAGCTGATAATGAGCTAACAGTGTCTTTAATTACTTCAAAGGCAGCTGGGTAGCTCCATATTAGCATAGCTGCTAATATGGAGCTAAAAGTGCATCCATGGAGGCCATGCCGAGCGTCACAGTTTTTTGGAGACTTTGTCGTGTGGAGCCACATTTGGACAAAACAATGGAACTGTGACTTGAGTGAGTAACTTCTGCTCATTGAGTGACAACATTAGCTGCTCTGAGGACACACACACACTGCACACAAAGGTTTTTTATTGTTGATTGCAGGCTTTTGTTTGAATTGTATTTTAAACTGTGCCATTACATTTCAAAGCTGAAACGTTTTATCTTGCTATTGTGAAGTGTTGTTGGTGCAGCATTTCATATTTGGGGAAAATATTTGTTGAAGAAACTTTTCAAGTTACACTTTATAAAAATTGTTATGTTTTGTAGTTTAATTGCGACATGAAATAGGTTTTGTTTATTTTGCCTGGGCTTCAATTAATTGTATATCTGTCTCAAACATAGTTCTCATAAACATCATGGGCACAAAGATGGCCGTGTTCCTAACTTGTGTATATATATAGATATATATATCTATATATATATTGACATTGTTCCATTGCACCATTCTGGATGGTGGGAGGAGAGGGAGACACGTCATTCATCTTCAGGCAATGTCCAATATGTCCTCACACATAGCAACCTCCACAATGACAAGAGGTTAAATGTATTCGAGTATTTATTTGATCCGAGGGCTGAGGAGTTGTGGGCACGAAATGAAAAGGAAAAGGCAAAGTGAAATGTGGTAAAAGTGTCCTTGAGTGAAATGTTTATTTGTGACAGGCTCCAGGTTTGGGGTTGTACAGCCGACCTAAACTCTGACCACAGTAAGGAGGAGGCAGGAGACCAAGAGTTTCCTACTGGGAGTTAGTGGAGAGGCAGGAAAAAGAAGCTTATCATGGAACCAAACACTTTAACTTGAGTGGTTTTCTAGCAGCGGTTGAGAAACAGCATTGGAGATGGTATAAAAACTTCATGAGAGAAATAAGATGTACTGTTGAACCATGACGTTGAAGTGACACTTTATGAGGACAGGACTTTCCTTAGAGAAATCATTAGAGTTGAAGATTCTGGCTTTTCAACCTGTTTGAACACAGGCTGCAGATCAGGCTGCACAGCGAACTACATCAAATATATTGGCTTTTTAATGGCTGCTGTCTCACTCTCACACCGCCCTTTGGAACACTCCTCTGGGATAGGAGGGGAACGATGAAGCGAGGAAAAAAAAGAACTCAGCCATCAGAGTGGAGGTCTGTCGGAGCTCACATGAAATTATGAGCTAAAGGGGCAGGTTGCAATGAATACACAGACAACGATTATAGGTTTGTCCACTGCTTAATCCCTTTTGTGAAAGGTCATTGTATTTGCAACTGTTAGTGCACAGTCCTTCAGAAAACTGTCCGTGTAATGAGAGCGCGATTAAAAAAATATACATAGCAGCATTTAGTTTTTGTATCCCAGGATAAATGAACAACTTTACGACCTCATCCTGACACAAAGAACATTCCACACACCAGCACGGCGTTGATGAGTAAACGCTGTGACACTACAGACTCACACTGCAGCAACTCATCACACAGTTTCCCAATTTAGTTTTAATGAGCACAGTATAAATCAATTAACATGTTCCGTGCATATTAAGTACAGAGCATATGTTTTATGGCTCTAAAAGGATTAGGCAGAGGAGACAGAAACATGACTTTGTCAACGTTTCGTTAACTCTTACGTGAATGAATCACTTTAAATGTCACCTCTTATGAAGCCACATTAGAACTCACAATGTCCTGATTTAATTTGGCTCCAGATTAATAACATTTAATTCCAGTCTGTTTAACATCATTCATTGTTCAACATGGGGGAGTCTTTTGTGTTATATATGTTGTTTGATGAAAGTTTTTACATGCTGAATTAGTTTCTGCAGCTTGTACAATTGAGAGGAAAATCATATTAATGTGAAAACATGTGGAGACTTTTAATGTCACTGTCTTTTGTTGTCCCCCAGTTTATGGTTATGCAACTCAAAGCACTTATGTTCAAGGATCATTATCTGTAGCTTATCATTCACTTCTGACATCATGTATTAGATTGAATGTGTGTACGCCATGTTAAATCCACCCTAACCTTTTCAGATGTCACAGAGAACCAAATTCTGCCAGCACAGTTTCCCAAGCAAGTGAGCAAATGCAAATCATTTGCACACCATCATAATTTGTGGAGCACTGCACTTACTCAAGATAAGTGTCCAACTGATATGCAAATCTCATGGAGGAATATAAAAAATAATTCAACTGTAGCACTCATAGATTGGCTTCCACAAACGTCCCTCTCACATTGCACACACTGTTTCACTACTGATCGATAAATATTGAGGAGAGAGCGGCGCTTCGTGGCATCAATTTCAATCTATGATGCATTTGCCTCTGAGTACCATGGCCTCCTGATATATAAAATCACCGGAAAAGCAAGATGAACACCCTCTGTGCTTAGCCTAAAGATGGTTATGGTTCAGGCATTTACAAAATGGAATCACTCCTGTGGTCAAATGTAGAGGAGTGAGCATCCATCTCTGTTGTCTCCGTTTTACACAAACTCAAAAAGAAACAGTTGTGTTTATTCCTACCATCAGCTAGAGCTCTGTATTTCTTTAAAAAGTGTACAGACGCATTTCAAATCTTCCTTGACATCACCCAAAAAGATCTGTATGAATAAATCCTTTCTCATCCGACAGCTACACGTAGCTTTCAATTAAATGTATTCGTGAATATCCAACGCTGGGTTTTAGCAGCTGGACATTGGGGTAAACAAGTCAACTAAAAGCGGTAAGCCTTGTTCACATCCATTACCTCTCTCTGTGCACAAGCCTGCATCATCCCCCCGCCATCACAGAGGATTTAGACGAGATACAAGTGTATACACTGTGACCTGATTGGAGCCAGTCAATTTGCGGGTTTATTAATTCCCCGCAGTTCCCTGGCATAATGATTATTCAGTGAATTTGTGTCGCACAGCCAGGCACCCTCTGCCACCAGCAGGGTCAGTGAAGGGCGCAGTCATTTGTTATCAGTATGCATGTCCAACAGTCTGGTCATCAGCTGACATCAGGGACAAATGAGGAATTGTGCGCGGCCTTTCATTCATCGATGACCTATTACTTTTTCAGAGCGTGGAGAGAAATACATGATGTGCAGTGTGAACTGGAGGCCCGTTATGAGAGTTTAGAATTGTAAGGATGCACTTTGCACACCTTCATGGAGGTGATTCAGTGATTCAGTGTCTTGCTCAAGGACACTGCAGCAGTAACAGCAGATGCTTGTTGTTGAGGCAGATGGTTGTGTTGTTTATATCATGGTCAGATCTCCACTCTGAATCGTGAAGCGTCCGCTGGGAAAGTACTGAACCCATGAGGCCCCTAACTGCTGTGGTAACGGTGTGTGATTAAAATTGTTTTGCATGTGGAAGCTCTGTTTGCTGAATAGGTTACTGGTGTTGAAGTGCTCTGAGTGAGACACTTTTAAATATCTATTCTGTGAATGTAGGGGCTGAATCATTTGAGAACTAAATAGTTTTTATGTTTTATATACTACGGGGCCAAGTTTATATTGCTCACCAGATGACACCAATAAATTGACTTTTGTCACTTATATTTCTACGCCAACATAATCAAAATAATTTTCCGTCTTGTTTAGAATCTGCTTGTATAAATCTAATATACAACCTTTCATCAGAGTCAGTTTCTGTAACAATGATAATATTGTGAAAATCTGCAAAGGCTCCCAGGGTGAATGGATTTGGATGCAGAGCAAAGTACAATCGAAATATCTCATTAAAACAAGTGGAGGCCGACAATGTGTCCAGTACAGATAAAAATGTCAAAATCTTCAGTCTGAGCATGTCGGCATCACCAAGGTCCAGGCATATGTTCGTCCAGTGTGCATCATTTGAAGGGCATCATCCCTCAATGCATGCCTAATGAGGTGCACGCGGTGATAACTGACGGGGATAACTGACGTAAATGGACAAGGCCAACATTATCAGATTGTCACTGCAGATGGATCAAAGCCTCGAAACAGTACAATAAAAAGATGTGTCGAAGGAAAAACACGAAACAGCCTAATGGAAACTGCCCTTCACAAATGTGTAACTACCTGCTCTCTTTGTAAAGCCAATTCCAAGCTGCCTTGACATCCCTGCAGCACAAGCTGAAGCTAAATACTCACATCCACATAAGCCCTATGTCCCAATATTTTGAAGGATATTTATTCTCTCTTTCAACAAGTAATTTATTTCCCTTTGCTGGCAACTAAGAATGTTCGTTTGTTGCCCATCTGATGTTTTCCATTACAGCTTCACCCGGTCCTGAGGGAATGAGCCGAGTGTGGTAAACAACAGTCGCAGGCACTGAGCTCACTCCATGCACAGAATTAAGATGGCCCACAAGGCCCCATGTAGAGGATGCAAATCAGAATAAACAAATACTTAAACAATACTTAAATCTTTAAACAAACAATGCCTCGTTCTCGCGTTACTAGATTAGGTTTGTGTTTAGGTGCATTTGGCCAGAGCAGAGCTGCAGGCTGCAGTGCTAAGAAACGCACTTGCTTCTGCCACAGTGGATGCATTTGATTTTCAGCCAACCTGGCTACAAATATTAAAGTTTAATGCATTCATGGCTAAAGGTCTGAAATCATTCAATCTGCTTTTACCGAGGGCCTTCTCTAAAAATCATCGAATTAAACTGTGACCATTAGGAGAGTGAAACACTGAGCCCTAAATGTCGCCGGTTTATTGACAGTGAATTATTTGTGACATATTTATGAAGAGGGGAATTTAATGGCCAGTTCATTTTTGCCCAGCTTGAGTTATGGGTTTGCACAGTTTTGCAGATTTAATTTCAGATTTGCAATAAGGGAACAACGATTGGTTCGACCTTTTTTCATTTCATAACAAGTAACCATCATTGGACAGTGTTTTGAATATGCGGGCAACCCTGAGACATGACATGTGAGGTTATGGCTCAAAGAAGTTCTCCACTATATCATTTCCAACCGGTAAAAATAGCATTTTATGTATTCAGTAATAAAAATGTTAATTTAGTTATGTTTGGCTCTGTGTAGTTATCCTTGGGCCATCAATTCAAATTCATGCCCATATCACTGCTGCACTGCCAGAGGACACACTCTATAAGGAAAATAAAGCTTAAAGCAATTTTCCAGAGTTCTGTTTTACTTTGCTTTTTGTGGTTTTACTCAAAATCTGCAGCTGCCTTTACAAACACGCCCCCCCACCCCGTGTCATATGAAGGTTTGGCCATCTTAAGCATGTTCCCTGTAAATGAGCACAAACATGCGTAATCACTGTGACATTTGATCATGCATGCAGCAAATAATTCACCTGTGGTAGTCCCGGCAAAGATCCTCCCAAAATAAAGGCAAATACTGGTGGAAATGGTGGAAATACATTTCAGAAGAGTCTTGGACTATCTTTAGCTTTTCACTTGAATCTGCTGCACCTTTCTGCCTCACAGGTGCAGTCATGTCTCCATCACCTGCTGAAATGCACTTCTTTCCCCCTTCCCCCCAAATCATGTGCTAATTGCAGCGCTGTGACAACACTTTTACTCCTGGTGGCATAAACAAGTCGTGAACATTTTATGAGAAGCTATTTGAGGCATAAGAGCTTTTTTTCAAACCTCTGGAGCCGGCTAACCCACTAGATTTAAAACATTGATGACTTCCCTTCCACCTCAATGCATTTGTACCACGGTCCGTCCTCAGAGAGGCACAAGTAACATCATCTGAGAGGCCGTTTTTTAAAGTTAGGAACCTTACATAAATCAATCACAATTTGTTTCATGTTAGTCAATATGTGGAAGTAAAGCACATAGAGCAAGTTTCCTATTGTTGTGTGGATGGATTGATGCTGTCTTTGTCATTTATGTGGCCTTGTTCTTTAGCAATTATTTAACAATGTTGAATGAATTTGATCAAGTCAAACTGTGTGTGAACAGATGATAAGTCCTTGTTATCATTCATATTCATGTATTTAATGAAAGCTGAGCTCTGCAGCCTGCGGACGTGAAACCTTGCCAGCTTTGCTCCACTCTGCTTTCTAACTATATTAAGACAATCTAACATTCACGGTGAAGGGAAAGTGTTTGCATTTTCAATTCAGCCGTTCAACTCTGGCGTGAAGTGAGTGAACTGCAGTTTGCCCTTTAATGCTTTAAACGCAGCAGCAGTAAAAAAGGTCAGAGTAAGATGCAGCCAAAACATTTGAAAGAAGCGTTTTAGATATAAATACGAAATACAGTCACACGTAGACCTGCACAATACGGGGACAATTTCACTGCAGCTGTGGGAGGCACAGATGCAAGAGGGGGGTTGTTTACCACTGAGCGTTCATCTTGCGCCGCTCGACAAACACAACTGACGTGAGCACACGGGTGTTTGTGAGATCTCACGCAGCACCCAAATCAAGTCACGGTCAATGTATTCATAATATGCCATCTGACACGTTCATCACAAACCACTCTACAACAGACATACATAAATACTAATTAAACTATATAAATAAACTGCACATGGGATAAATTCTGCCATTCGTTCATAGTCCAAGATATTAATAGTCATATCAAGGTGGCGCCATTAAAGGGAGCCATTCCAATGTGGCCTTCTTTCATTTGTTATTGTTGTGCAGCTTTGAATCAGAGCTGAATAATTAGGCTTCTTTGACATTCATACACAAGGAGACTCTTTAATGTTGAGAAAGCATTTATTTTAGATCCAAAACATTAAATCTTTGTTTCCCCCACAAGGTTTTCCATTTACGCAGAAAATTAGGCCTGTTATCTATGTAAACACTTTGTTCTGGGACATAAATTATAGCCATTAAACTCAACTGCAATTTGTGATGTTCTGAAATGTCTTTTTTGGATTTGTACTAATTGCATGTGTGGTTCAGACATGCTGATACAAAAATAATGCTTTGTGGAGATTATATATATATATATATATATATATATTTTTTTTTTTCCACTGTGACAAATGGGTAACATCTGGCTTTTGCTTGCAGAAAGAGGTCACCACCTCACCAAATCTTCACTGTGTAGCTGCAAGACAACCAGGTGGAAATAGATACACAAACCCAGGAGCTACTGGACTTTCAGAATCACAAAATTAAAAAAAATTCCATAACCATCATCCTGCCCCAGCCAACTAAAACAGTTTGATCCTATAAACCATGAACACGATCTGACAGCAACTACACCAGCAACTGAGCCCAACTATAGTGTGTAGTTTGTTTCTGCAGCTGCCAAAATGTAATTAGAGTCAGAAAACAATGACACATTTGTCACATGGATCATTTCAGAAGACAATTGCCCACATTCAACCTTTTATCCATCATCAGTCTATTCTGGTTAATGATTACATTCATTGTGTTAGAAAATCTGCTGGGTTCAAGCAGCGGGCTTCCTATCTTTAGCCAGCATTCATCATCACATTCAGGGCTTGAGGTTCAGGCTACAGAGGTTTAGCCAATTAATGGGAGAGTAGACTGAATGAACATGAACATGAAACTTTTCTGATGATGAAATAACTATTTGTAAAATGCCAAATATTTGCTGCTTCCAACCTCTCAAATGGGAGGATTTCATCTGTTTTCTGTGCAGGATAATAAACTGAAAATGAGAGAATAAGATCCCTTTGTCGAGGTGTACAGCACTTGATTTAGAGTCAATTAAATGCATTTAAACTGCAACCATAGCATCAGTGATGTCCCCTTTGTTGAAAATACTCATGGAAATGTTGATTTAAATAAAAACTCATTATTTCCATTATTGACGAAACCAGCGTGTTCCTCTACTTGCTTTGCCAGATGTTGTTTTCAATTATTCAGCAGTTCCTCTGAGAGCCACTGAACCTCCCTACGTGTCCATCCATTGTTTGTGTTTAATGTAAATGTAACAGTTGCTTGTGGTCTGGGCACTTCCTCACCTTTGGCTGTGCTATGCATGTGTCGTGAAGCCTGTAACTCCCTCCTCGTCTCAGACTCTAGAGTCTAGACACTGAGATCTGACATGTAAAAATATGTCTTGGAGCCCAGACGTTCCCAACCCTCGCTCTACGAGACACAATGCTGCTGGGAGATCTGTTAATGGAATGAAATCTACTCTGCATATCCATCACTCTAATGTGCACCTGCATTTACTGGGTTACTATCCTTGTTCCTCTCTCCTTTTAGAATCGTCAGCACACGGTTATAAAGACTGTGAACACTTGAATTACAATATTTACGTTCGTTCACCTTTTACAATGCATTTAAATAGGTTAGACAACTTACTATGTGCAATGCATCAATACTTAAATCATTAGAAGAGAAAAAGACAACCGTTTACTCCATTTCAGCAACAAGACGGACACTGTGGCTTGTGTGTTAGCGTGTGCACGTGTGCGTGTGTGTGCTAGTCCTTGGCTGAGTGCATGTGCTACAGAGTGAATACGAGAGCACCTGGCAGCCACTTTGCAACTTTCCGTCCCATTTCATTCCCACGCTTAATGACTGAACGTGGACCTGGCTCCTCTCTCATTCTGTCCACATCGGAATGCAGCACTGAGAGCATTTCCACCAACAAGCCCATTTATCAGAGACTGCTGACTAATTGTAAGAGCTTCACACTACACCCATTACTACTCGACATTGCAGTGGGTTGTGTGGTTGCTAGGTAAATGGAGCAGTTTCTTGCTCCATATTGGTTGTCCTGGTGCTTTCTTTGATTTTTCGCAGTCACTTGCATGTTCTGTGGTTCATTTTTTTTGTTTTTTATTTTTATGTTTATGCCTGAATCACAACGATAACAAGGTTGCAGGAGGGGACAGTGCTGGGAGAACATAGCTCCGGGTTTGACTTCAGGGTAAAACCCATATCAAGGCTTCAGTGTTGCAGCCAGGATTTAATTCATCCTGTGAAGAACCCAGCAGCTGTGTTCTAGAGAGGCTGAATTATTGTGGAACGCTCTCCAAAGGTAATTCAAGCAAATACCTTGTTTGTATAAACAATGAATACATTTAGTTCAATGGCTTTAAAATGTCACTGAGCCATTTGAAGCAATTAGCATTCAATGATAATTGCAGCGCATTAAAAGCTCCTTGCACATTACAGTCATTGCAGTTATGAGTGACTGAATGGTTTAAAGGGTCAATCATTAAGATTCTCACTGTGGGAAACACAAAACGGGCAGATGTTCTTTATTTTACAGTCCTCATGGATTTTCTTCACACCTGGTTGTGCCTTCCATTTCTGCTGGTGTTACTGTCAAAATGTTTATTTTTTTAAGCCCAGGAATTAAACAGCAAGAAGAAGACGGCTACATTTGCAATAGTATGCAAGAACTGCTCAATTGTGGTGGAAGGGCCGAGTAAAGGTTATGGTAGAACTAATTAACTTTTGGAACAGCTTCAATTGAGGGGGGCAGACGCTGGAAGTTTTTTCATTTTCTTGAGCATAAGAAAGCCATTTTTTTTAAATTTGAGAAACAAATTCATATTTATGAAAATACTCTGCCTGCATTGAATGTGAGTAGATAGAGTGTATGTACATGCAATGGATTGTGACCAATCAGTCTCCAGTCCAGTCTTGATGAGACAATCAATTCTTGTCAATTCAGCTTTTCACTGCACAGCAATAAAATGCCGTAGAGGAGTAAATGATTTATTGGACATTTTATTTTCCCTTCTCTGCCCCAGGATGAAAAGCCTGGGCTGTGGGATCAAGGCTTTTGTCAGAGCACCTCCTGAGGGTTATGCTTTGTTTAAACTCAATAAGGGCCTTTTTCTAAAGGGCAAAATAAAAACATGTAGTGCCACAAAATAGGACGATTGTATTCCACCGTGTGTTTAAAAAGTTCGCATTACTTCTCTTTGAGAAATAAAACAACAGCAAGAGAGTGAGTGTGATGAAACACAGAAGAGCATCTGAGACTGCAGCTCTTGAAGGAAAAGAGGAAAACAAAAGTTTACCCCACACTGCAGTGATGAGCGGTATCCCCCCTGCTGAGACCAAGACTGAAGAGTTCCGTCAATCAAACTGACTTCATGCATTTCTACATATACCAGGAGCGATACTAATAGTCCAACAACAAAGACCTCTGAAAGACAAATCAATAATCTCAGTAGGTTACAGAAATCTCTTCATTCATTTGGTTTATTCATGTTCCCTAAATTCTCCCCCCACTGCTGCCTCAGCTGTTTAAGCTGTTGTCACCGCTGTGAAGCAATTAATGTCAAGATCCCGCGGGAAGCTGGATAAGAATGTTGGAGGGGATTCATATATATTTTCTATCAAATAATGATGTACAAGGGAATAAAATAAAATGAGGTGTCTTGCTTTCACATAGAGTTGCTCAGTGTTTGTACACTGAAGTGGTCCTGTCATTCAGATAAAAGCCACATTAAAGTTAATCTCGGTTGAGAGCGGAAACCGTCCTTCAAGATAATGTTCCTTGCTGTGATTACTGCGTTGACCTTCAGATGGAAAAAGAAGGCACTGCCTCTGCCAAGCTTCCATCATTATCCACTGTAAGTACCACCGGTTCATGCAGATCACTGGGAATTATTGATGAATTTCAATTAGATTTGTCTCACTTCATTTAATACTACATTTTTGGGATATGGTTTGCCAAAAGTGATGGGTATCAACATCGTGGGAGTCATTTATACGCTGAAGATGAGTTCTGATGGTAATATTGTTGATCTTGCTAAGTGTGCAGCATGTTATGCTTCCTTTGGCAGAGCTGATGGTCGCCGTGACACCTATCAAACACTTCTCTGCCCTTGCGTGTGTTATTATTTTTAAATAAGCAGTTGAACGTTCTTTGCAAGTTCATTAAGCAGTTCAAAGACCTGAAAATGAATTGCATGCCATAACAGTATAATGTTATGGCATGTTATCTCGTAAATGTTAGGCTATGGACAGTCTGTCATTGTTTATGAGTCTGATACCCCCTCCCACTCAGTCTATAGTTCAAATCTCTAAAGTCTAAATGTGTTTGAATTAAAACATAATGATGTTGAATAAATGTTCCTCCCTAGAGGAAGTTTAAAACATTAGAGCCGATCGACACAAAGTTCAAGCGCTTTTGGTTTTCAAAGAAATCAGATGTTAGAAGTTTACCAAGATGTCTTCCATTAATTTTCACAGCACTGGTTAAAAACCTCTCAATTAGGAATGTTTCTTTGATCTGGAAATGTTTTTTTTGAACTTGAAACCAGGGAGCAAAGCTTTCAAAATGCCAGCTCACCTTTTAAAATGTGTTCACAGGGTGACACGCATTCAATCTGCATAGACAGGTTCTTCTTTCGAAGACTAATTTCACCAAGATAATAACTCAAATCACTGCTCATTTGATTTGGGAGACAGGTGAAAGCAGCTAACGAGCAGGTAGAGACTTCAGTTCAAAACATCTAATTTAGGAAGCACCTCTTAGAGGGTTTTGCAAATTGAGATCCCTTTTCCTCACACAACCCCAGTTAGTAATTACCTTTTATAAAAATTAAGACAATTCATCTGATACACGTTGAGAACACACTATGACAGCATTACTGAATGTTTTGTTCAGAAGCAGTAACTGTAACCATTATTCTGATCTTTGTTTACAAGTTACAGATCACAGTTTGATTATGACATCAAGCAGTTGGCAGTTGGCTTCAAATTCTGTCCAAACATTATTTTGCGATGAAGACAGTAAAGGTAACACTAGACCAGTTTCATGTTCTTGTGATGTTTGCATTGGACACGTTTTTATAGCCTAGTTAATGATTTGCACAAAGAGGTGGGAGTGAGAAGCAAGAAGACAGATCCATACTGCAAATCTAATAGGCTTCTGAGGTAGAGCTGGTTTTCTCCCTCAAGGAGGTGAAGAGTGTGACCATATGGTATTTAGGACAGAGACAAGTGTCCTCTTATGGCTTATTGGGTCAAGCAGTATAAGTGGCCCGTAAAGCTCATCAGACGGTCCTGTGGGATTTCATAGGAAAATCCTATAGGTTGTTTTTTTGAGCCTGTCAGTGGAGCTCCCAGGCAGATGGTGCAGTGCAGTCCCTCAGCCTCCATTTAAAAACTACTTCTGCCCTTGTGCAGAGAAACACTGCACACAATCTAACTTGATTAAGACCCACTGTATGGACAACTGCAAATTAAAATATGGCCAAACAGTGGAAGGATAGATGGAACAACAGGGAGTCTTCCAGTAATCCTTTCTGAGAGGAGAGCGGTGCGTCACAGTGCTCCCCGCTCTGGAGTGTAGCTGTGACGAGTTATTAAAAGTGTAACCAGAGCCCAGGGGGTGGTGTGTAATTTTGGAATTAATATACAATTTAGAGCTGGGTGTTTGCAGCCGCTGAATTATTCAAATATGAGGCTGCAATAGGCTTAGGTCTGGTTGGGCTAAGGCGGCGCCAATGCATACAAATGAATACATTATGTCAGTATATGAGAAAGGGAGGTGACACAGATCAGGGAAACATAAACACTGGAGCCAATCAACAAAACAAGACGCTTGTTCTTGTGCAGAGTTCAACCTGAAAGTTCCTCCTATATGGAAACAGATTAGGGTGTTTGGTTTTTATTAAGGCTGTTTGTTGGGGGGGGGGGTCTTTCTTCAGTGGCCATATCTGCATGCATGAAAAAGTCTGCACTTCATTGGTTCACTAAATAAACCCACACTTGTTAACCCCCTGTCCTGCAGCTTGATTTGATAGGCTGGATTTATCAGGTATCCAGTTAAGTCTGGTTTATGTAGCTTTGCAGTTAAAGGAATGGAAAAAAAACCTAGAACAACTTTTAACTCTTGATGTCCAGGATTTCTCATTTTCTGTTCCATGTTGTCCAAATCCCAGACTTTGACTTTGCGGTATGGTGCATTGTTGTACTGAAAGACTTGAAGACGTCCAAGAAGGGATACAAAAAACAATATACAGTACCCACATAAAAATTCTTAAACCATCTGGCACTTACAATCGGGCCACACTTGAAGTGACCAAATGTCCCCAAGCCTCCTCACCTGCGTCTAGATGATACACAGCACTGATGCCACGTGATTGGCCGGTTGGACAACTTCATGAATATGCAGGCAAACCTGCCACAGTAATGTGTTACACAAACACATTATATTCTGAGCTCATGAAGTTAGTCTGCCTTTGGCACAATCAAGCGGACAGATGTGACCCGACAAACCTGATCAACGCCTGTGCAAAGGAGATAATGTTGAGCATCCCCAGATAAATTAAATGCGCCTTGTTTCCTCCATCACAACCACACCTGTGAAATTCATCTGTAAACAAACTGTTTGGACAATGGTTTGAATTCCAGCCCTACTTGCACCGACAATCGTTCCAGTGGAGTTTGGGTAAAGAATTGTATCCGTTAGCTGTCTATTCTTTATGCTCTTTATATTCTTTATACTTTATTCAAGTATAGCCTTGAAATGTATATTTAGTTAGGTGGTTTAACCGTCAGTGATATAATTGTCACAAATAACTGCAGTTTTATCGTCTCTCAATGTTGCCTCCTCCTTCATACCACCACTGACACTTCCTACATGTAATGAGGATCGTAGGATTGTCTCAGGAAGTTTCATTAGATATTTCACATGGCTAAATCTCTCTGTTTATTCTGTAGAATTGCATTTCACCGGCAGCCCAAGGTCTGGCCGCAGCCCGCAGTAACAAGCTCTGTCGGTGTGGCACACACTCGCTCTGGGACTCCAATTACAGAGCATCCTGGAAAACGCCTGGCATTTGTCTGTCTTTGTCTCTTGCTTGCTGACATTCAGGCTGCTGCACCCCCCCAATCTGTAATTATTTTCTGTTTTCTCATCCAAACTAAATGTAGAAATGGCATATCCCTCCACCCATTTCCCAAAGTGATCACCTCTCTCAGGGTAACAGCACCCATTAGATGGAGACAGTGTGCCGGTCCATCATTAGGTGAGGAGTACAACGGTCGGAACACCGAGAAGGCCGGTGAGTTTGAGTACAGACCATCACCTGGCTTCCACTGTCTGTGAGGGAGCAAAGTACATTTAAAACTGAAGAGAGGAAAATAATATAGCTTTAGGTTGTAGACATGGTGGAGGCTCAGAACTAGAAAAAAATATATGCAGCAGTTCTATCCCCACTTGTTCTCCATCAGAAACTTTTCGTGAATGTTAACTGACTCACAGTTCTCTGTCCAGCCACTCCTTTGTGTCCTCTTGCGTCTCCAGCCATCCATTCATAATGCAGCTTGTGATGTAACTTGTAAAATTGAAGTTTTAACACCAAATTGGCCTCAGTTGTGTAATAATGAGAAGCCCCCTGCGCTGGGTGATGCCTGAATTATTTATGCCTTTCTCTACAGTTGGCTTGCCTTCTTGTCACTGGGGCTGTAAACGGGTTTGCTGAAAACTGGCCAAAGTGAGATCTCCCCTCTCAGCTTACAGAACGTGGCGCATTAAAGTGAATCACAGCAGACAGCTGGGGCCGCCCTTTATGGTAATGCACCCTCTACAATTACTGCTTCGACCTTCCCTGCTGAAGAAAAATGGGTAGACGTCCATTTAGCGGCCCTTTCGAACACTTAGTGGCAGACATGTTGGGCAGCAGGACCACCTTTTGCCTGACATTGACTCTGGTTTAGAGGAGACAGAGGAGGTATTAGAAAGGTGACAGGTTGACAGATGAGATGCATCTGTCAAACAGCGAGAGGAACAAGGTGCATTAATGCAGCCACACCACCTGTCACTATGCTTCTACGTGATGTTGGTTATGGCTAATGGTACACACAGCTGCAGCTCTAGGTATTTTTCAAAAGTTTCATTAGTTTTGTTTTTTTTTGCTCGACTTGATAGTAAAAATGATAGTAAAGGTTTTGTCTATGTCCAGAATTCTCAGCTCTGAATAAATGCTGGATGTCATGCTCTGCCGTGACAGGAAATTGGATGTAGATTTGGAGCTGTTGAATGAAATAACACATTTTAAAATGTCATGAGACAATTACTGGCAAACTGAGAAATAATGATCAGAAAATTACCAGTTCCAATTCATAAGTAAAATTCCACTCATAATAACGGCGCTAACATCTTGAAGTCTGTTGACTCTGAAACTGGCTCCGTTTCCCTGACATTAAGAAACAATGCAGCTGTTCAATGGGATGGGTTTTCTTTTTTAAACCCATCATTCACAGACACCTGCAGAAATGCACCTGTAATAAAGATGTTTCATCCACCAGAGATCACTGCCCATGCAGAAGTTGTGGGCATGACTAAAATAGGACAGTTTGCTCTGCCGAGGGTTTTGCATTCTAAGAGCTGTTCAGCTGTTTACTCTATGTTTACTGCAGCTCGATCCTGATCTTCAGAATCAGCTGTTGCTGGAGTGGACATGAAGAGGGGGGGCCCCGTGATCAGTGTGTGTGAGTGTTTTGGGGGCGACACACAAAATCTTGCTTAGGGCCGGCCCTGCACACATTTATGTATTTCTATTATTTAGAAAGCTTGATCAGCACACTACTAACAATGATATTTTGATTCAGAAACGAGAAGAGAGTTGCACTGTTTTCTCCATCCAGCAAATGTAGAAAAACAGAAGCCGCTGTAAATGGTTGACTGACTGTGTTAAGATGTGATTATCAGCTGAGATATTCTTGTTAAACCAAATTGGTTGCAAGAAAAGCGGAGAGTGCTGTGCTCCAAATGAGTTTCCTGATGCAGAGCTTTGATTTGCTTTTGAGGTGTTTTCCACTCAAAACTTTAACACCTGAATCTTTGAGACTACCGACACATTCTGCAGCAGGTGTGCTTCAGTCATGCTGTGGCCTCCATCAAAGCACAACCCTGAACCTAAAGTGCATAAGGCCTGGGCACTGGCTGTACGTCACATATCAGGGAGGAATCGTAGAGACAGAAATGGAAACTCACCTTTTATCCTCAAGCTCTCAGGGATCCCGTCCTGCTGGAACAAAAACAAACACAAGACCACAATTATAATAAACCGTAAGATCACACCTTCAACAACATGACAGGAGGCTGAAAGTGAAACCAGTGGTGCGGGCAGCATAGATCTGAGACAGATTCTACACACCACTTCATACAACTGAGAGTGCACATCAGTGTGAGGCAGTTTGAGAGTTTTACTCTGACTGCAAGAAAACTGCCAACAAATGTATTGATGACAGACAGTATTATACAACTGTTTTATGACAAGTGCTAATTTACATTACTCACATTCAAAGTGTAAATATTGACAAATGAATACTTCATTGATATAGTTTCTAAAGACATGCTCTTTGTTTCCATCATATTTTCCCACACATTGATCCCCATGCTGATCATGGTTGTTGTCTTCCCTCCTTCCTGTTTGTCTGCAATTTAGCAGCGTCTAATAAACACTTCCTGGTAGAATGCCATGAAACTTGGATAAAAAAAAAAAAAACAAATCTGACTCACCAAAATGTAATTGAACTGTCTCAGCCAAAAACAAATCAAAATAATAGTAATAGTGCCGAGACATGTACAGAAAGAAATGAGCAGTAGCACTATGTAATATTTAGAGCATGCACAGTGATTACGTCTGTAGAAAACGCTGCTATCAGGATGACTATTCTAAGTAGCTGCTCTCCACAAATAATGAATATGAAGGAAAGAGGCATAAATATTTGATTTCCCTACAGTGAAATCTGCCGAGCTCATCCCTCTTGCGCTTGTGCAGAGAATGCAGCCTCCCTCGTTACCCGCTGTAGCTGAGTGGTGCTACGAGGAACATGCACTGTGCAACAGGTGGAATGTCGATAATGAACAGCGGGCCCCTACTGCCTCCTGAAAATAGATTGCCCAGAAAATCTGCATACTGCATATTTTCTTATACAAGTTGATTAATAGAGTGCATTATGCATTTAAAGCATTCAGCACCTTTCCCTGTAAAACACTGTCTGTAACCAAAGATCTGGTTAAAAATTAAATTTGACTGCAGTAATATTTCATCTCTCTCCAGCGACTGATTACACACACACACATGCACACACGCTGCTGAGTGTTGCTCATCCATTCCTCTACAAAAAAACAACTTGGCTGCACAGGTCCACCCCCCCACCCCCCCCCCATTATCCAGACATAAGAAATTAAAGGCCACACTCTTAAATTCAGACAGGAAGGAAACTCAGAGGAGTGCCCTTCGTCATCTGCAGGCGCCATGAAAGTTGTCACCACATCAAACCAACAACACACACAGACACACAGCGGCCATGTCTCTTAATCAAAGAACATTATTCTGTTTTATTAGACAGGTTAAATAATTCACCCCAAAAGAAATTTCAGTTTGGTGGATTGTTGTTACTCTGGCTGCAGCAAACTAATGAGTCCCAGCCAACATCTGTGGCTGCGTGACATTCTTTGTTTCCTCACACAAAGTCTAAAGGAGGTGACATTTAGAAGTGCGCTACAGGTAGGAGGATATCAAATGGGGCCTATTTGCATATGGCAGCCAGTGTTCACACTTCATTTGTTTGAGGAGAGTGATTTCCCCACGGCTGCTGGCAGGCCTGTCTCTGCTGCCCTGAGACTCTGGGGACAGTGAAGCACCCAGCTGTACAACCCGTGGTTCATCTGCCCCTGTCATAGCAAGCTGGCTGACCGCCCACATCTCTCTCTCTCTCTCTCTTTCTCTTCATCACTCAACACCCCCCACACTCCACCAACAGCACCCCCCCTCCTCCTCCTTGTCCTCTCTTGTACACCTTCAGATTTAACATCCCACACTGCTTCATTCCACAAGCTTCTGAGTACACTTCAACTTGTGATGTATAACTGCTCTAAACCATGCAAAGACATTTTACATTTTTACATTTCTCACATTTAGTTTCCTTTCATAGGAAATACATTTCGATCGGTATGATCTTGTTGTTTGAGAGCTTAAGTTTCAACTTGTCAGAATCAACTTGTTTTTGTATCGAATCGAGGCAGCTTGCCTTCCTTCCTGTACATATTCTGTTTGTAGCTGACATATTAGGGTGAGCTGAACTTAATAAATAAACAAGTAGCCTTAATAATTTATCTAACAATCAACAGTTTATCACACTGTTTTACTACACTGGTTAGGAGCAAGATGGCATAAATGTTTGTCCTGAATTTCCCGTGTACTGAATGTGGTCTGTGGTTGGCTGCACATTGCAATCAGTCCACATATCAGTCCCACATTACAGTAAATAACGAGCCGTGGGACGGCATCGATGAAGAAGCAGTCAGGTTAACGTCAACATCTGGACTGACATGTGGCTACAGCAGATTGGCACCATACAGCGCCAGCTCCCTCAGCCCCTGCGGAGACTTTACAGGAGCTGGTTACCTCCGCTGTAGGCTCGCTGGCATTTGAAAGTAGACAGCTCATCAAGATGAGTGACAAGGGTGGGAGCTAAAGCTGACCATCTGAGGAGGAGGAGGAGGGTGGTGGAAATAATCCTGACAGTAGCCACATGGAAGAGAAACATCGCAGCTTCTCGAGCAGCTACACTACATAAAACTGTGTCTTGTGAATTCTGTCATTTGTTCTTGTTATTTCTGCCGTCCCTCTTCTCTTTATCTCAATCTAATTTACCCTCCCTCTCTCCCTCCCTCTCTCTCTCTGTTTCGCCTCCATTCTCCCTCTCTCAGTTTATCCCCTGTTAATCTAGATTTGTCATGTGGCCAAGCCGGCCCTGGATGGATGGGGCTTTGCGCACAGTCGTCCTTGCCTCCATTTTGTTTGTTGTGTCATAACGGCTTGATGTCAGAGCGACAAACTCTCAGAAACTGCTATTGTCCCCTGCGTCCAGCGAGCCCGGCGACTCTTCCACAAATTTCACAAAGTGCACATCGAGCCTCTCCATCACTTTTACAGCAGAGCTCAGCGGGGAAGAGCCGCAGTGAAATGAGAGGATAGAAGATTTTCTGTTACAGAAGCTCCAAAACACAAACGACCGCTCCGAGTGTGTCTCCCATTGTAACCGTTTATAATTAGGACTGAGATGTGACGGACAGAATTCTGTGTCCTATACTTGACCTGACGTGGAGGATTTCACAGAGACTTTCTGAAATAATACCACGGGAATTATGGGTAGAGCATGTGACCAGCTGTTTATGGCCGAGTGCCTCCTGGTGATTGAAGTCTTTGTGAGGAAAGCTTATGAGGTCGTATCCTATCCCGTTACCCTTGTCAAACACTCTCCTTCAAAGCACAGGAAGAGGAACAGTCTCGGGCCCATGAAGCATGAAGCAAAGCATACTGCTGTGGGTGAGGAAAGGAATGCAATTATGTTGTTTGGAGTAATTTTTGGCATCTTCGCATCGTCTCTTTAGATGGAGACCGGAAAGTGGATGAGAGAGGATGTCAACTGAGATTAGACCAGCAGCATCCTCAGTGTGTTTTTAACCTCATGATGAATTCTTTGTTGGGTGTAACTTTAATGTTTTATGAAGTGATTTTAATTGCTGATCCAGTACATTCTAGTGCCTCAGCGAAGCACATTTGATAATTATTGGTTTCACCTGTATTTTCACTCCGTTTCTGGAAATCTAGACCTAGTGAGTCTACATGCAGTTGGTTAAGATGGTTGGGTTCAGCCTCCTGAGTTGATTTCTAAAAATCCCTAGCAGGGATTCGAACCAGGGACCTTCCGCTTAAGGCCTCCAGCTACCAAGACAGTAGTTTCAATTAGCTAACGTTATATGTTGTTCAATTAAGCTTTTTTCCTTATCACAGTCACCTACTAGCTCCCATAAATGACAGAACATTTCCAATCTGTGCTGTCACCCCAGTACTAATGCTTTGAGCGGCGTTTCTGAAACAGCTGTTCTTTAACGCTGTTCCCTCGACTGTATTGACAAGTGAATGACCCGGTCCTCTCTGCAATCTACCCACCGGTGCAGAACATTCTCTCACCAACAGAAAGGCCGATGACATATTTTGGAATGGAGCTTGCAATGTGACCATTTTTCACCGAAGGGCTGTACATTTCCAGAGGCTGGTTTGACAGGCGGATGGATGAGCAGAGTTTACCTCTGTCTCCTCACAAGACGAATTGTAATGCTATGCAGATGCCGTAATGACATTCCTCTGCGATGTAATCACAGAGCCTGGCACATTAATTCCACTGGACTGGAAGGGCGCATACATCATTTTTGTAGCTTCTCGTCAAATTCGCGCCGCTTGTGGACATACATTACTTTAATTATTAAAGCCACGCTGGTTCTAAACCAGGCCAATAAAAGGAGAGTAGGTCAAAATGAGCGTGTTTGTACAAGAGAAAGTGTATCATTCAAAGCTTGGTAAACCAGATTCTAGTCGGGGGACAAAAGATTAAACACTGGCCATTGAATGTTAACGGTTTAACCTTATAAACAGTCCCAGGGGGAGTTTTTATACAATCCCAGACAGATTATGAGTAAAATAAGCAGTTAAAGTCATGGCTGAGTCTTTCCACCTTGGAATCAATGACGATGTCGGTGTCATAAAGGTTTTTTACGCAGTTGCATCACAAAGGTCAGTCTTAACCTGGCTTCCAGTGATGCTGGCTCTTAGTCGCCTTATCTCTCATCCTGAGCTTTGGCTTTCAGCCCAGCAGGCATGTCAGAGTCTGAGCCAGAGTAGACTGGGTTCTCCATGTGAACTTAAGCAAATCAAGATGCATTTTATGTTTCACATCTTCCAAAATACAGAAATCATTAATTAAAAAAAAACAACAACATGTTTATACTACACTTGGTCTTAGGAGGCTTGAAATGTTGGAGCCACTATGATTGGTTTAAAGGAAACTCACAGTTTCATAAATATTATTTTCTTTCTTGAGAAAAGTTTACATGCTCTTTCGGACTGCTGACGAGGTGTTGTGCAGCATATTGAGTTTTCGACAGAGCTGCAGATGTGGGGCTTTTTAACTGAGAAGCCCTCTAACAAACGCAGAAAAATCTCCATGACACGAGAGGAAAAACTGTAAGCTCATATGTCTCCTTTAAACACAGAGAACTCAGCGTTAAGATCTGGTTACTTCCCAGACATCGTGAACACAGCCCTTAAACGCTGAAATCCAACACCGTCTAAACAGAGGTAGGCATTGGACTATTTACCCCTCTCCTCCCTCTGGTGTAGAGCATCCCTGGAAGAAGTGCAAGCTCTGCAGTTTACAAAGATCATTTTATAGGATTTTTGGGTATTGAAGTTTAAATCGCTTTACTTTCCCAGATATACACACAGTTCTGTGGATATAGTGTTGGCTGGCACAGTTGCACTCTTGCATTCTTATGCTGTGTTGAGCATCTCCATCGGAGAAAGGTTGGAAAAGGTCAGAGTTTGTTTGACCGGTGTTGAATCAACTCTGACGCAGAGTAATGATTTTCATATCAGCCCACCCCCCACCCCCACCGTACAACCCTTCTATTTCCATGCAGGCAAAGATGTAATAAGTGTGAATATGACAGACAGGCCTGCAGCAAAAAATGAAACCATCTCTATATTTTCACCCGTAATTCTTCATCTTTGATTGGATGGCAAAGAGATGCTTTTGCTGAAAGGGCACATGGGAAATATGTACTGGAGGGCCATAAACTGACTAATGCCTCTTGACAAAAGACTTTGCTTTACTTGAGTTCCTGCTGCCAAAAAAGCCCTGTTTTTTCACTGTCTGGCTTTAATTGATCCAGCTTGGTTTCTCTTGAGTTTTGGTGCCGAATCACAGACAAAACAAAAACAAGAGCATGTTTCTAGTTTAGAGGGCAAACAACTTCTTAGAGTCGCTTACAACAATGAGATTTCAGTGACATCTTTTACTTTTAAACGTTCATCTTTGGGTGCCACGAGAACAATTCTCATTTCATGCAGGGCTCATTTTCATCTCTGCTCAGCTGCGTCTCACAATAATCTGATGTTGTCTTTGAAAAGACAGTCCCCTGGCACCGAGGGAGGGATAATGATTCATCAAGTGTTTTTCAGCATGCAGAAAAACAACAACCACAGGAGAGTCATCTGAAGCAGGAAGAAAGTGCCACTGTAATTAGTTTTACACTTGGCAAAAGCACATAGCTCTGTTGGTACAGACGGCAAATGAAAAAAGAAGTTGGTCAGTACCTTGTGGCGGAATCTCACGACTGGTCGATAGGGCGGCGATCCGAATCCCTCCTTGTTGGGTCTCCCATCGGCGCTGAGCGCAGCCAGCCCCAACAGTAAGATTGCCGCCGACCACCATTTGGCTGTCTTCATTGGTCTTTTCCTTTAAGAAAACAACAAACGAGAGCGGTGAATAATCTTCACCAACACTCTGGAGGTGCAAGACAATACATCACGTCCGCAGTAATTAGTGTGGACAATGGAAACCGCGTATTGTCACTGCTTTAAACTAGAGCTATCAATATGTGTCCACCACCAGTCCAGATTACATCTGCTTCTGAATGTATGACGCGGAAAAAGACATGAAAATCAAAATAAGGAAGACACAGAGCCAATATATTAAGGCAATTAGGCCGAGTGTCTAAGTCAGGCAATTGTGCTGTAGCACGGGAGATAACGTCTTCAGTTTGCTTAAACCCTCACAGAGATGCAGCCCTGACACATTTGTTTAAGTGAGAGCGGCGTCTTAAATTATTCATTACACTGTGTAAAAACGAGTCTGACCTTTGCATGACATGAATTTTACAAAACCATGTTTGTGAGGCAGGAAAAAAAAAAAAAACTGCTCTGTGGGAATGCGTGCCCCATAAACTGATGTTCAATGAAAATCAAAAAGCAGGGAATGCAGAGGAGGCTACATCATGTGTTAGAGGTGTGCTCATATTGCTTAGCACACACACACACACACACACACACACACATATATACACAAACACATGCATAAGAGCATTTTGTCAAAATCTGCATCGCATTTGTTCACGTTTATTTTCAACCCACATCTCCACCTGCTTTTATCTGTGCCGTTCTCTGTGCACCACATAACAGAACTCCCTTCTGCAGGAGCCACTTTATAAATACATTTGACTCAACTTGACTTGTTGATTTTCAAAGGCGAGTGCTGAGCTGTACTTCCTGAGCCTTTTCTGGCCACCAGCGTGTCATCATCCTCCAGCGCGGGGACATGACTGACAGCAGGACGGTGACCCTGCCTCCTTGTTCCTCCGGAGCGACACTGAGTCAGACAACAATGGCACCGCTGTGCCAGCTCTGCGGGCCCACTTGCTATTCACCAGAGGTCAGGAGGTTGGGCCAGCATGTCTGCATGTCACTGTGATGTGCCGGACAAAGAAGGAACATCGAAACTTTTATTTTTGCAAGTTTATTACTTGAGCTGGTCGACACCTTCTGCCTCCCTGCACCTTCTCTCATCACATTTCCAAAAGAAACAGGTTGTCCTTCTTTGTTTCTGATGAAGGACTTCATGGATGGAGTCTTGAACCTATTTTCCTTCAGAACGAAGCTTTTAGCCTTTGTAGTTCCAACATCTCTCACTTTTGTCATGTGTTCCAGGGAGGAGGGGTGGAGAGTTGTTTCATAATCCAGTGGGCAGTGTGTGGTTCCATTGTATGAGTCAAGAAATTCAAAAGACTTCCAAAGCCTGTCAAAAGTAATTGTTAACAATGATCAACAGCCTTACCAAACCCCTGCAGGCACATTACCCTCATTCTGTACAGCCTGACGGCAAAAACCGTACTTGATGCTTCTTAAATGTAGACTCTCCAGTCACAGGTAGGACCCCTGCCAGCAGTTACCGCTGCTCCCCTTCTCTGCTAACACAGTCTTCGAGCCACTCTAGGTGGATTAGCATATCTGCTAGCACAATCAATCAACTCCTTCTCGGCGTCCCAGTGTTAAATGGGTTATTAATGGACTAACTTTTGCAGGATGCTGTGATAGAGACAGAGACGTATGCACAGTTTTCAGGGTTTTAACTTTGTCAAACAACACAGTTCCTCGCAGACATTGAACTGAATTATTATCCTTCACAAGTACAATGACTTCCCAGCTCTATCCTGACTGACATCTACATCACCAGGCTTCTGACTGGGAGTTCCTCTTTTCCTAATGACACAGCACAGAGCTCTTGACTTGGGAGTGTGTGGAGCACATTTAAATTGTTCCTCTTTCAAACCAGGGTGTTTGTAGCCGTGGCTGAGTTTATTGTTCTGTCAGTCAGACCCTCTCTTTTCCTCCTGTGCACCATTGCTGTTAATGAACCTTTGGCACAACGACAAACTGCAAAGAGCTGAGAGATGGAAGGAGGCTCAGAAAAAGCAAAAGCACTTTTATGAATAATAAAATCAACAGCAAACACTCACTTAGTTCTGCTGCTGAACTGCACTGTGTTACACTGAGGGATCGTGTTTCTATGATTTCATGCATCCCATTTACATCAGTGAGTATAAAACAGAAACAAGCGTCAGCAGCAAAATGCTTCAGATTAATCAGACACACAACCTCCATGAATCAGTGAGGGCGGATGGCATCATTAAGAAACTCTCTGACAACATTTATATTGAAATCGGCATCATTTTCATCGCTAGAAATGTGTATAGAATGTTCCTCCAGCTTTTTAATCAAGCACTTTTCCTTCCTCCCCTATTTTCTGATCATAGGCTGAATGTTTTCTTGGCGGATAGATCCAAGACGTTGAAGGAATCTTCATTTTGTTTCTCAGAAATGAAAACAAAGACTGCTAATTCCGATTTTTAAAAGTTTTTAAAATTTCACCTATACCCAGACTTGACTGAGTGTTCTTGAGTAAATACTGTAAATCCTGAGACTCATTGATTTGCTTTGAAAGCACAGGAGGCTAAAACAGTCCAGAAGTTTTTCCCTCCCCCACACCCCCCCCCACACACACCCTGGGGGGAGGGCCGTCATAACTCCAGCCTGTGGTTCCCCGGAGCACGTCTGAGCTTTGGCATTGACTTTCAAATGAAGACTCCCTCTTTTCCACTATGTACACAATGCATCATGTCTTGACAAGCTCATAGCTGCCGCCGCCATCACCCCTTCCCCTTCCTCCATCCATCTCATTCAGCGCACGGGAGAGGCATAACAACGCAGGTATCCATACAATACGGGGCATGTTATAGATACTACCTGCAGCAGCTGACCGCACCGCACTGAGCGTAATTCAATCAGCCTTCATGTATGTTCCATAAGTCATTACTCTGGAAAATAGAATATATAATTAAAGGTGATATTCATTTTCAGGATTTTCCCTCAAAACATCCTGCGGGAATTTACCTCTCCCATGTGACTAACACTGTAAGTCAGCTTAGACTAATTCTGATTCATAGCTGATAACTCACACTTACAGCTTTCTAATTACAGTCAGCTTGTCTCAAATATAATTAAACAAACTCTTGAAAAATGGCTGTTGGTCCTCAGGGAAGTTCTGAGCGCGGGTTTGCGTAACGTTTTCTCGCTGTCCGTCATTTTGATGGACAGAACTGTAAAAATTCCATCATAATCTCTTCTGAGCTCCCGTTTGAATTTAAATTAAATTATAATGAGACAGTCTATTTAATAGCATTTAATTCTCAATTATTCAACGTACAGATTATACTTATGTGAGGGAATGAAGGGCAAAAAAACAATGAGGTCAATGTGTCTTAGCAGGAAAATATGGATGATGAAACCTGACAGCATCGGACTGTTAAACTGAAATACGAGCCCACAGTTTAAGGGTATTAAACGAAATTTAATTGACCTGCCGTAACCCAGTCTGAATTTCTCCTGCGCAGGAACTGGAGTAAAACTTTGTCCTCGTTTTAACTTGATGTGATGCACGTGCACTCCTCAGCACCGGTCAGGGCTGCAGCTCTGTGTGGTGATCGATGCTGTTGCATGTGAGTACCCCGACATTACAGTAGATTGACCTCAGTGCTCTAATGATTGACACAAAAGTCCGTTAATGATGAAAATATTCAGTCAATAAAAACCACTGCTTCGGGGTTTTCAGAGGTCACAAACACCTCAGCAGCACGTGGTAGAGGGCAAGGACACTTTATCCTTCTCTACACTGAACCAGCAACAGTGTTTTCAATATTCTAGCAGCTCCTGGAGTCAATATTTTTCCACTGCTCTGTGAGAATAAAATGTTGCGCTCCTCCACTTCATACGATTGGACGCTGACAGCGCTCATTCCAAGGCATCTGCTGAAAGTCCATCACATGCACTCTGCAGCCATCCAGTAGATCTGCGGTCTGTGAGATGATTGATATATTCAACCCGAGGAGAGGCAGCAAACACTGGGTCTCAGTATGAGATCGCTTTGAGCTCAGAGCTAATGATTGTGTGCTGAAGAGTAAACCCTGGCTTTATTTATATATATCTATGTATAATTCATTTGTCTCTATACCGCTGCAATTGAATGGCAGCAACACACAGGAGTGTTCGACACTTTGCACCTCTTAAGGTCGCAATGAGTTGCTCAGCTGGAAACACTTACAGCTCTAGTACAGCTCCCAAGTGTGAAAGGGGTAAACATCTATGAAGGAGAACAGGGCAATGCTGGAGAAAAGAAACATGCATGCTCAGTCAACCGACTGTTGCCAAACAACTACCGAAAACCCTCTCAGAGTGAGGCTCAAGACTTCCTCAAGGTCACGGCGCTGCTCTGCGAAGCCATGACACTCCATCATTCTGACAATTAAACTACTCGACCTGCACACTTGTGAGGCTTTTCATTTAAAACGTGGGCTACATTGCTAATATTAATTTTGGTCGACTGGCACATATTTCAAGTGTATTTGTTTGTCAAATCCTCAAGGTCACACTCCTGCCACTTTGGTGTGTCTTGTTTTTGTTCTTCTGCAAAATCACAAAATGAATTCATGACAAATGCAATCGAGAGAGAGACGGCTGATTTCACAGGAGATGCCTGCTGCTTCATCTACTAACATTATTCTCTGAGTGTGTGTGTGAGAGCATCAGAGGTCATTTTCTTATGGCAGCAACTCCTCAGTACTTAGCAGCCATTCCCTATGTTTTATTTTGAGTGTAGCCCACAGAGGGGAAGTTAGTGCTTCAAATTACTGAGATTTACTTCAGGCGGTAGCACATCTCAGTCTGAACAGTGCTACTAAACGAAGCCACTCTCTAAAGCCTCAGTGTCTCAATCCACAGTTCTACAAGATGATGACTGCAGGTGTTTCGCTCAGTTAAGGATTCAGCAGAGTTCCCACAGTTAATCTTAACATCATTAAACATTGATTTGATTATTAATAGCTGATAAATGAACTGGTTTTTAACTTGTACCAGTTCCTAAAAAACATGACCTGGAAAAGCAGGAGACGTTTTTTTTTTTTGGGGAGTATAAATTCGACATTAGGTCAAAGATCTGCAAAGTACTCAACTGAATATTTTAAGACGGACTTCATATCTGTGTCCGTGGTTATAAAGCATTCCATAAACACCGCTGCCCAGCAGCAGTTCTCCTGGATTCACTTTCACACATTTTTAAGATACTTGCAGTTAAGGTTGTAGCATCTTTAAGAAACTGACTCATAGTTTTTGTAGATGTTTGCTGTCTCCGTGGTTTCGGTCTCTTCCTGTGACCCTGACATGATGGGATCAGACCTTGTGATGTTCAGGGTCTGTTACACTGCAGCAGATTTCTGCACTTCCAGTGCATATGATGGTTCAAAATTCAAACCTCTAAGGTGTCCTATATGGTCCTAAAATTTAGTCCCCCATCACAGGAACACTGCAGGAGTCAATGAGTGATGTGGGGGTGAGAATTTTTACATAATTAATGGGCTAAATGGTGCATACTGGGATTAATGTAATATACTGAACTCAACAGTCTCGTACAGGGAGAGTGATGGTTTTTAATCAACTGGACCTTTCTATAATTCCAACTATTTGAGTTGGTGGATCAGGTGCGTCCGTCTAAGTCTGATAAGTGTAGAGGCAGAATCCCAGAGAACAACCCCATTAACATTCTGTTCGGTGTATTCTCTTGTATGTGATATTCTCAGCTTGTCTTTCCTCTTCATCGCAGTTTTTATATGCAGTCACGCATCCAGCAGGAGCCTCTAGATAAAACTGCCTGGAAAGTAGGAAGCAGGCTTTGTCTTGTTTTTAAAGAATGCTGCAGACATTATGCTTTTAAGAAATGATTTAAAATGTAGAATTTAAAAAAACATCTGTTTGCAGGGTAACAGGGGTCATTTTTAACGCTGAGTTTGTGTGGAAATTGTGGCTTGAGCTGTGTTTTTTTTTTTTTTTCAAAAGTTCTAAGCTCTTTCATTTGGCAAAAGCTCCTCTGACCGGTCAACGGTCTCAGAATTCCTTCCTTCATCTGATCCACTTTCAGTCAAACTGCAGTTCAGCCGAGCAGCTGAGACTTTGGTTCGCAGTAGGAGAACCAGAGCCTGATTTAGCTGACACGGATTGTGAGGTTTCTTCCAGTTTGTTCTGTAAATCGAACGATTTCATGGAGACGCTTGTTTGAAATTATTCTAATGTTCCGCGAGGTCTATGGAGGGGAACTTGAAGTCAGCAGATGCAGTGCTCTGCTTGTGTTTTTCCCCTCACTTCTTTCACCATATGCTTGAGCTGACACTTCCCTGACCCCCTGCGGGCAGATCCCTTCCAGTATGATCAGCGGCATTTCTGTGTACAGATCAATTTGGATGGAGCACTACAGTTTGTCCCTGAGATATCTGGAGAACACTGGAGCATCTGCTGCGTGTTTGCTGCCCAAGCATCCCTGCTGCAGCGCATCTTATTTGGCAGAGTTATCATGGCACTTCTCATACTCAGACATCCCCGGCAGCACTGCATCCCGATAAAGGACTACTTCAAGTTCAAAGCACGTCCAAAACCACAGGCGACACGCTTCCCCCAGGGGATAGTGTTTCCGTTTGGTCCTCATTCTTTCCTCGCAAATGCTGAAAACCAGGTGCAAATCCCTACGAGGGAGCAGGTCCTCACAACAAAGGAGCAGTGGGATGACTATGAGTGTAGACTTTTTCATCCTACTTCTGTTTCTCTATTGTCTTGACACGTAAAGGAACAGCAGCTGCGTCTCTCGTCCACATCTCCAGCGCCTGCACAGAAATCAGACCCTTCAGGTTTGAACAGGACATGCTGAGCGTGTTTTGCAAAGGTTGGCGAAATAAAAAAAAAAAATATATATATATATTCACCGTGGTTTTCTGGTGCTTCTCTGAAGGAGCAGAAAACCCTAACAACTCAAATGGGCCGTGCGATATTTTTCTCTACAAGAGTTGCAGTCAGCGAGTCGGTTAATAAATGGCAAAGTGGGTTCATCAAGAGGGGCAGCACTTGCCTGGAGGTGAGAGGAGTTGGCTGCAGAATGTTGGTTCCAGCTCAGAGAAATAAGGTGTTACCTCCACCCCCACACCCATTTCAGAAAATACTACTGACTTTCCCCCTGGGTGAAAGTACTGCACCCCCCAAATATGTGCTGAGAAACTACACACTGGTCAACAGCTTCAGCAAGGGAGGCGGTGTTCGCTAATCTGATCCTTCAGCAACATGAGAAAGAGTTCAGCTTGTCTAAATAACATTTTTGTATTTCACAAATTTGACAGCTCCGAACACAGACCCTGTAACACTCTCCCAGCAGGTGCATTATACATGCTGTAAACCAAAACTCAAAAGTTGAGCTGCATATTGGCTGCTAAGCTTTTACGGGATCCCATTTTTAGTCACCTTCTACGAATGAACGCATAAAACACGTCCCTGCTCACTCAGGGCGATGATGCCAGACCTCTGGGATTCTCTGCCAGACTGTGCAAATCAAAGCTGCTGATTACAGCGCAGATAACAGGCCTGTGCTGGTAATTCATTAATGCTGCAGTTTAAGATAAATGTGAGATTGTAAATTTCCAGAGCAACTGCCAGCAGGTCGGGGGTGTTGCCAAAACAGTAGGAATAACTCATATTCCAACATTCAGCCATTTCCCTCAGTGATGAGGAATAATACTGTTATTACAGTAGTATATGTATACGTATGAATATGTTTAAAAATATTCATGTTTCTGTTTATTTTGTTTTAACATATTTCCCTCAACAAGAATCATTGTAGTGACGGTTGTTGTCGCTGTTTTTCGGCCTGTGTGTGACTGTGCTGTGGCTTTAGCTTGTTTCTGTCTCAGCGTAACGGATGAGGGAGGGCAGACATGGTTGAAGGCTCCAGAAAGCGATGACACTGAGTCCGATTAGTTTTGTAAAACTATTTCCAAGGTCAGGAATGCACTTTGATGCCGGAGGTCACCTCTCCCAGTGAGATATTGTTGTGCTGCTTTCTCGTTTTGTATTTTATAACAGGGTTTTATTGCTGCGCAGTAAAGCATTAATACAGCTACTGTCTCTTTGTTTTTCCTGGCAACAACTTGACAGCAACATAATCACAGTTGTAGAATTTTAATGCCGCGCTGCCAGAGATAACTTGTCTATTAAATTTCCAGGCCAATATTGTTGCATCGTTCTCTGAAGTTCTGTCGACGAGGCTGGATTTCCTGTAGGTTCCCCGGTTTCATCTGCTCAGACAATGTGCGCTGCTTGTCACAGCTGCCCAGTCCCTGTGTTTATCCCAATCTGTTGCAGCAGCTGGAAAGATAAAACACACGACTCCCTGCATGCCAGTGGATTTCTCCCAGGAAGCAAACAAAGAAAGAATCATAAACCAGATGATAGAACCTTAAATGTGGAAGCTGCTATGACTGGAAAATTCCTGAAGCCAGTATTCTCTAACATACGTTTGGGATAAGTAAAACATTTTACTGCAACTTTTTCATGAACCCCGGCTATGATAGTGGAACTGTAGCAGTGTGCTGTGTTTACATCTGGGTTTTTAGACCAAAATATATTTTGAAAAATTTGATGTTTGTCCCAAAGAACTCAGAGAAAAAAGATCTGTTTGTGTTTACTCTCAATTTAAATAATGTTGAGAAGGCAAATTAGATGTGCAGATGTAAAGAATTTAACTTGAACTCAATTTAAACTTGATTAATAAACATTGCTTGATGAATTAATCCCTGCAGTGGGCAGATGGTGTATTTTGACTGGGAGTGAACTTATCTGTGAGGCTGAGAATCTTGCCAGATCCTCTGTGCTCACTCTGCTCCAGTGAAGCTTCTGGAAGAGCCTGAACTTTAACACTTAACTGAACCAGAAGTTCTTTTCTTTTGGCTCAGAGTCTGTGTTGATGTCAGGCTCAGGCATGACACATCTCATCAGCGCTCCCTTCTCCCGGCACATTGTGGCGACATGAACAGTCTTGTCATGTACCTCGAATTAGGTGGCTTGGAGCCACCTCCTGACAAAACCATTATTGTGTAATCACCGGCCATTCATCCCGAATGACACGGTGACAGATGTTTTGGTGAGAGGATGTGCAGCATCTTTTTGTTAGGAGAACTGTTCCTCTGCTGACGCCCAGCTGTGCCGGCAGCTGGATGTGCTGACAGCTAGCATGGATTCTGCTTTGTGGGCAGCCTCTAATTATCCCGTCATCTCCGTGCTTGGTAAAAAAAAAAAAAAAAAAATACATCTACACATATGCAGCTTGTGCTTCGACAGGGCAGCTCACATGTTACCTTAAGCCTGTACAGATGTATTCTCACAATTAGGGGCCTCAGGTGAGCTGCACACACACACACACACAAATGTAAATGTATTTACTGTCTTCTGAAACAGTGCCCCGATGCAAGACAGGCAGCAGTTGTCATGGTTACAATAACGAAAGCGTGATTAAGCTTGTGGAACAGCCACCAACATATATCGTCGTATAGCGGTTTTAGATGGGAAACAAACACTGCTCTCACAGGTCAGAATGTCACGCTAAGTGGACCCATTCATCCACTCCAGCCTCCTCCCGCTCCGGACCTCGTCGCCGAGTATACGATGTGATTTGACTCCCCACTCTGCTCCTCTCTTCATTAATATGGCAGCTAGAAGCCACCTCATGAGTCTCTCTCTGTAATAACAGTCCGCCATATCCAATGGATGAAATGCCAGCAGAGGGGTAACACTTCATTAACTGCATCCTGGTTTGAGCTACTCTCAGCAAGATAATGAGTGGTAGTTGTTAGGGTATTTGAAAGCACTTAAAATGCTGTGCTTGATTTTTTTCTTCTCATCTCAGGAGAAGTTTTCAGAAAAGGTGGCTTTCTTTGCAGGGGCTCAAATTTAGCCGAAACGCCGGCGCCAGATCTGAACGGGCGTTAAAATGCTGAGACTCAAACCTGGCACGTCCTTAATCATCCCTTGGATATTCTGGATCACGTCCAAATAAGAGGCACTTGAGATGCCTAATGTTCTTTCATAATCACCATAATATATTAAGTATGACAAGTCATGCTAATTGTCTAATTCATTAAGCTAATTAATGCGCTAATTTGTGTACATTGTATGTCAGTGAAATTCTCTTCATGTAACATGTTAATATCAACCCCGTACAGCATCGGAAAGAGCGAGGGAGTAATCTGAAGAAGAGAAGAAAAATGAAATTATCTTTATTTTCATGCAAATTGTTTTGCAATGAGGTGCTTCTGAATGAGAGGAGAAGATCCGACAGTTACTGCATGATAATGTAGTACAGGGAGGGGGAGGGCACTCTGTTTTTGAGCGAAGCTTTACTTGTAAAGACCGGGAGGCCCGACCAGTCTGAAGAGGGATCCAGAGCCATTACCCACACTGAGCATGGAATACGATTCTCTGTAAACTCTCGGCGAATGCGGGGAAGATAGCATCTGCAGCATCCAGCCCTTCCTGAATGTCTTGTAATCTTCCCCACAATGCACCAGTGCTGCGTAGAGAGTTATACAATGGTGATTAAGGAGGTTTGAGCATACAATGAGCAGACGTGATATCTTTCCCTGGGTAGCTTGTTTTATTCATGCTGGTACAGAATTGTGTCCAAGTTCTTACTTCCTGTTTCTATCAGAACATTTTCCTCAATATGAAGAATAAACCTCCATTTTGCGGATCGTTCTTTTCATGTTCAAAGCAGGAAACTACACTACAGCCACACTGTGCAGTGCCTGTTCAAAAGATTTAATTCATTTAAGGTATTTCATAAAAATTCCTATTGTTTTTGTTATTAAGTCATTAGACAAAAACAAGTTGCGGCGTGTTCCCTCCAGCGAATCTCCTGCTGTGGCAAAGTTTTTGCGTGACTTGCTGCTTCATCATTATCCAATATTCCGGTGCACTTAATCCCCCATGGCTCCAGTGAGGCTGTTCAGGGACTGAACGATGAAACTTGCAGCTTGAAGCTTGTTCAGGGCAGCTGTCAGGTGTGAGTCTGTGTTAAAGGCACAGCACTGCTTTCATGCTCAGTTAAAACTTCAACAAGCGTGAACCACTAAGATCTCACCTCCGAGACTTGATGGACACACGTTTAAATCAAAGCTGGTTGTAGTTTTTGTTGAGTTTACTGATTCTATAATTTTCACTCAGGAGAAAAGGAAGTTTATATTTCAAAGGTGAAGATCATGCAACGTGAACTAGATGCTAAACAAAAGCAAAATCAAACTTGATTGTCACAGACAGAGGCCACAACCAGAGCACAAGTGATGTCTGCGTGACAGCAAATCTGAGTGAGAGCTCTGGATGGTTTCAGTTTCACAGATCTCAAACACTGGGAACCAGTTTGCTGCTGGGGAGCCACGAGGAATCCTCTCCTACTCACTACCTCATCAGTGTAGTTAGTGGCTGCTCTGCTGGCAGAGGTTCTTATTGAGCCCTCACATCTTCTTAACCCCTGTATCAATCAGTCCCTATGATTACAAGCCTCGTAGTTCACCTACTCCCTCAATAATTAGCACAGATTTCTTAAGGGATGTGTGAACCCTCACTTTCACTGGACTTCAAAGAACCAGTGTCCCGCCCTCTCTCTGAATCCTTTGTAGGACTCCACCACTGCTCCGATATCCTAGACTCATTAGAAAGGATGCATGACTCCAAATGCCAAGCGGATAACAGCAGAGCTCCAGATAACAGATAAAGAAGAAGATAGGCACTTCTGCGAATTTGTTGGCTGCATCTTGTGATGACATAATTCATTACCCCCCTCCCCCCCACACACACGCACATCCTTTTTACGAGGCTGTTATCTGATTCATTCAGATATCTCTCCAAATGGTTCAAATGGGATTTCACCAGGCTTTGAACTTGTGCGGTGGTTTCCACTGGATGGTGGCTTCCTGCTCCCCTTTCACTTCATCACGTCATCGTACCCATTTTTTAAAAAATATTTCAATCACAGCATCGACGTGTCTTTTTCTTCATCGTCTATTTATGGGATCTAGCCATAATACTGACAGTGATCATCTCTCTATAGGCAGTTTGTTCCTCAAACTAAAGTTCCCTCAGCAGTATTTTCCAGTATGTTCGAGTTTGCCGTCGTCCCAAAACAACTGTGATTGGTTTAAAGAAATACAAAAAGTGCACATCACACCTGCACTGGTATAGCACTGTGGAGACTGGTCTGCTAATGTGTCTTCCAACTAAACCCCTGGTGCCCCATCATTACATTTTTATACTCTGGAATATATTTATTATGTTGTGTGTGCGCGCATGTGTGTGATTTGATAACTCCTATATGAGGCCATATCTCTGTGTTCCTGCCTACATGACTGTCACTCCTCTCTTTTTTACACGCAGACACCTCTAATTAAGTTTTGATATAATGCCACTGTCGGGGTCACACAGACTGATTACATTTCATGGGTTTGGTATATTTAGTTAATGTGGGGAACATGCGAGCCAGTGAGGATGGAAAAACTGGATGAGAAAATGCAATTTTTTTGTCCTGGTAGCATCTGCAGGAAAAAAAAAAAAAAAACCCGTGAGCTAAATCACATTCAGAGTTAATCTGTTATAAATCCAGCCAGTGAAGTCCAAATCTAGGCAGAGAAACTTTTGAAATCAAAAGCTGAATTTCAATGATCCTTCCACCCACAAAGTCAACGCTTCACTAGAATTCAGCAACGATACCTGGAGCAAAGGAAGGCTCAAAACCGAGAACACTAGCACCTTGCTTGACTCAGATATGAAATAAGAAAGACTTCTGTTGGAATCATATTGACACTGATTTAGAGCAGGGTGAACATCACAGAAGTTGTGAGGGTAACTAGAGTTCATCTGGTCAATCACTGGGACGTTAATGAGCCTCTGATGTGTTTCTATGTTAGCTGCCTCCTTTCTTCTCAGAGGCGACTGCAGCGGCTTTGTGATCATTGAGGGATCCTGCAGAGACTCAAACATTACTTTCTGAAATGACAAACTAGATGTGTCAGTTTTAGATTTCCTATTTCAGCTGAAATTCCAAACCCAGACATGATGAAAATGTAGAGAAAATGTGTGTTTTGATGTAGGCAAGATAAAGCCCACACCTCTTGAGATTCCTGAAAATGCACCGGATTAGCTTTCTTGGTGAGAGAAAAACGAGAAGGTCGATACCACTCTTGTATTTCTGTCGTGAGTCCGCTCTCAACCCTACAGCTAGTTAGCGAAGCTTAGCACAAACACTGGAAATGGTAGTGGGTTAAGGTTATGGTGGGGAGAGTCTCACATTAAAGGGGGATTAGAATCACTGATCTGAGCAGAATCTTCTACGAATGAATACTGGAGCCGAGTCGACGAGTTCCTGTCTTTGTGATGACTTTTCACTCTACTTGTACTGTATGGCCCCATATGTACTACGTTTCACTCCCAACAAAACATGCCTTAGTGTCTATTGTTATGCCATATCGATATATCTCTTGCTTGATCCAGAGGTTCCACAGAGCCCGACAACTCAGCTCAGAATCAGCCTTGTGGTCAGAGTGTTCTGTTGATCAAGTCTTTTACAACAAAATTAGCAGGTTTTTTTAATGTTTAGAAATCTAAATCTGGCTTTTCATTCTGTTTCATGTTAGACATCACAGAAACCAGGGCGTTAGACAGTGGTAAACATAAACAGCCCACAGGAGCTGCACTGGTAGCGTTCCATCCGGGTTAGCATGAACTCAACACTGCATTTGTGGTCTTGAAAATTTGATAGCATATTTTAAAAGTGTTCGGTGACCTTTTTGCACTGGCAAGTTTTTTGTAGTTTTCAATCCTTTAGGAACGCTGATGATTATATCTTTAATGTATGTATCAATTAAATATTAAAGCTCGTAAATGTAATATGGTGCTGTATCTTAAAGGCACATTTGAGTTGAAAGCTTGAGAAGAGGTTTGTTCTATCGTAGATCATAAGTCTTTGATCCTCCCACGCAGTCGTCTACAGACCGCCACTGTGACCAGACCCCGCCTGCCACTTTGTACTATATGAAAATGTGAACTAATTCATCCTCAGAGTGTGTGTGCATTATTCATCACAGCCCGAATAACCACCCAGTGAGAAAATTAAGTGATTCTAATATATCTTTTGTCATGCACAGGATTTCTGTCTAACTTGGCACGACATCAGAGAATTATAAACGGCCTACTGTTTTCTATCAGCGCCTATTGTACCCTGAGATTATTCCATAAGCCACAATTATTAACAATTGGCAACATGATTATGCACCAGAACACAAAATACTTCCAGCAGTGTTCCTGCACAGTGAGGGTTAAAGGACACAGAATTCATCCATAAGTTCTCTGGACGTATGTTTGATGGCAGTTTCTGCGCTGCAGTCATTTATAAACGCGGGAGTCTCTGCAGACGAGCCAGTGGCAGGAAGGACCTTGACATGTCTTTTATTGGCATTTAATTTATAGACCAGTTTAAATGTCGTGAAGTACAGGCTGTCGCTACAACTCTGCAGGAAAAAACCTGGCACAGGCACTCGGCAAACAATCATTACATAATCAGACGGATCTGATCGACTGCACTGTGCCCGGAACAATTCCCTCACACTTGGCCACAGAGGCAGCGAACACTGAACTGCGACCCGTGGCCATATTAAAATGCAAGGCACAGCCAGACCACCCCACTGCTCTTCTCCCTGAGCATCATACATTTCCAGCAAACAGCAAACAACAGCATTATTATCTCATAGACCGACTGCTCCGTCTCCTTTCTATCCTTGGCCAGCGCTGCAGACGCCTCCGACCCACTCAAACATATTTTACAAGCCTCAAGCCACATGTGCCACCGTCCGCACGCTTGCTGGACACTTACGGGATTAGCACAGAAACCTCGAGCCTGTTGACCCTCACCTTCAAGGTTTTTTCCCAGCGTCTATTATGGTCTGACCATCTGCCAAGGAGCATGGAGGAGTCTTAATATTTCACCCGGCCTCGGCTTTAAAAGGAGCCGCGAAAGCCTTGTTCTGGTGTAGCTACTCCATGAAATGGGTTATGACAATAACAATTTAACAATCCACTTGGATTGGAGTTCAGTCCAGTTATTGGAGTAGCGGAGGTCATGCTTCAGAATTCCAGAGCGGTTTGAAAAGTCAGATGTCTCAGCCTCACACTGTTGACTCAGATTGATCCTCGATGCACGTAAGAAAAGTAATGGACTGGTTCCAGTTTGACTCCACTGCACACAGAGCACATATTCTCAAACATCATTACAGCAGCACGCGCTAATACTCTAAACCACATTATAGCTCAAGTGTTCTCAAATGTGCCATTTGATGGAAAGAGTCTTTGTTTGCGCGTTTCAAGCTGAAGTTAAGTTGCGTAAACGAGAGCTGCAGCGTGCACGCTGGAGAGAACAGCACCAAACAAACCTCCTGTTTGCCAGGAGATATAAGAACGACAGGAGATAGAGTCTCCTACACATGGCAGAGGCAGAGCATATCTCAATGTGTGCGGGTCTCACTGCACAATAAAGATTCAGCGCATTGAAGAGGGGAACAACACAGCCAGACACAGATGGGAGTTGGCAGCAGTTAAAGCTGAGCTCAAAGGGGAAGAGGGTAGATGGAAAAGGACAAGGCAGCGATAGAAGTGTTACTACTGAGGATGGCTGGGGAAAAGACGGGTAACTCACATTAAATCATAAAAAATATTTAAAAATAGAAAGAAATTGTTTTGCAGCGCGTCAGTGTTAAATATGAGATGCTGGTTAATTATATTGAGAGCACTCCAAAAGGAAATATCATACAGATAGTACAGATGGGCCGATTAGAACCGTGTATTTCAGTCCAAATTACTCCAGTAGAGTCACTCTGGCTGTAATGGGCAAACCCCAAGGAACTGAAACTGTGATTCCTCTCAGGGTTGTTAATTTTTAAAAATGGAAGTTTAATATTTAGGGAGTTGTGCTTATTCATGTCAACGTATTGATAAACTCAACTGTGTCTGTGCTTGGAAAATAAGTGGTTTTCGCGTTGTTGGTGCTGCAACACGTTGTGGGTGAACAGCAGCTGGGTGCAGTGCTGTCTCAGAGTTTTTATCTTCGTTGTGAGGTCGAACAGAGGAGGCGCTCTGTAGAGGAGCCAGGCGGGTGCACACACATTGCTCATCACGTTATATAATGGATTCTTAGAATGTTTGTGTTTTGAAGGAGCACATGTAGAACTGCAATGTTGATCGGTAAAAAAGTCCTTTAACAGCCTGGAGCTGTTTCAGCCAGGCTGGAGGCTGAGATCTCTGAGACAAACTGTATCTGTGTGAAAAGAATCCAAACCCTCATGCCAGCAAATAATGCGAAGAGGTGTTTTCTCTTTACAACCATTTAAGTGAACCTTAAATATGAAACAGAGCGTTGAGCACAAACATGAAACAATGATTGAAGTCTGATGTGGAAATCTCATCTGAAAGGACGTCGCTCTTTGACCATGTGAATCCATTAACACTGCCCCATGCTGGTAATGCAAAGCACTCAGGTTCACCTTCTCCCATTACGCTCAGTTCAGAAACATGTTGGTCCACATTTGAAAGGCGCCTGAGCAGGATGGATTTTGTCGATGGCTGCCTTCAGAGGAACTTGGCAGGCTGTGGTGTGGTTGTTTGATCTCTAGTGTTTATTTGGGGTCCCAGTAGGAGCCACTGGAGGCTGAGAATAGCACAGCAGCCCAGGGAGGGCTAGTGTGGGATCATAATATCAGTGATGGAATGGGAAACCTCACGGACCTGACTTGGCATTGAAAAGTGCTCTGCAGCATTTGTGGAGGAATCTGATGTTGGTGCAGAAGCTGTGATGGCAGCACAGGGGGAGAGTGCTCTTTACAACCAGTTTGCTCTGGAACTGCCTCCCAAAGGGTAATGGATAAAGATTTCCGGAACATGCTGGGAAGCAAGGACACTTCAGATCACTGAGAAGGCAACAAATCGGTGTTATTTTCTGTGGCAGCACAATTTACCTCACAAACGAGCATCGTTATTGTCATATCAACCCTGATCTGCCCCAGGCTTCCTGCTGCTACTGGGTGCCGACACCTCCTCTCCTCTCAAATCTCAAATACTTTAATCAGGTCCTTCTTCCTCTAGTAAAAAGTAATATTGACTCAGAAACCTCCACCTCTCCATGGTGCTGGAAGGAACTTAAAGACGAGCACTCCACAAACATTGCCGTACCTGCTCAGCTCCTCGCACCATCTCATACCTGCTGTTAAATGGCTTAATTTGACTATTTTAGTGCCGGTGATGTGGAGCACAGTGCTGAAGTAATAACATCACAACAGAACATTTCATTGCAGAGTACCTACAGAGCTAGTCTAGAATTGGACGTCTTATCTTAGCTCCCTCCACCACCCATGATGCTATTTATTAACACAAGCATATATATATATCTTGTTGATGATGCATTATTTGGTTCATATTCAAGTGGAGAATCAATTAGTGTGCAATGCAGTCTTGAAAAATTGGATCCACTCGCTCAGCCTATGTGCCACTTGAAATAGATTCTATCTTGTGGTTTCAAAGAGCTTTCATAGATAAAGTGAATTCATTGTGGGAATAAAGCGACTCAAGTTGGACTGTAACGTCCTACAGATGGCTGAGCGTTCGAAAACGCATTCGCACTTTCTTCAAGAATTTCAATTACTCTTGCAATTAGTACAGAAATGCGTTGCATTCGTCTCTGTGTGTGTGCGCGCGCACCGTGAATCAAAGAAATGCAATATATAGATGAGCCAGGAGTAGGCGCGGCGAATAGCCTTTTGATTCTTTTGTCTTGACCCTGTAAAATAATAGAGTTGTCACCAGACTAATTAAGATTTGGGCGCCCTGCCCACCCAGAGGCTCATCATAAAGGAAGTGCTTATCTCGCGATCGGTGGTGAGTGAGGTTATCAGATCATTTATTGCTTTAAGAGCAGTGATGTAACACTATGGCATAAATGTAAGAACTGCATGGATAATGTTTTGTGTGTATAATGTACAATATATGCTTCAAGTGTCAGACAGAGTGCAGAACCATGGCTCCTATGTTCTTAGGCTAGAGCATTATTACTAATGTGCATTATCTGCATTTGTCTGCAGATTGAAGGTTATTTTAACTTTTATTTATGTTGTTGGGAAGAAAAGAAAAGAAAATACTTGTGTTAAAAAGGTAATGATCACTCCACTATGTTGTTCTGTGAATTGTCCTGAATTGATGGTATCTCCCTCTACATTGGTGTAAAGCTGCTTCACTCCCCCACTACACAAACTCCCTCGCAGGATTTCAGCCTGTGCATCTGAGTGCTATCGATAGCAGAACTTAATCTGGTTTAAGGTTATAGTTTTAACTCCATCTGCTGCAGAGGACCCCCCCCCCCCAAAAAAAAAAAAAGAAA